>JARGCV010000346.1:47500-225000 GCA_034064705.1 Bothrops alternatus
TGAGGCCTGTCTGTAACACAGTTCCAGCAATTGCCTCGAATTTATTCTTTGGCACTACAAACCACGCCGGTCTGTTGTAGGATTCGCATTCAGCACTGGAGACCTCAACCGGCGCGTTTCTGGTGGCTGGTTACCATGCTGCGTATGAATCTGGCAGTGGTTTAATTGCATTAAACCACCATGAAATCATCTTGGTTGAACTCGGCGGCTGACGGCAATCTCTGCCTTCCAATAGATCAACTACCGAGGACAGCGCATCAGCCTGATCCGGATCCGAAACCCGTGGGGAGAGATAGAATGGACGGGAGCGTGGAGTGACAGGTGACACGGCCCTCCTGGGGTTGGTGAACTACAACTCCCAGCGTCCTTTGTCTTGAGGCTGCCCTCGCTTGGTTTTAGGGAGAAGAAAAACACCAGAATGAATGAAGCTGATTTTCATCCGTGTTTCATTCCTTTCCATAAAGGTTGCCCAGTTTCAAAGTAGAAAGGTTAAACCAATGTTTTCTCAAACTTGGTAACTTTAAGATGCTGGCTTGAGAACTCTGGGAGTTGAAGTCCACGCATCTTAAAGTTGCCAAGTTTGAGAAATACTAGAATAGACCAACCCAGAGCTTATCGATCACATGTTTTTATGTGGCCCGTTCTCAAAACAGCCCTGGGCATCGTATCTAATCAACATTTGAATATGCTGGCATTCGAACCCAGCTCTCTGCAGTCTTGACATTTCATCCCTATTGGTAAACGATTAAAAAACAGGCCCCATGAAATTTGGGCTTGTTTGTTTACATAATTAAAATTATACAAGCTTTTTGCCCGTTTCCTTTCCTGGATGATGCACACGCATCTCATTCACAACCCTCAGCCCGCCTGCAATCTGCTTTGTTTCCTGGTGTATGGAGGGAGCCTTTTAACAAGCCCTCTTTTTATTTTTTTATTTTTTTTTAACAGTTCTGGAGAGTGGAATGCAGTGGAGCCGGCTGTGGGGCAGCAGCTGAGGGTGAAAATGGAGGATGGAGAGTTTTGGTAGATCTGACTTTTATCTTGAGTTTGGCCAGAACTTTTTGTTTTATTTAAATTTAAAAATAAATGGGGAAGATGCCGCCACTGTCCTGTCCTTGCTGTAGGTTTTTGATTTTGCATCTACTGTTAATATTAGTTTAATATTGATGAGTTTTATTGTAAGCCACCTGGAGTTTTGCAGAGTGAGATGGAGGCGAAGGAAGGAAGGAAGGAAGGAAGGAAGGAAGGAAGGAAGGAAGGAAGGAAGGAAGGAAGGGAGGGAGGGAGGGAGGAAGGAGAGGGAGGGAGGGAGGGAGGGAGGGAGGAAGGAGAGGGAGAGAGGGAGGGAGGGAGGGAGGGAGGGACAGAGAGATCAGATAGAAATACAGAGTGCATACCCGGTAGATGATATAGTTAGAAAGATGTATAATAGATAATACAAGTATCAGATAGAATAGATGATTGATAGATTGATAGAGAGATATATAGACGGACAGATAGAGCAGCAGTTCTCAACCTATGGGTCGCGACCCCATTTGGGGTCGAACGACCGTTTCGCGGGGGTCGCCGGACACCGCGGTCCGCCATTTTGTTTTTGTATTTTTTTGTCGCGCGCGCCGCACATGTGCGGATCGGCCCATCGCAGTCTGCCATTTTGTGTTTTTTTTGTCGCGCGCACACCGCGCATGCGCGGATCAGCCCGGCACGTGTGCGCGCACCGCCGGGGTCACGCCGCGCATGGGCGGGGCAAGTGGGGTCTCAACCTGAAAAAGGTTGAGAACCACTGAGACAGAGGAATATGTAGATGGAGGGAGGGAGGGAGGAATGGATGGACAGACAATATCAGATAGAAATATAGTGGATGGATGAATGAATGGATAGATAAGTAGATACATAGATGATAGAAGTATCAGATAGATGATAGATAGATAGATAGATAGATAGATAGATAGATAGATAGATAGATAGATAGATAGATAGATAGATAGATAGATAGATAGATAGATAGATAAAAGTTATCACTTCTATTTCAATGAGGTGGATTAATGACATCAGGGCTGAGATGTCTAGCCTTGGATGGTGGGCAGAGAAATTCTAGGGCTTTTTTGTAAAAAAATAAAATCAACGCATGAATCATTTAAAAACAATCCCGTGTTATTGGGTGGGTGGAGGCTGCTATTTTTCTACTATCAGGGGAAGTTCCCAAGTTCTGCCTCTCCCCGACAAAAGATCCAGGCATCTACAGCTTCTGCTCCCCCGTTGTAACTTTGAAGGCTTCAAAACGCAGCCCTTGCACTTGCTTCTGCTCTTTCCTTCCAGGATGTCCTTCCAAGATTTCCTCCGCGAATTCTCCCGTCTCGAGATCTGCAACCTCACCCCCGATGCGCTGAAGGCTCGCAAATTCCGAAAGTGGAACACCACGCTGTACGACGGCACTTGGAGACGAGGGAGCACGGCCGGGGGCTGTAGAAATTTCCCAGGTAGCTCCTCTGGCAGAGGATGCGATTCTCTCAAACCCAGCCCTGCAATCCTTGTGATTGTGACTTAATGATGTTTTTGCTGGAAGCCGGTGTTCGTTGACCTGCTTTAGGACCTGTCAAGGTTCCGACTCACAAAGCCGACCGGGCAAGCCCCCGCGAGACAATCCCATCTCTTAATGCAAAACTTTATTGAGTACAGCGTTTGGGCACAGATGAAAGCAAAACCCGCTCTGGCAAGACCCTTCCCAAGCCCTTATAGTAAAAGCATGGAATTCTCCCTTCTCCCTCTGGGATCGGCTTACGTTGCCCCATTAAGCAGAAAAATATCGTTATGAGAAATTGTCTCCCGGTCTGGCCAGACATCTGGCACGGCGTCCTTGATTCTCACAGTCTGGCTTCTCGATCTTTGCAGTCTGCATTCCAATCCCTTTCCCTTCCCCCCCCCAAAGTTCGTTGGCAAGCTTGGAAGCAGTAATTACAGCACCAGCAAAACCACGCTTCAAAACAGGATCGTAATTTCCAGGGTGCGTTCTGGTTGTACATTGAGGACCAGGCAAGACACGTTGAGGGACCTTGATCAATGTCCGACCGCGCCAATCTTTCCTGCTGGCCTTCTTCCATCTTTTTCTCCCCTCTGCTCTCCTCCTGCAGCCACCTTCTGGATTAACCCACAGTTTAAAATCCGGCTTGACGAGATTGATCATGAGGACGAAGACGGGCGGAGAGAGCCTGGGTGCAGCTTCCTTTTGGCCCTGATGCAGAAAAACCGTCGCCGGGAGCGGCGGGTAGGCAAGGACATGGAGACCATCGGCTTTGCCGTCTACGAGGTAACGCCCAAAGGGCTTCTCACCCCCCCTCCCTGGATGTCCCTCTGAACTGGGATGGTTCCTCTTCCGAAATGCACTGATTTTGTTTTTTTCTGTTTTTTCCAGGTGCCTCAAGAGGTAGGTTGGCAAAAATCGGTCCGGCACGGTAATGGTCATGGGTTCAAGCCTTTGGTCCAGTGGTGGGATTCAGCCAGTTGGCACCGGTTCGGTAGAACCGGTAGCTAATTTTTTGTTGCCCAGGCCCAGAATGGACTTCCAGAAGCAGCATCCACACAGAGAACCGGTTGTTCCCCTATTTGAATCCCACCACTGACTGGTTGTTCCCCTATTTGAATCCCACCACTGCTTGGGTCCCGTGGCAGTAAAGATCTTCCAGGATTCCAGACCAATAAATCGTTTCCCCAGCTTGGAGAGGCGAGGAGTAAAACTGGAATTGTAAGATCCCAGCCCTCTTTGTTTCAAGTAAAGAGCAAGTGCTGATTTAAATCTAGGTCCGTCTTTGCTCAGTACAGGTAGACTCCTGCTCTCCCAATACAGGTACCGGTATTCCTCAACTTACGACTATTCATTTAGTGACTGTTCATGCTTACACTGACAAGTGGCTTAGGACTGTTTTTCACACTTAATGATCATTGCAATATCCCCACGGACACTTGATCAGAATTGAGACACTTGGCAACTGGCATGTACTTATGACTGTTGAAGTGTCCCAGGATCCCCTTCTGCGACCTTCTGAGGAGCGAAATCAACGGGGAAGCCAGATTCACTTCACAACCGTGTTGCTAACTTAACAACTGCAGTGTTTCACTTCCCAAATGTGTTAAGAAAGGTTGTAAACTGGGGCAAAACTCACCTAAGAACTGTCTTGCTTAGCGAACAAAATTGTGGGCTCAATTAGTCACAAGCCGAGGACTCCTGTAATTTTGGGCTGTGGTCAGGGGCTTGAGGAAAGAGCTAAGATCCTAGTCCTCGTGGTTCTAAACAAAAACTAGATTTAGGAACGTCCGATCTATTCTCGTTCGGCTCAGGTGTCTACTCATTATTGACCGATCTCCAGCTTGGCAGGCAAGTCTTGGCCTCTGGATTCTTTGGATCTCCCCGGAGATCTCGGTGGGAGGGAATCCCTGGATTTTTTTTAATCGCAATTCCTCTTTTTCTCCGCAGTGCAAGGGGCAGCCTTCGGTCCACCTGAAGCGGGATTTTTTCCTCTCCAACTCTTCCCGGGCCCGATCAGAGCAGTTCATCAACCTGCGCGAAGTCAGCACTCGTTTTAGGCTGCCCCCGGGTGAATACATCGTGGTCCCTTCGACTTTTGAGCCCAACAAGGAAGGAGACTTTGTACTTCGCGTGTTCTCAGAAAACAAAGCCGGGACGGTGTAAGTCCTCCTTTTCCAGGGCTTTGTCGAGGGTGGGGTTTATACCAAACTCTGCATGAAATCATCCTGGCTTGGGCAAACCCTAATGGCTTGGCTCATAAAACAGCAAGCCCTGGATCCTTTCAAAATTAAGTACAGGTAGTTCTCAACTTACTGAATTGAATAGAGAATGGAATGGAATGGAATGGAATAGAGAATAAGAAGAATAGAATAGAATAGAATAGAATAGAATAGAATAGAATAGAATAGAATAGAATAGAATAGAATAGAATAGAATAGAATAGAATAGAATATGGAATGGAATATGGAATGGAATAGAATAGAATAGAATAGAATAGAATAGAATAGAATAGAATAGAATAGAATAGAATAGAATATGGAATGGAATGGAATGGAATAGAGAATAAGAATAATAGAATAGAATATGGAATGGAATGGAATAGAATAGAATAGAATAGAATATGGAATGGAATGGAATAGAGAATAAGAAGAATAGAATAGAATAGAATATGGAATGGAATAGAATAGAATAGAATAGAATAGAATAGAATATGGAATGGAATAGAATATGGAATGGAATGGAATGGAATAGAGAATAAGAATAATAGAATAGAATAGGAATATGGAATGGAATGAAATAGAATAGAATAGAATAGAATAGAATAGAATAGAATAGAATAGAATAGAATAGAATAGAATAGAATAGAATAGAATAGAATATGGAATGGAATGGAATGGAATGGAATGGAATGTTTGTTTAATGACTGCTGCAGAAAGAATCCTAAAATCAGATCGGTCTCATGATAACCTGATTAATGACTAGCGTGGCTTAACGATCATAGTTCCAGGCTCCATTATCATCATAAAATGAGGACTACCTCTATTTTAGGCTGTGTTTTTTCATTTTGTTCTTTCTTTGTTTCCATCCTTCTACAGGGAGATGGATGATCAGATCCAAGCCAACCTTCCTGATGAGGTAATTTCCCCCCCTACATTTGGGGCAATTCAGGAGCAGAAAATAAATTTCCCTTCCCCATTGCAAGGAAAAATACATGTCTTCCTTCATAAAGAGACATATCTCCAGAAGGATCCGCTTGAGACAAGATGGAGGGTTTTAAACCAGCTTCCCCTGTTGATTTTATTCGCCGGAAGCCGGCTGGGGAATTTGGTCTTCGTTTTCTGACGCCATCTTCCTTTTTCCCGTTTGTCTAGAAAATTCTTTCGGAGCATGAAATTGATGAAGCCTTTAAACAGCTGTTTAAACAGCTGGCAGGGGCGGTAAGTACACGTGAGAAAGCACAATTTAAAAAAAAAATAAAGAATTATAAATAAAAATTGAGCTGGCGGTAAAAGGGGAGAGAAAGAGATGGGGGATAATTAGATTAATTAATTTTAATTTTAAACTATTTTACTTTTTACGTTTCCATTTATTACAATCTGTGAATGTGTCCCCCGTCTTGGAAATGGTTTTTAATGATAGTTTTTACAAAGCAACGGTCTAGTGTTGTATTTTGATGCAAAGAAATGAATACAGTGTAAATATTAATAAATAATAGTAAAAAAAAAGTATAGAAATAGGAAAAAATGGGGGGGGGGAAGTTGTAAGGAAATGAATACAGTGTAAATATTAATAAATACGTCATAGTAAAAAAAAAGTATAGAAATAGGAAAAAATAGGGGGGAGAAAGTTGTAAGCCACTCAGAGTCGCCTTGAACTACAAGACGGGCAGCAAATAAATTTCCTGAATAAATAAATAAAATAGTTTAAAATAGTTAAAACAATTAATAGTTAAATTAACCAGTGGAACAACTGCCTCCAGAAGTTATGAATGCTCCAACACTGGAAGTTTTTAAGAAGAGACTAGACAGCCATTTGTCCGAAATGGTGTAGGGTTTCCTGCCTGAGCAGGGGGTTGGACTAGATGACCTCCAAGGTCTCTTCCAACTTTATTATTGTTGTTGTTGTTGGAGGGGAAGCCTGCATTTCAAACTAATTGGAGAATGTGATTTATGACTGTTAATTGGAGGAGGGAATTGTGCTTTGATACAATTCAGTTTTTGGCTTCGGTTATGTTAGTGCCGATGTTACACTACTCGAGTAAAGATTATTTAAGGTAAACAATGCCTCGAAGTTCTTTCGAAGGGTTTCATCTGTTGGCACCATGACATTTGTTATTAAAATATAAAAATAAATAAATAGTAAATAGGAATAAATACCGGTAGTAAAAATAAATAAATAGTAAAAATTTAAATAGGAAAAAATACATAAATACTAAACAGCAAAAATAAATAAGTAACAAAGAGAAAAACCGTAGCGATAGTAAGGGGGAAAAAAAGGAGTTATTTTAGTTCAAAAATGCACATCAGTCCAATGGCCAATCTGACCTGTTCCAGATTCAGGTTTTAAAATCCTTTTCTTTTTTTTTTTCACATGATAAGGCCAATCTAATTTCCTTTTTTCCTTCCAGGATATGGAGATCAGCCCACGAGAACTGCAAACCATCCTCAACAGGATCATTGGAAAACGTAAGGGCCGAGATAGATCCTCACCTCTCTGTGGCCTTTTTTTTTTTTTAAATAAAAGAGAATAAATACCTGTTTGGCTCCAAACCCTGCAATTTGGGGAAGGGGCGAAGGCTGCTCTCAGCCCACCCCATCCCACAGGGTTTTTTGTGGGTAAAGTAGGAGACAGGACTATCGAGTTGGCCAAATGATCACAACACAGCTCAACGTTTTTGTTGCCAAGCGAGACATTTTTGAAGTGAATTTTGCCCCATTTTACGACCTTTCCTGCCACGGTTGTTAAGTGAATCGTGGTGGCCATTGACTTAGTAACGTTGTTGTTAAGTGAATCTGGCTTCCCCATTGACTTTGCTTGTCAGAAGGTTGCAAAGGGGGAGTCACGTGACCCCGGGAGAGGCTGCGACCGTCGTAAATACGAGTCAGTTGCCACGGGTCCGAATTTTGACCATGTGACCACGGGGAGGCTGCAGGGGTCATAAGTGTGAAAAACGGTCGTAATTCACCTCTTTTGGTGCCATTGTAACTTTAAATCGTCACTGAATGAGCTGTTGTAAGCCGAGGATTACCTGTATATAAAAAAGGATAATAATAATAATAGTAATAATAATAATAAGGTTGGAAGGGACCTTGGAGGTCATCTAGTCCAACCCCCTGCTCAGGCAGGAAATTCTATACCATTTCAGACAAATGGCTGTCCAGTTTCTTCTTAAAAACTTCCAGCTTCTGAAGGCAGGTTGTTCCACTGGTTAATTGTTCTGTTGGGAAGTTTCTCCTTAGTTCTAGGTTGCTTCTCGCCTTGATTCACCCTCTTTCCTTTCTTTGGTGTAAACTGCAGATAAAGATCTACGCACGAAAGGATTCAGCCTGGAGTCCTGCCGAAGTATGGTGAACCTCATGGATGTATCCTAATTTTCCTCAGCATAAGGAAGGGGGAGGCCCATTGTGTTATTTCAGAATATTGTTGTTCTTAGTTGCGAAGTCGTGTCCGACCCATCGCGGCCCCGTAGACAACGTTCCTCCAGGCCTTCCTGTCCTCTGCCATCTTCTGGAGTCCATTGAAGCTCATGCCTGCTGCTTCCGGGACCCCATCCAGCCACCTCCTTCTCTGTCGTCCCCTTCTTCTCTTGCCCTCCATCTTTCCCAGCATCAGGCTCTTCTCCAGGGAGTCCTTCTCATTAGGTGGCCAAAGGACTTGAGTTTCAACTTCAGGATCTGGCCTTCTAAAGAGCAATCGGGGTTGATCTCCTCCAGGACTGACCGGTTGGATCGCCTTGCAGTCCAGGGGACTCGCAGGGGTCTTCTCCAGCACCGGAGTTCAAAGGCCTCCATTCTTTGGTGCTCGGCCTTTCTTATGGTCCAACTTTCACAGCCGTACATTGCAACTGGGAAAACCATGGCCTTGACTATACGCACTTGTGTTGGCAGGGTGACGTCTCTGCTTTTGAGTATGCTGTCTGGATTTGCCATAGCTTTCCTCCCCAGGAGCAAGCGTCTTTTAATTTCTTTCTTCTTCAGAATATTGCAGAATTACAAAATAGAGTTGGTTGCCTAACCTCGTTTTTTGGGGATCTTTAAGCAAGCTGTAAAACAGCTTCAAACCAGAAATGGAGGCTTCTTGCTCTGATAAGGACGGATGTTGCCTTGATTCAGTTCAATGATCACAAAGAGAGATTATTATTTTTTCCGCCGTGGTTTTGCAAGTGAATGGTTGGGAAGGGAGGGTTGAATTTCTCTCAAGTGTGTCTCCTTAACAGCCCCTTCCTCCATCAGAAAGATGGGAATGGAAAACTCGGCCTGGTGGAGTTCAATGTCCTTTGGACTAAGATTAAAGAGTATCTGGTAAGTTTCCATCCATCCAGCTAGTTGAAAAGAGCAAACAGGAGCATCTTAGCCACGTTTGCAAAACCATGTTTGCAATTCATAGACTCCAAAATATATATATAAAACTTTTGAAAAAACTTTTTCAGGCAGTCTTCCGGAAGTTTGATTTGGACAAGTCGGGAAGCATGAGTTCCTATGAAATGCGAATGGCTCTGGATTCTGCAGGTGACACGCCCGTTTCTTGGAACATTTGGCTTTCTTCCCACTTCTCGTCTGCCTGTGCAGCAGACTAGCCCTCAAGGAGGGCTAAAAAACAATGATAATTAAAGCCCTGCCCAATTTTCAACTGGAGGATAACGGAATTTAACTTAGTCTCGTTGAATCTATTGACTTTAAATCCCGCCTTTTATGTGAGAGCTCCAGGAAACTCCACAGGTGTTTTTTTCCTATGTCTATTCCAACAATTACAATGCTATGGTGTTGATTGTGTTAAGAATGTTTGTTTGGCACCCAGATCACCCAATTGAGTGGGGAACCTGAACTGAATCTCCCACTTTAATCCTGTTTTCTCAACCTCAGCAACTTTAATATGGGTGGGCTTCCACTTCCAGAATTCCCTAACCAGCATGCTTTAAGATGTGTGCAAATCCCAGAATTGCCCAGCCATCATACTTTAAGATGGATGGACTTCAACTCCCAGAATTCCTCAGCTGATATACTTTAAGATAAGTGCATTTCGACTCCCAGAATTCCCCAGCCAGCATGCTTAAAAGTAAGTGGACTTCAACTCCCAGAATTCCCCAGCCAGCATACTTTAAAGTAATAATAATAATAGTAAAGTTGGAAGGGACCTTGGAGGTCATCTAGTCCAACCCCCTGCTCAGGCAGGAAACCCTATACCATTTCAGACCAATGGCTGTCCAGTCTCTTCTTTAAAACTTCCAGTGTTGGAGCATTCACTGCTTCTGGAGGCAGGTGGTTCCACTGGTTGATTGTTCTCACTGTCAGGAAGTTTCTCCTTAGTTCCAGGTTGCTTCTCTCCTTGGTCAGTTTCCATCCGTTGCTTCTTGTCCTGCCTTCAGGCGCCTTGGAGAATAGCTTGACTCCCTCTTCTTTGGGGCAGCCCCTGAGATACTGGAACCCTGCTATCATGTCTCCTCTCGTCCTTCTCTTCATTAAACTAGACCTGCCCAATTCCTTTTAGTCCATTTTCTCTCTTTTAGTCCACAGCCTTCTCCTCTAAACGGGAAATTAATGTTGCTCTTTGCCTCCTGTCAGGTTTCAAACTAAACAAGAGACTCTACGAACTGATCATCACTCGCTACGCAGAGCCCGACCTGGCCCTGGACTTCGACAACTTTGTCTGTTGTTTGGTGCGGCTGGAAACCATGTTCCGTGAGTCTTCCTCCCCTTCCCTGGTGTTTGGGGGGGGCGGGGGACAGGGGACGGCCAAGTAATCCGATGATCCCGAATTAAGCCAGTTTGTCGTACAGGTAGTCCTTGACTTACAACCACCGTTCAGCCCAAAATCTCTGTGGCTAAGTTGAGATATTTGTTACGGGAGGTTTTGTCCCGTTTTGCGACCGTTCTTGCTCCGTTGGTTAACTGGATCACTGCAGTTGTTAACGTAGCCGCAGGGTTGTTAAGTGAATCTGGCTTCCCCCATTGACTTGGCTCGTCAGGACGTTGCAAAAAAGGGGATCACGCGACCCCCGGGAGGCTGCGACCGTCATAAATGTGAGTCGGTCAGCCACGTGTCTGAATTTTGATCGTTGATGCTGCAACGGTCCTAAGTGTGAAAAATGGTCGTCAGTCACTTTTTGCAGTGCTGTCGTTAACTTCGAACCGTCACTAAATGAGCCGTTGTAAGTCGGGGACTACTTGAATCCTCAGTGGCCTCCGGGTTTTCTGTGGTTCTATTATTCTGTGATTTTTTTCTATTCTGTTAATTACAGGGGGTTGGACTAGAAGACCTCCAAGGCCCCTTCTAATCTCGTGATGTATGAATGTATGGATTAATTCATCCTTACCCGTCTTTCCTTTCCAGGATTTTTCCAAGCTCTGGACACGGACAAAGACGGGATTGTCACGTTTGACTTGATTCAGGTAATCACGTCGAGGTGGACTACAATTTCCTAACCCTGCTGGGTGGGGAATTCTGGAATGTTCCAGAAGCCTTTGAGACCCTTTCACAGCTGAGCTTTCAATCCTTGGAAATGCTTCAGCCGTCGTTTGTTTTCCTCTTCCCTCTCCTGCCCTTTTTCCTCGCGGGCTGCCACTTTCCAATTTCTAATCCCAAAAAGCGTTTGGGACCCAGAACGCTCTCACAGGCCCTTTTGTGATTTGTCTGGTGTGGCGTTGTGGGTTAAAAAAAAAAAAGAAAAGAAAACGTCTCTTTTGTCTTTTTCACAGTGGATACAACTGACCATGTTTGCCTGAGAAAAAAGAGATGGATCACGTCCCGTGCAACTCTGTGGACTTTTCATCTCCCCGGACATTTTGTTTTGAAAATGGGGGAGATTCTGACCTGCAAGTGCCTTGCGTTAACGCTTTTTCGCCGCTTCTGTTCCAAGGAGAAGAAACACACAAACAGACACACCCCACGCTTCCAACTCGGAGGGGTTCCATTTCCTGTGTGGGCTGCTGCCGGTTCTGGGGGACCTGAATGCAGCTTCATTTCCAACGTCTGTCTTCACACCTGGTGTGATGCTGCTCGGGACTCCCACAGCGTTTGGCCAAACTCACAAAACTGCCTTGTCTCTCAGCCAACACAGCAGCACTCCCTAGGTTCACAAAATTGGGGGGAGGGGGGGTTTACTCTTGGGTGATCCTAGCCTTGGCAAGGTGGAATTACAGGTAGTCCTCAACTTACAACAATTCATTTAGTGAGCGTTGAAAGTTATAGGCACGGGAAAAAAGGGGCTTATGACCATTTTTCGCCCTTACGACTTGCAGAATCCCGCATGTGACGTGGTTTATATTTGGATACTTGGCAACAGACTCACATTGATGACGGTCGCAGTGTCCCGGGATCATGTGATCCCCTTTTGCGACCTTCTCATACGAGGGGAGCCAGATTCACTTAACAACCAGGTTACCGATTTAAGAACAGCAGTGATTCGGTTAGGAAATGTGGCAAAGAGAGTCGTAAAATGAAGCAAACCTTAGTTAGCCGTTTTCTCACTTAGCAACATAAATTTGGGGCTGAATTGGGGTCGAGGGCTACCTGTGCCTGGAAAACAGTCCCTTTTGGGAAGCGCAAAATTGTGGACAAAACTTATATTGCATCTTGCTGCAGATGTTAAGCGAGGACGCATCGGGCATCTTCGCCAGTTTAGAGTTGAGCGCTCCTTTCCATTTTTTATATTTTTAAATACAGGTATTCCTCGACTTACAACCCTTCGTTTAGTCACCATTCGAAGTTACAACAGCAGTGAAAAAAAATAACTTACGACTTGTCCTTGCACTTACAGCCCCCTGGTCACGTGATCAAAATTCAGGCACTTGGCCACTGGCATGTACTTGCGACAGTTGGACCGTCCCAGGGTCACGTGATCACCCTTTGCGACCTTCCCAGCCGGCTTCCGACCAGCAAAGTCAATGGGGCAATCCAGATTCACTTAACGACCGCCTGCTTCACTTAGCGACCTGGAGTGGTTCACTTAATGAGCGTCTCCAAGCCAGGTTGCAAAATTGGGCTCCACTCACTTAACCAACCGCCTTGCTTAGTGGTGGGAACTTTGCCCCCAATTGTCGTCGTAAAGTCGAGGACTATCTGTATTTGCAGTGAAGAGAATGCCGCGATTGTTGGTAAACTCAGGTGACCAGCGAAACTGACCTACTTTGCATTATGTCCAGCCTTCAAACTTTATTTTACAGGCCACCCCTCCTGTTTGCAAGGGGCGCTAAAAATCAGGAATTATGTTCACCCTTTGTTCCCAGCGGAGCAAGCAATATTTCATGGTTTTTGTTATGCATGTGTGTGTTTATATATAATATATATATAAATATATATATGTAATTTCTTGGACGCTCCTGGAAGCACTCCAGTGCCTAATCAACCTCCCTTCCAGGCCTTTGTAGATTTTTTTACCCTGCAAAGGTCAGTTTGGGAAATTTGATGCCTAAAAACCGCAGCTGTTATACGCTCCTCGCCTGTCTAATGCGCTTGCTGCCAAATATTTTTGATGGAGAGTTTGTGTCGTAACCCCTATTTGGGGTTGCTAGTTGTACCCGTTATCAGAGAATCCGAAAAGCCTCAGAATCACTTCTTGGACACGGTCAAGAGATGCCGTGTGCAGGACTTGATTTGCACTTCTCTTAAACCAGGGGTCTTCCAACTTGGCCCTTTGATGACTGGTGGACTTCAACTCCCAGAATTCCTCGTGCCTGGCTGAGGGATTCTGGGAGTTGAAGTCCACCAGTCATCAAAGGGCCAAGTTTGGAGACCCCTGTCTTAAAAGGTTCTCTGGTGCTACCATTTATGTTCTTATGCGTGTTTTTGTATGGTAGAAATGGATTTTGTTTCCATGCCGAAATAAAAGAAAGTGTGGTAATGCTTAACACCACTAAACTGGCGTTGTCTGGTTGTGATTATTGCTGGACTTTCCACCAAAAAATGGGTGTTTCATCTCAGAAAAGGCAGGGTTTTTTTTTTTTTTTTTTTGGTGGGATCTGGATTGCAAATCTGGAAGTATCAGGATTTGACTTTATATCAGGGGGTCTTCAAACTTGGCAATTTTAAGACTTGTGGACTGGCTGGGGAATTCTGGGAGTTGAAGTCCACAAGTCTTAAAAACTTGCCAAGTTTGAAGACCCTTGCTTTGTATCATTGGGAATCTTGTCAGTTATTTGCCTTCACTGTGGGAGTCCTGATCCCCTCTATAATTTGCTTTTAATTAGGGGTTTCTATTCCAATCAGAGCCACTCCATGAAATATTTTTTTCCCACGGTCGCCTGATACCTGCTGCTTTTTTCGTTCTCCACAATCTCTGCAGCGAGAGGGCGAAAAAGAGCAGGACCTGGGCACGAATTCTAGCCACAAAAAAAAAAAGGCAGTTAGATGCAGTTATCAAAAATGATTTTTTAAAAAAATCAAACATTGGGGTCAGCCTGGCTACTGACTTTTTTAAATGCTGGCTGATTTTTTTTTTAAATTACCCATTACTGTTCTTTCCTGCAATTTTTGTTAATTTGAGGTTTGAGCTCCAAAAGTCAGCCTGGGTGGCTCATGATGGCGAGTTTCGAATGTGGGTAGAAGCAGAAGTTTCATTCGGAAATGAATGAATGAATGAATGAATGAATGAATGAACGAGAGGCAGTTTGGTGTAGTGGTTAAAGCACTGGGCTAGAAAGTGGGAGACGGTGAGTTCAAATCCCATCTTAGCCATGAGAGCCAGCTGGGTGACTTTGGGCCAATCACCAGGAGACGGTGAGTTCTAGTCCCGCCTTAGGCATGAAAGACAGCTGGGTGACTTTGGGCCAATCACCAGGAGACGGTGAGTTCTAGTCCCGCCTTAGGCATGAAAGACAGCTGGGTGACTTTGGGCCAATCACCAGGAGACGGTGAGTTCTAGTCCCGCCTTAGGCATGAAAGACAGCTGGGTGACTTTGGGCCAATCACCAGGAGACGGTGAGTTCTAGTCCCGCCTTAGGCATGAAAACCAGCTGATTCCTTTGGGTCAGTCCCTTTCTCGCAACCCAACCCACCTCAGAGGGTTGTTGTTAACGGGGAAAATAGGTGGAGAAAAATGGGTTGGATATCTTTGCCTCCTTGAACTATTTGTAAAAATAATAAAACATGGGATACAAATAAATAAATAAAATGTATTGGGGGGGGAGTTTTATACCAGACCATCACGGATTTTGCTGCCTCATTGTAAGGCTGGCTGCAAACTTCTCTGTGCCAAAAAACACAGCGGCTGTGGCATTATCTCACACCATAGGCTGTATATCTCCCAGCTGCTTCTCCATCCGTCTTCTCCTGTGGCACTTCCTTGCCATTTTTGGAAGTATTTCGGAGGGCGTCTTGAGGGCTCTGTTCAAAAGCAGGAGTGAACCTTCTACACTGTTGAGAACATTGCTCCAACTCAACCAAGGCAGCCAAGCGAGAGACCAGCGGGATCTTCCTCCGAGACTTCAGAAACAGGTGTCTATGTTGGGTGACATCATGGAGAAGAAGCCCCCATGGCTTTGTACGGTCCTTCTCGTGATCTTCTGCGTCCCCGGGATCTTGGCTGAGAAGAGTAAGCTAGGGGTGGAAAATGGGAATCCCCACCTTCTCTGAATCCACCTTCCCTTGACCGTGGATTCATGCAAGGTGTGTTTGAATGGCTGTGTGGGCAGGAAGCCCGCCCGTTGATGGTCTTCTGTCCTTCTCTCATCAGTTCTGGAAGGCAAGGTCTTCGTCTTCCCCAAGACTTCTGCTGACTCCTACGTTCTCCTGAAGCCTGACTTACAGCAAGGGCTGAGACACTTCACCCTCTCCCTCGAATTTTTCACCGACTTGACCCGCAGCCATGTCCTCTTCTCGGCCGCTTCCCAGGATCACGACAACGAGATTCTCCTGATACGACACCTTGAAGAATACCACACTTGTGTGGGAGGGGAGTGTGCCGTTTTCACAGTGCCCACACTCGCAGCCAGGTCTACCTTCCGCTGGGAATCGGTTTGTACAACTTGGGATTCAACTACCGGGATAGTCCAGCTCTGGCTGGATGGTCAACGCTTGCCAAGAAAAGGGGTAGCAAAGGGCTATGAGGTCAAGACAGATCTGGTGGTGGTGCTGGGGCAGGAACAAGATTCCTACGGGGGCAGCTTTAGCGCGGATCAGTCCTTTGTGGGAGAAATCGCTGAGGTCTACCTTTGGGACAATGTCCTGCCTGCCGAACAAATACAGAACATGCAGAAACACACCACGCCGGCCCCTTTAGTGGCCTGGACCTCGCTGAAGTTTGAAATCCAAGGCTACGTGTTGACGGAGCCTTTGTGAAGCCTTCGGTCAAAGAAGAGCAGGAAGTCTCACTGCATCTCAGCGTTCCTCAACCTTGGCCACTTAGAGATATTTGGACTTCAACTCCCAGAATTCCCTCCAAGCATGAAGAGAATTCTGGGCATTGAAGTCCACACATCTTCAAGTGCCGAAGGTTGAACAACCATGCTTTGAACCTCTTAACCAGAGGTCTTCCAACTTGGCCTTTTGATGACTTGTGGACTTCAGCTCCCAGAATTCCTCAGCCAGGCACGCTGGCTGAGGAATTCCGGGAGTTGAAGTCCACAAGTCTTAAAGTTGCCAAGTTTGAAACCCCCTGGTATAAGGAAAACATTCCCTCTAGTGACCCTTGACCTTAGTGCAGGGGTCTTCCAACTTGGCCTTTTTATGACTGGTGGACTTCAACTCCCAGAATTCCTTAGCCAAGGAGTTGAAGTCCACCAGTCATCAAAGGGCCAAGTTGGAAGACCCCTGCTCTCAGTCAACCAAGCAGTTTGCAAGATCCAAAGGAGCCCCATTGATTCTAGCCTCCCCCCCCCCCATCGCTTGCCCCACAGACTGTGTGATCGGCTGTGCTTGTTTTCGTTATTTTTTTAATTTGGATTTTAACAACTGACCCATCTGCCTCCCGTTGGGGGTCTCTAGGATCCTTTCAGGGAACCCAAGTCAAATAAATATCTAAACATCTCTGTTTTAATTTCTAATATGACGAATATCGATAAGAAACCACCTGTGGCTCCTCTCTGAAAAGAGAGAGTTTACTATTGAAAAGTAAACTCAATAAATTGCTCTTTGAACAATTTTTTTTCTAATGCGATGTTAAATGGACCGGCCTTGGTTCTTTCTGTCCACCGAGAAATTCTGTAAGAAAGAAATTACATCTATATCTTTGGTGTTGCTTGGATGGGCATCCAGACCTGTTTTATGTAACCCCCTTGGTTTACTGCATCTTCTGAACGAAAGCGATAAAGAAACAAACCGACAACCGCACTGGAAAAGTCACAACCTGCCCTATGAGATCTTCTGCAATAAACCTTGGCAGTGCCGTGTTTATGCTTTTTCTTGTTGTGTTATTATTTGGCATGCATCGGTGTAAATTTTGAAGATAATATACCATTAGATAAAATAAACTCTTGATGCCCTGAAATTTAAGCCACTGGAGGACCCAACCACTAAAAGGGCAATCTATTGTAAGGGAGATAATCCCCATCAGCCCCCACCCTGGAAAGCTGGCTAATGGCACCTGAAGTCCAAAGCATTTCCTGTAGCATGCGTGCATGTATATCCCCCCAAAATCGTATTTTTTTAAATTAAATTTTCTTTAAACAATCAGCATTTTGAGGGAGGCAGCTTGTTCCACTTCTTGCTCTCTGTTGCAAGAATGGACAAACTCTATCAAACACGCCCACCCTGGAGGTGACTGATGGAACTTGTAATCCAAAGCATCCTCAGTACAGGTAGTCCTCACGCTACGGGCACAATTGGGCCCCAAATGTATGTTGCAAAGTGAAACATTTGCTAAGTGGGTTTTGCCGCCTTTGATGATCGTTCCGGCCACAGTTGTTAAGTGAATCACTGCAGCTGTTAAGTAAGTAACATGGCTGTTAAGTGAATCTGGCTTCCCCATCGTCAGGTGGTCGCAAAAGGGGATCACCTTTTTCATATTTATTTGTTACATATATGTAAGGGTGTGGGTCTATACATATGTTGTATATAGCATGTTTTAGGGGTGGGTCATGTATGTGTTTCACTTTTGAGAGCGGGCAACTAAATTTCATTTTTTATGTGTGCCATGGTGCCCACAGTAAAAAAAAAATGACAATCAAGGTTATCTTATCTTAGCTTACCTGAGCATGGGAGAGATTGCGACCGTTACTGATATGAGCCGGATGCCAAGGATCTGAATTTTGATCACATGACCATGGGGTTGGTGCAACGGACCTAAGTGTGAAAAACGGTCATAAGTCACTATTTTCAGTGCCATTGTTAACTTTGAAAAGTCACTAAATGTACTGTTGTATATCAAGGACTACCTGTATAAGCCCAAGTCTCCCTCCGATCTCTCAGTCCTCTGCAAAGATAGAGATAATTTAAAAACTGGACCTTTGTGTGTGTGGGGGGGCATGGGAAGGCAGCCTCCCACCAAAGAAAAGCTAAAGCTACACCAGCCTCTAAGAATCAGAATAGATCTGGAAGGGACCTTGGAGGTCATCTAGTCCAATCCCCTACTCAGGCAGGAAACCCTACACCATTTCAGACCAATGGCTGTCCAGTCTCTTCTTAAAAACCCTCCAGTGCTGGAGCATTCACCGCTTCTGGAGGCAGGTTGTTCCCCTGGTTCATTGTTCTCACTATCAGGAAATTTCTCCTCAGTTCCAGGTTGCTTCTCTCCTTGATTAGTTTCCATCCGTTGCTTCTTCTTGTGCCTTCAGGCCAGTGGTTCTCAACCTTGGGGTCGTGACCCCATTTGGGGTCGTGCGACCATTTCGCGGGGGTCGCTGGGCACCGCCGGCCGCCATTTTTTTTTATTTTTTTATTTTTTTTAATTTTTTTAATTTTTTTAATTTTTTTTTTAATTTTTTTAATTTTTTTTGCCGCGCGCGCGCAGCGCACACTCAGATCCACCCATCGCGCCAGAAAAAAAAATAAAAAAAATAAAAAAAATAAAATAAAAAAACCAAAATGGCGGACTGCAAAGGGCGGATCCGCGCATGCGCGGCGCGTGCAATGGGCCGATCCGTGCAGGCGCAGATCCGCCCGTCGCGGCCGCCATTTTGTTTTTTTTTGTTTTTTTTTATTTTTTTAAATTTTTGTTTTGTTTTTTTAAATTTTTTTTGCGCGCGCGCGCAGCGCACACTCAGATCCGCCCGTCGCGCCAGAAAAAAAAATTAAAAAAAATAAAAAAATAAAATAAAAAAAACAAAATGGCGGACTGCAATGGGCGGATCCGCGCATGCGCGGCGCGTGCAACGGGCCGATCCGTGCAGGCGCAAATCCGCCCGTCGCGGCCGCCATTTTTTTTTAAAAAAAAATTTTTATTTTTTTTTTTGCGCGCGCGCGCCCGGATTGGGGTCGCGGCGGGCATGGGTGTGGCAAGTGGGGTCTCAACCTGAGAAAGGTTGAGAACCACTGCTTCAGGCCCTTTGGAGAATAAACTGACCCCCTCCTTCTTGTGGCAGCCTCTCAAATACTGGGATATTATTAATATTATTTATATTATAAATACTGTCAAAAGGGACCAGCTGGCGGATGGGGTTTGTAGTCCAAAGAGTCCCCAGGAGAGGCAAAGGGTCCTCAGGTGTGCACAAGCCTGGAGGAGAAGGCAATACTTGTACAGCAGGAGTCTTCAAACTTGGCTCTTTTAGGACTTGTGGACTTCAACCCCCAGAATTCCTCAGCCAGCCTCCATTTTGTTTGTTAGATTTAAGACAGGGATCTTCAAACTTGGCTCTTTTAGGACTTGTGGACTTCAACTCCCAGAATTCCTCAGCCAGCCTCCATTTTGTTTGCTAGATTTAAGACAGGGGTCTTCAAACTCGGCTCTTTTAGGATTTGTGGACTTCAACTCCCAGAATTCCTTAGCCAGCCTCCATTTTGTTTGTTAGATTTAAGACGGATCTTCAAACTCGGCTCTTTTAGGACTTGTGGACTTCAACTCCCAGAATTCCTCAGCCAGCCTCCATTTTGTTTGTTAGATTTAAGAGGAGTCTTCAAACTTGGCTCTTTTAGGACTTGTGGACTTCAACTCCCAGAATTCCTCAGCCAGGCACGCCTGCCTGAGGAATTCTAGGAGTTGAAGTCCACAAGTCCTAAAAGGGCCGAGTTTGAAGAGCCCTGCTGGACGCACACGCTCGAAAGCACGTGCCCAGGCCGCGTGCCTGCCTCCAATTGCCCTCACCTGCGCAGCCGCAACACACCTGGCCGTGATGAGGCACGTGCCTTTCCCGCCAAACGCTCTCGGAACGCCTCACACTCCTTCTCCACGCCCACCTCGCCGGTGATTGGCTGCTGTGGAAATCCGTCCCCTCGGATTGGCCAAGGCACCTCTGAGGTGCGGGGACGGTTTAAAAAGATGGCGGGCTTCTCACGCCGAGGCCAAAGCGCGAGCGCGGAAGAGCAATCAACCCATCCGAATAGAGCTGGGAGGGACCTCGGAGGTCCTCTAGTCCAACCCCAGCCTCTGAAAAGCCTCCAGTGAAGACTTCGGACCGCGACGTTGCCTCTTGCGCCCTGAGGTAATTCTACCGTAGTTAAGGCCCTTAGTCCTTGGGGGGGGGAGAGAAAGCTAATTAATTAGCCTATTTTGGGGGAGTCAGAACAGCCCCTGAGGTAATTTTAACCGGGGTGGGTGTGTTTCCTCAGGAGTAAAACGTGGAGGTAATACTTCAAGGGTTGTTTATTTAACTTCACCCAGGAAGTTACCTCAGTCCCACTTTGTTATTATTATTAGGTTGGAAGGGACCTTGGAGGCCATCTAGTCCAACCCCCTGCTCAGGGAATAAGACAAGACTTCTGGGTCCTAGAATAATTTTAGCCAAGGCTAGAGTTTTAAGGAGTAAAATATGGGTGGAAGTTGAGGTAATCTCAGTCATGTCTTGTTTAAAAGGACCAAAAAAGTTTAAAAGTAGTTTCAGGGGAATAAAGCTGAGGCCATAATTTTAGCCAGGTGCAGTTAAAAGGGGCTTAAACTACCCCAGGGGCGAATAAGCTTTAAAATTAGCTTAAAGGCAAAATTGCTTTGGTCCCTGCAGTTGTTGAATGTGTATTAATGTACATTTAAAGTGACAATAGTTATTCATTTTTCTATTCCAACTCTTGGGACCTGAGGAAATTTTAGCCCAGGTTCCAGTTCTTAAAACATGTAGAGGACTAGCTACTTCAAGTAACTAAAAGTAAACTAAAGCTCCTTCAGGAGGTGACCTTACTTTCTTGAAATAAAGTCAAATCTTGGGGCCAATTTGTAAGACAAAGAACATAAAAAGTAGCTTTGTAAAATAGAGGAATTGGTTTTCTGGTCTCTGGTCATTTGGTGACTGTTGGCTTTTTTTTTTTTAAATTTTATTTCAGAGGCACCATGTGAAACATCACAACAGACAAGCCGACGAAGACATCAAAGGTAAGTCAGTTTTATTAACTTTTCTGCACCACACTTCACCAAGAAGCTTGGCGGGTACTGTTGGCAACAGGTGGTTGATTGCTGCAAAAACTTGGGGGCCTTGCTGAAGCTTACCTTCAGGCATGTTTTAGTGAAGTTTTGAAAACAAAAGAGATACAAAGTAACGATGGTAAACAATTAGGCATAAATATAGGACAAATGTATCTAAAACATATATACAATTTGTGACTTGAGATAATTTTAGCCATTGGCTGTGGTTCTTAGAACCAGAGAGGGTCCCACAAGCATTTTCCATATCAACACAGTGTGGAGATGGTGATGCCCCTGGTCAGCTATCCTTCACCCTTGCCGCGTGGTCACGGTAGGTTCGCCCAGTCTCACTTAATTTTGCCCGATTCCTGGTGCAGGACTATTAAATGCCAGTCAACCCCTGTGTTCAGGGATGGTCCTCTGCCTTCTCAGTGGATGGCAGTGGCCTCGGGCACCGGGGAGACGGGAGACAGAGCGATGGGATCTGGAAAGCCCTGTGGGTGCCGGTCCAGCATCATGCTTCTGCCACTGCTGCCCTGTACTTTGCATGAAGCCCAGATCTCCACTTCCCACAATACAGGCCACCTTGCCCCCTCAAGGTCTCCTGTGGTAGGTTGGAGGCATTTTGGGGCTCATGCAACAGGCAAGGCAGTGATGGGAGAAGTGTGGTGCCACCGCCTCCTGCAGGTCTGTCTAGATCCTACCGCTCTGACCCCTGCCTCCCCGATGCCCAAGGCCTCTACCATTCATTGAGAAGGCAGAGGCCCATTCCTCAGCACAGGTATTGGCTGGCATTTAGTTATCCCACACTGTGAAACAGCCAGGATTTAAGTCTCCCTGAGTGAAAAGGCTGTGATCATGCGGCTGAGGGGGGGGGAGAAGGATGGGGGACCAGTGGCACATACACAAATCACCTGTAAAAGGAGACCCAAGGAGCTCCTCAACAGCACCACCCCAAAGTTTGTGTAAGAAAGCTATCGCTTTCTTACACAACTAGTCCCTGTTGCCATAGTTATAAAGATAAGTGTAAAATGAAACTTGACTTTTGAGGTGAATGAAATTGGCCTTTTCTTTGCATTTTGGAGAAGAACCTGCCAGACTGATCATTTCAAGGCTGGCCCAAACCTAACGTCTGCCGTGACGTTATTTCGTGGACCAGACCATAATATCTCACAGCTGTTTCTCCATCTGTCTCCCTTGCTTTTCGTGTTTTTTTTAATGAAAAAATTCTTTTATTAAAACAATCAGCATTGAACATAAAATCATAGTATGCATCAATCATCATAGCACCTGATATACATCACTAAGTATTAATCTTTATAATCGTCTGGTTTGGTAAACATTTTTCACTCCGCACATCAAGCCTCAACTAAACGCCTGTTACAATTTATTTGCTTGGTGTTTCTCTTTTCTATAGTCTATCCACAGTTCCTAGTCTATCACATATTATTCATCTCAGTATTAGTAAAATCTTTTATGATCCCTAACCAAAAATCCTGAGGTAGAAATTCAGTATCCTGAGGTCCTTGCTTTTCGTGTTTTGACGACCCTGTTCAAAAGCCGAAGGAACCTTCTACACCATTGAGAACATCTCTCAAACTCAACCCAAGACAGCCAAGAAAACGGTGGCTACGTTGAGTGACGTTATGGAGAAGAAGCATCCATGGGTTTGTACAGTCCTCCTTGTGGTCTTCTGCATTCCAGGGATCTTGACCCATACAGGTAAATCTTGATTCCATGGTAGAACCTTTACCTTCAATGAATTAAACCTTGAATCAACCATGGATTCATGGTTGTGTTGGAATAGCTCTGTGGGCGTGAAGTTCACCCTTTGATGCTCTTTCTCTCCTTTCTTCCTCAGATTTGGAAGGAGAAAGGGCTTTGTGTTCCCCAAGCCTTCTGCTGACTCCTACGTTCTCCTGGAGCCCAACCTCGATCAAGACTTGCGAGAGTTGACCGCTTGTCTCCGCTTCTTCACCGACTTGACCCGCAGCTTCTCCCTCTTCTCGGCCGCTTCCTGAGAACATGACGAGATCCTGCTCTTCCAAAAACCCCAGAGTTTTGAAATATCTCCCTTCCACTGGGAATCAGTTTGTGCCACGTGGGATGCGGCTACCACTCTGGCTAGACGGGAAGTGCCTGCCGAGAAAAGTGATTGCAAAGGGCTATGAGGTCAAGGCGGATCTGATTCCTACGGGAGCAAATTAGACGTGGAACAGTCCTTTGTGGGAGAAATGGGATAAAGTCCTACCTCTATAGGAGTTAAACAACTTCCAGACACTGGTGACCCCAAATCCATAGGCTCCATATCTATGTGTGTGTTTTAAATCCCACTGAGTTTTATTGGTTGCATTGTTATCCAGGTGAATATTTGTTGAAAGGACAATCATGCTTTTAACAATTTCTGCTCCCCCCCCCACCCCTAATTCTGTGCCAAATGGACCAGTCTCAATTCTTCCTGTTTATTGCGGAAATCTGCAAGAAATAAATTGTATATTTTTTCTGCCTTTGCTGTTGGGTGGATGGACATTTAGACATATTTTATGTAACCCAGTAGCTGCTCATTCTGAACCTTTTCAGTAAACAAGTGGAAAAAAAATACTCACTGGAAAAAATGTACAATCTGTCCTACGAGATCTTCTGTAATAAAAATTGGTAGTGTTGTGTTGATGGTTTATAGTCTTGTGTTTTTATTTTGCTTGTGTTAATGGTTTGCAAATTACCGGTAATATATTGTTAGGGATATTCTCACAATGCCACAAAATGGGCCTCTGGAGGAAAAACGAGTTTCTATCATTTCAATGCTGCTTACAATCCTCAGAGGTGTAGCTAAATTCCACAGGATGTTTGCGCAGAATTCGATAGCTGATGCTTATATTACTAAGGGTTTCGCCAACCGCCCTTTATAAGCATGCTGGATTCATTTCTCTTATCCCTTTTATTAAATTTAGAGAGCAACTGACTCCAAATAGTTTTGGGCAGCTTACAGTTTAAAAAGTAGTTTAAAAAAAAGTGTGCAAAAAAACCCCAGCAAAACACACACACTCATCACTTTAAAAAGGAAATCCTGTAGGCTTAATAACTTTGCTACCAGACTTGAGTGAGAAAGTTATGTCTCATTCACAACCAGCCTAGGGGGAAAAAAACCCAGTTGCGTATCAACCTTGCAAGATAGACCAGAGAAGAAACACCCCCGTGTGTAATTTGACTTTATTATGCTGCTCCATTAGAAGAATCTTGCAGATCAGGAAAGTATTAGATAGGTCTCACCACCCTTTTCTTACTGTCCAAGCAATTTAGAAGGGTCCCTTCTGAGTCTTTTGCCCCCGCCTCCCCCCATTCGTGCTGTGGACTCAGCTGCCTCTTATCTGAGTGCATTAAATACGATGGCCACCTTGGAATTATACATAAAAATTAAAGGGAATTATAATAATTTCCTTAGAGATTTTCATTTTTATGGGCGGGTATTTTGCAAAAGAACGTTTTTGTGTTTTTATTCTTCGAAAGATAACTTTCAGTCACACTTTTTTTTCTCTTTTATTAACAATTCTGTCTGACGAAGAACTCAGCATAACACCGAAGTCTTGCAAATATTTTAAAAGACCCAGTAGAACATTTCCGGTCGCTCTAGGAACGAAAGCTCTCTCCCTCTCCCTGAGTCTCCCATTCGGCACAGACTTGGCCGTTCTAGGAACATAACTTCCTTCACTCACCGAGTCTCCTTTTCAGGCTCGGCCGCCACGCCCACTCCGGCATGCGCCCACTCACAAGCCGAAGCCGGAGTGGGCGTGGTGGTCGCCCACTCACTTTTCCCCGATTGGTAGTGGAAAGCGGGGCGGTGCCGTAAATAGCCGAATGGACGCGCGCGTTTTTGTTTCTCCGCCCCTTTTTTCTTTCGGGAGTTTTTTCTTGTAGTTGGCGCCAAAAGGAGGCCAAGATGGGGCTGGGGATTATGGATGCAGTAGTGGCCGATCTTAAGGTCTTCGGGCTGGATTTCGCGGAAGGGGAAGACCGGGATGCCATGGCCGAGAAATGTAAGGCTGAGGCAAAGGGGGAAGGTGGGGGAGGAAAGGAGATAAAGGGCAGTTGGGTAAAACCGGGCGCTAGTCCTCATGAAAAATTGAGGATGGGGCGTGGCTTAAGCCTATAAATTATCTTTTTACGGTAGCCTTCCACCACTTCTAATAAGCAACAAAGAGGGTGGGACAGCCAGTCAATCCCTGAGAAACCAATTCCTGCTGTTAGTCTAAGGTAGACTGCCGCTGAACGTGGAGGTTCAGGAGCCAGGTTTTGGGTGAGAATCAGGGGTCTTCCTTGATCGCTAAAGTTCGCTTTGTTCAATTCAGGGTTTGTTTTGAAGCGGGGCACAGCAAAGCGCTCCCGCTGTCTTTGTGGGAACCCCAAATCCTGTATTGGGTTTGTCCCAACACACTAAACTCCGAATTAACTCCCCCTTAACTGAGTTTTGCACAAAAGATGGCATTGCAACTTAACCCCACTGGCAAGGATGCTGAGATGAACCTGGTTAACCAATGGCTGGGAGGACTGTATTTATTAGTGATTTATTAGGCTTGCATACTAAGCTGGTCTCCAAGGATGGGGGGGGCCATTAATAATACAAAGATAGGACATTGAAATTAAAACAGCTACAGGAAACTGTGAGCCCAAACGGAGAAAACAGCCCAAACTCCAGATACTACAATCCCATTATTATCCCGTTTTATGGATTTGTTTACATAGGGAATCAAGACACTATTAAGAAATTCAGGCAGGATTAGAACTTGGCTCTTCGAATCCAGCATCTTGAATCCCTACTGCACACACAATCTCTCTCTCTCTCTCTGTGTGTCTGTCTGTCTGTCTCCCTGTCTCTCTCTGTCTCTCTCTCTCCTGGAATTAAGCACGAAGGATGAAATGGAAGAGGGTCATCCAGGAAAAAAATGGACAGGCAGGGAAACCAATTCGAATTCTGCCCTACCACTCAGACTGCTTTTGGTGGCGATGGGATTTGGGCAGGACTGGCACCCCCTCTCTTTCTAATGTCCACGGGCTCAAAACAAAACACTGTTTCCTTGTTATTTACTTTCTTACAGTGGAAGAAATCTGCATGACGGGATGGGTATCGGAGTTGGATTTAGGAAACGAGCTGGTCGCTTTTGCTATGCGCAAGGGAGTCCTCCTTCTGACTCTGGAGCACTTACTGGCCTTCGAACACGAGGTAGAAGGAAGCGGTGATAAGCTTGACCTCATTTCTAGCAGTTACAGGTGGTCCTCGTCTTATGACCGCAGTGGAGCCCAACGTTTATGTGGTTAAGTGCGACATTTGTAAAGCGAGTCATTTGTAAAGTGAGTCATTGCCCCGTTTTGTGACCTCTCTTCCACAATTAAATGAATCACTGCCGCTGTTAGTAAGTTAGTTAGTAGACCATGGTATCATGCTGCGCCGGCTGGCGGGGCTGGGTATAGGGGGCACCGTGCTTTGGTGGTTCTCTTCCTTCCTCTCTGGCCGGACGCAGTTTGTGTTAACGGGGTCAGAGGTCGACCCCGAGGCCCCTTGATTGTGGGGTACCTCAGGGGTCGGTCCTCTCGCCCTTGTTGTTCAACATTTATGTGAAGCCGCTGGGTGAGATCATCCGAGGTTTTGGGGTGGAATTCCATCAGTACGCTGATGATACTCAGCTGTACATTTCCACCCCGAACCACCCAAATGAAGCTCTTGACGTGCTGACCCAGTGCCTGGAGGCCGTGCGGATCTGGATGGGGAAGAACGGTCTCAAGCTCAACCCCTCCAAGACCGAGTGGCTGTGGTTACCGTCGTCCCGGTACAACCAGCTGACTCCATCGCTGTCTATTGGGGGCGAGTCAGTGGCCCCCACGGGAAGGGCTCGCAACTTGGGAGTCCTCCTAGATTCACGGCTGTCCCTTGAGGACCATCTGACGGCCGTGGCCGGGAGGATGTTTTACCAGATTCGTCTGGTACGCCAGTTGCGCCCCTTCCTAGATAAGGACGCGCTATGCACGGTCACCCATGCCTTCGTCACTTCCAGACTGGACTATTGTAATGCTCTCTACATGGGGCTCCCCTTGAAGTGCACGCGGAGGCTTCAACTGGCGCAGAATGCGGCCGCGCGGGTGGTAGTGGGGGCACCCTGGCGGGTACGAATGACCCATCCTGCGCAAGCTGCACTGGTTGCTGGTGGCTTTCCGGGTGCGCTTCAAGGTACTGGTTACCACTTTTAAAGCGCTCCATGGCATAGGACCCAGTTATTTACAAGACCGCCTTCTGCCAGTAAATACCTCCCATCGACCAGTTCGCTCCCACAGAGGGCCTCCTCAGGGTGCCATCGGCTAAGCAGTGTCGGCTGGTGGCGCCCAGGGGGAGAGCCTTTTCTGTGGGGGCACCGACGATGTGGAACGAGCTCCCCCCAGAACTCCGGACATGTCATGATCTCCGCACCTTCAGAAGAGAACTGAAGACTCATCTCTTCAATCAAGCCGGCCTGGCCTAGAGCTCCTCGGGTTTAAAAAAAAAAAAAAATTTAAACAAGGCTGTTTGGGTTTTAGAATTGGGTTTTTAACAGGTTTTTAGCAACAGCCTTGTATTAATATTAATTTATTTTTAAATATTTATTGTTTTTATGTTTTTACTCTGTTGTGAACCGCCCCGAGTCCTACAGGAGAGGGGCGGTATAAAAATTTAATAAATAAAATAAATACTAAATAAAATAAAAATAAAATAAGTTAGTCGCATGGTCGCTAAGCGAATCTGGCTTCCCCCATTGAGTTTGCTTGTCAGAAAGCCGCAAAAGGGGATCATGTGACCCCGGGAAGCGGCAACCGTCGTAAATGTGAGCCAATTGCAAAGCATCTGAATTTTGATCACGTGACCAGGGCGACTGTCACAATGGCCGTAAGTGTGAAAAATGGTTGTAAGTCACCTTTTCCGGTGCCGTTGGAACTCCAAACGGTCACTAAGTCGAGAATTACCTGTATTTGTCCTTTTGTTGTATTTTTGCCAATTTTATTTTATCGGTTTTTCCAGTCTCTTTCTTGACAGGAAGTTTACAGTCTACCAAATTCTAGTCTGTAATTGTAAAAAATAAATAAAAAAATGATAAAGTGGATCTTTTTCCGGGATAATAAAGCTAAACCGAGCAAGGCTAACGATAAAGAGAAGGACGAGGGGGGGCAGGATGGCAGTCTTCCAGTATTTGAGGGGCTGCCCCAAAGAAGAGGCAGTCAAGCTATTCTCCAAAGTGCCAGAAGGCAGGACAAGAAGCAACACATGGAAACTAACCAAGGAGAGAAGCAAACTAGAACTAAGGAGAAACTTCCTGACAGTGAGAACAATTAACCAGTGGAACAACCTGCCTCCAGAAGAGGTGAATGCTCCAACACTGGAAGTTTTTAAGAAGAGACTGGACAGCCATTTGTCTGAAATGGGATAGGGTTTCCTGCCTGAGCAGCGGGTTGGACTAGATGACCTCCAAGATCCCTTCCAACTTTATTGTTGTTGGTATTATTATCATTATCATCGTAACCACTTCAAATTGTCTAGATTGCAACTCCCGGAACTTCCCAGCCAGCCTGCCTTATTGGAAGAAACAACCAGCCAACACAACCACAAATTCTTTTGTGTTTCTTTTCTCTTTTTAGATGCTGAGCAAAAAGGTCACAAAATCTTCCAGGAGGAAGGAAGAACGTTGGTCCGGCGTGGGGGACGTCACCGCTGTTCAACAGTCGTATCCTCTCTAAAGGCGGGAGGAACGTGGCCGTAGGAAGGGACCTTGGAGGTCATCTAGTCCAGGGGCCTTCCAACATGGCCCCCTTTTATGACTTGTGGACTTCAACTCCCAGAATTCCTCAGCCAGGCACGTGTGCCTGGCTAAGGAATTCTGGGAGTTGAAGTCCACAAGTCATAAAAAGGGGCCAAGTTGGAAGACCCCTGATCTAGCCCGACTCCTTGCTGATTTAGTTTTGATCGAATGGAAGTGTCGATTTTTTTTTTCTATCCACCCTGGCTTGATCGAAGCAGAGCTTGTAACTTTGTGTGATTTTCAGAGAGAGGCGCTTATATTTTACGGTTGAGTCTTAACTCTTTGCAGTCTGGATGTTGACGAGGAAGAAGAGGATTTGCTGGAGGCCTACACCTCGCCCTCAAAAGTAAGTGAGGGGCGTTTTGGGGAGGGGGTGTATCTCCTTCAGGGTGACTAGTAGAAGGAGAACCCTGTGGGGGCAAGTGGCCGAGAACGACACGAAATCTGCTTTTGTGGCTCTGCCACGGAAACCTTGGGATAGACTGCTTCTCCAAATGGAGGTTCTACTCTGGTAACTGCAGCAAAGGGAAGCTCTTCGTCAAAAGGCCTGGATCTAACAAAACTTCGAAGCAGCGTCTCCCTTTGGCAGCCAGTTCCAGCAACTAAGATTCAGCGACAGTTAAACTGGTGTGGGGAAAGTGGGGTAGCTTCATCAGGGTGGCTGAAAGGCCAGGGTTTGTTTTTTTTTCCTTTTCTGCTGTTCGTTTATTTATATTTAGAATTTCTTAGGCATTGATAGGTGGGCCTCTTCCCCCCCCTCTTGTTTCCATCTTTCTTCCTTTTCCTTTCCCCCCCCCTCTCTTTTCTCCAGCTTCCTTTTTTTTATATATATATAAAATTCTTTTATTAAAACAATCAACATTGAACATAAAAACATATTGTGCAGCAATCATCATGGCACCTGATATACAATACTAAGTATTAGTCATTGAAAATGTCTGAGTTAGTAAGCCTTGTTCCACCCCTCGCGTCTAGCCTCAACTATACTCCTGTTACACTTTGTTTGATTGGTGTTTCTCTTATCTGTTTCAATATTAATGTGATCAACATTAAACATAAGATCTTATTGCTAAGCAATCCTCCTAGACCATAGCATACAACATTAGGTATTAATCTTTGTAAACATCTGTTTTAGTAAACGTTCTTCCCTCCTCCCTTCCCTCTTCAAGTATACTCCGAGTACCTTTTGTTTGTTTGGTGTTTCTCTTATATATGGTCTATCTACTGTATCTAGTTTATTGCATATTGTTCGTTTGCGCTTCTGAATTGACTTCATCCCATTACTAGTGCAAACTTTTATAGTCCCTAACCGGAGATCCTGAGGTAAAAGTTTCATATCCTGAGGTAGAGATTCAGTCCGCTTTAACAGTTTTAAAGCAAACAACATTAGTCATAAGTTTATGTTAAGAGGCATTAGTTATAGAACATATACATTCAACATTGGGTGTTAGTTTTTGTAAACATTTGATTTGTTAACCCTTCTTCCCTCCTCCCATCGAGCCTCAGCTAAACGCCAGCTGCATTCTGTTTGATTGGTGTCTCTCTTGGATATAGTCTATCCACTGTTTCCAGTCCGTCAAAAATTGTTCATTGGAGCGATTTTTCAAGTACGCTGATATTTTCGCCATTTCCGCCAAATTTGTCACTTTCACAGTCCATTCTTCAATAGGCGGTATTTCCGGATTCTTCCAGTATTGTCCCACCAACAATCTTGCTGCTGTAATTAAGTTAAAAAATAAATTTGTCTCTGAGGTAGTGAAGTCCTTTGTGATCCCTAACAGAAAAGCCTGAGGTAGAAATTCTAGACGCTTTTTGAAAATAGTTTGGAGTATCCACCATATCTTCCTCCAGAATGCTTTGATTTTTCTGCATGCCCACCATATGTGAAAGTAAGTAGCCTCCCCGTCTCCGCACCTCCAGCATTTGGGCTGGGAGCCCGGGTAGATGAGTGATATTTTTTTCGGGTCTAGATGCCATCTATAGAACATCTTGTAGAAGTTTTCCCTTAAGTGTTGCGATTTCGTGAATTCTACATTCCTCACCCAGATTTTCTCCCACGTGTCCATGGCGATAGGGTGTCCGAAGTCTTGTGCCCACTTTGTCATACAGTTCTTGACTAGCTCGGTTTCAGAGTCCATTTCTATCAGAATGCTGTACACTCGTTTGATGTGCATAATCCCCTGTTCTCTAATCTGTTTAATTAGATTATGTCATTGTGTATTAGTGGTGAGCAGGAAGAAAAAAATGTTGTGAGAAAGAGAGGGAAGGGAAGGGAAAGGAAGGAAGGAATGGGAGGGAGAAAAGGAAGGAATGAAGGAATGAGAGGGAAAGAGGAAGGGAGGAGAGAATGGGAGGGAAGAAAGGGAGGAAGGAGGGAAAAGGGAAGGAGGGAAAAGGGAAGGAAGGAGAAAAAAGATGGGAAGGAAGGAAGGAGAGAATGGGAGGGAGGAAGGAATGGGAGGAAGGAAGGAGAGAATGAGAGGGAGGGAAGGGAAGGAAGGAATGGGAGGGAGGAGAATGGGAGGAAGGAAGGAAGGAGGGAGAGAAAGGGAGGAAGGAAGAAAAAGAGACAAGAAGAAAGGAAGGAGAGAATGGGAGGAAGGAAGGAGAGAATGGGAGGGAGGGAAAGAACGGAGGGAGGGAAGAAAGGAAGGAAGGAATGGGAGGAAGGAAGAGAGAAAGGGAGGGAGGGAAGGAAGGAAGAAAAAAGACGGGAAGAAAGGAAGGAGAGAATGGGAGGGAGGGAAGGAAAGGTAGGAAGGAAGGAAAATATAAAAGAAAGTAAAAGAAATAGCAATTTCTCCCATCTTCCAGTCTGCTCAGAAACGGCCCATCACCACCCCGGAGAACGCCCGTTCCAAGCGGACCCTCTCCGGCCGCAGCCCCCGCCTGAACTTCTCTCCCAACAGCTTCTCACCCAGGTAGGCACGGCCAAGCCGGTTCAAAGGACCCTGACTCGTTTCCCAGCCCCTTTCTTTGAAGGAAGCAAGTTCACACAACCGTTGGGCAACCTTTGGCTCATCCCAACGGGGAAGACTTTTAAAGTGGTTTCCCTCTCCCCCCCCCTTTCTCTTGAAGTGCAACGCCTTCTCAAAAATACGCGTCCCGGAAGAACCAAGGCGAAGTCGTGGCCTCTTTTGGGTCGGCACCAGGTGGCGGACGTGCCATTTCTGCCCCTTTGGTCCAGGTGTACAACGCCCCCCATTCGCTCAGCAAACCGTACAAATTCATGTTCCAGGATCTGATGGAGAACCGTGATGGTGAGGGGGTTTTCTGGACTGGGTGGGGGGGAGAACCAGCATGTTTTCAAGCTTATTTGCACCACTTCTTGTTCAGTTGAGCAGGAGACTCATGTAACCCTGGTTGGTCATCTGTACAGGCAGTCCTCAGTTTACAGCTGGCCACTTAGCAACTGGATGGATGGAGGGATGGAGATAGGTAGAGAGATGAATGGATAGATAGATAGATAGATAGATAGATAGATAGATAGATAGATAGATAGATAGATAGATAGATAGATAGATAGATAGATACTCTTCAACTTACAGCCACTTAGCAACTGGATGGATGGATGGAGATAGATAGATAGATAGATAGATAGATAGATAGATAGATAGATAGATAGATAGATAGATAGATAGATTTCAACATACAGCCACAGCAACTAGATGGAGGGATGGAGATAGGTAGAGAGATGAATGAATAGATAGATAGATAGATAGATAGATAGATAGATAGATAGATAGATAGATACTCTTCAACTTACAGCCACTTAGCAACTGGATGGATGGATGGAGATAGGTAGATAGATAGATAGATAGATAGATAGATAGATAGATAGATAGATAGATAGACAGATAGATAGACAGACATGGATGGAGATAGAGATAGATAGATAGATAGATAGATAGATAGTCTTCAACATACAGCCACAGCAACTAGATGGAGGGATGGAGATAGGTAGAGAGATGAATAGATAGATAGATAGATAGATAGATAGATAGATAGATAGATAGATAGATAGATAGATAGATAGATAGATAGTCTTCAACATACAGCCACAGCAACTAGATGGAGGGATGGAGATAGGTAGAGAGATGAATAGATAGATAGATAGATAGATAGATAGATAGATAGATAGATACTCTTCAACTTACAGCCACTTAGCAACTGGATGGATGGATGGAGATAGGCAAAGATGATAGAGTGGGGAGGGATAGCTGAGTAGATGGATAGATACATGGAAAAATTGATGGATGGATTGATAGAGATGGAGAGGGATGGATGGATAGATATAGAGGGATGGATGGATAGATAGTTGATAGATGGAGAGAGAGAGAGATGGATACATGGGTAGAGAGATGAATGATAGACACACGTACACACACACTTGGGCTAGATGGGAAAAAAACAGGCCTTAATCGCTCTCTTGAAACAGTGGGGGAAACCCAGCCAATCTTTTAATGTGCAGGCTGTGAAAATGCTTTCGTTTTTTTATTCTTCCACTTCCCTGTTGTTTTTCTTCCCCACAAGTGCTGTCCTACAAGATTGAAGAACTGGGCGACGCCCTGAAGGCCCATTATAAAATAGAGGAGTTCTCCTCAGTCATGGTGCCTGCGCAGGTGTGTTCATGTGGCTACGGGTTGATAGCAAAAGTGAGGCGAAGAAGGGGGGCAGCCCCGTGGTTCCAAGCCTGTGGCCTCTACGTTGGGGGGTCTGGAAGCAGACGGCGTCTCTGACTGAATTGTTGTGTTTTTAATGCCTGCCGGAAGGAACCTGTGACCGTCTTGGGCCAGATTGGGTGTGACTCAAATGGGAAGCTGAACCCCCAGTCCGTTATCCTAGAAGGGGACCGCGAACACTCGTCAGGGGCCTTCATCCCAGTCGATATTTCTGAGCTCTCGGATTATTCGTTGTTCCCAGGACAGGTGAGAGCTTAAACCAGAGTTTCTGAAACCTTTTAAGATGTTTGGACTTCAACTCCTAGCCAACATATGTGGGTGGATTTCAAGTGTGCATGGGGACTAGGGGATTCTGGGAGTGGAAGTCCACCCATCTTAAACCAAGCTGGCTGGGGATTTCTGGGAGTGGAAGTCCACCCATCTTAAAGCACTCTGGCTGGGGAATTCTGGGAATTGAAGTCCACCCATCTCAAATCATGCTGGCTGGGGGTTTCTGGGAGTCGAAGTCCACCCTTCTTAAGGCATGCTGGCTGGGGAATTCTGGGAGTGGAAGGAAGTTCACCCATCTCAAATCATGCTGGCTGGGGGATCCTGGGAGTTGAAGTCTACCCATCTCAAATCATGCTGGCTGGGGGATCCTGGGAGTTGAAGTCCACCCATCTCAAATCATGCTGGCTGGGGGATCCTGGGAGTCATAATTTTCTCTCTCCATTTTTTAATTTCCTAGGTTGTGGTCATGGAAGGAATGAACAGCACCGGCCAGAAGCTGATTGTATCCAAACTCTACGAGGTGATTAAAAAACACACTGAGCTTCACTGCTCTGCCACGCTCCTCAAAGTGGATCTACATATTAATTTACAAGTTGTAGTTGTGTGATGATCCACTTTATGGCCGGAATTGCAGGCTCAGTTACAGTCGTGAATGGAGGACTACTTGTATGCAATTCCTGTTCTAATGTCTGGAGGTTTTTGTGGTCTTTTTTTTCCCCCTGGACAAGTGGTGTTCCTGAGCAGGAGTGACAAACTACAAGCCAAGCAATGGAATTTATTTGATCTCTCTGCAAATAAATACACGTAAAAAATAATTCTTCTCTCTCCAGGGCGTGCCTCTTCCTTTCCACAAGCCAACAGAAGCAGCCACAGGTATGGTGTCTTTTTGCCAACTTAGTTCAGCCAGCATGTGACCTTAAATAGAATTCTGCTGCTTATTGCTGGATTTGTCTGCATTAAGCCACAGTTTGTTGAAACATGGTTAGTGGAGCCATTCCCACTTGACCACCCTCACACAGTATGCTGAGACAGTCCTCTGGGACAAATATTAAAGAATTATTAATATAGGGTTTATATGTTATAATAATGTATTAATACCATATTAATATGTTATTGTTACTAACAAGGTCTTTTTATTCAGTGTGTGCACTGAATTTTCCTGCACTGTTTACAGTCATGGTATTTTTAAAATAAATACATATGTCTGCATATGTCCTATCATCTATTGTTATTACTGCCATTTGCCATTAATCGGATGATAATGCCAACAAACAAACCAACTCTATTCTATCCTATTCCATTCCATTTCATTCCATTCCATATTTCCTTATTCTATTCTATTCTGCTCTATTCTATTCCTTATTCTATTCTATTTCTAATTCTATTCTAATTCTATTCTATTCTTTACTCTATATTCTATTCTTTACCCTATTCTATTCTATTCTGTTCCATTCTGTTCTATTCTATTCTATTCTATTCTATTCTATTCTTTATTCCTATTCTATTGTATTCTATTCTATTCTATTCCCATTTTCTATTCTATTCTATTCTATTCTATTCTATTCTATTCTTTACTCCTATTCTATTGTATTGTATTCTATTCTCTCACAGGGAAATTTCTCTGGGCCACAGTCTGGCTTGTTGGAAAATAAAAACTCAGCAAGCTTGTAATCCTTCCAGATCCGGAACCTCGGCTGGTCTTGATTGCCTGTGGACCCTACACCACTTCGGACAGCATCGCTTACGAGCCCATGGTGGACCTGATTGAGATAATCAATAAGGACAAGCCGGATGTTTGCATTTTGGTAATGGAGATGCTTCTGAAATCTATGGGATGGGTTTGCTCTAGAACAGGGGTCCCCAGCCCTTGGTCCATGGACCAGCACCGGGCCATGGCATGCCAGCAACTGGTCCGCACAAACAAGCAAAACCCCATCTGTGGGATGCAGGCAGCACACAAAACCATGCACCCTCTGGTCTGCGAAAAAACCTCCACGGAACCGGTCCCTGGTGCCCAAAAGGTTGGAGGCCTCTGCTCTAGAACTTTATCCAGGCTGTCCTCAACTTACAACTGGTCATTTAGTGACCATTGAAGCTATGGTGGATCTACTTGGGGCCTACTTAACACCCAGATTCAAAGTCCTGATGGTCACGGCCCCTCCACAATCTTTGGGCAATTGGAACTTCGAAGCCCTTGCAGCATCCCACAATTGTAGGACCTCACGTCATGCCACTTTTACTGAAAAGTAGCACTTCCAGTTTTTGGCAACACCACCCCCTAGGAAACAATGGGTTCATTTAATGACTGGTGTTCGCTTAAAGACCACCGGGCTTACACTTAGGACCACCACGGTCCCTGAAAAAACTGCCACGCACAAGGTCCTAAAACCAGATCAGTTGCCCGTTTGATTCATTTTACAACTTGCATAACTTAATGACCGTAATGGATAGGATTCATTGCGGTTCCTGTTTGCAGTCAGCAATCCAGGCCAGCCTCATCAGCGCTGCTTGGTGCCGTGGATGCTGGGAATCGTAGTTGAGATTCATCACAATCCTTACTTTTGATCCATCGTATTTGACCAGCATTTGTAATTTGCAGAAACTTCCCACTGGGCCCTAATTTTTTTTTTTCTGCTTTCTTGATTTTTTGGAAATGGTGGCCACTGTCAATCAAGGTTTGGAATTCATTTCCCTTCTCTGTCTATCCTTATTAACCACGGCTTCCTTTCATTGTCTGCAGCTCGGCCCCTTTGTTGATGCAAAGCACAAACAAGTCGAGGTGAGTAGAGAAGAGACACAGGCATTAAATGTTGGTTTGTTTTGCCCCAGTGTGAGTTTAGAAGTTGATGCTTGGGAGCCCAAACGAGGACACTGGACCTCTAAAAATCTTGCAGGATCTCTCCATTTTTTCCTGACGGTTATTTTTCAGTGGAAAACTATAAAATAAGACCAAAAAAAAAATTCAGCCAAATTCTGCAGCTGCCTTAAGCAAGCAAAATCCAATATCAACAGGCTGTTTCTCTTAGCAGAGAGAAACTCGAAAAAAAGCAAAAAAAGAGGTTTGTTTTCCCCAAAATGGATGCTGTCCAGATGGGCTGCCCCCAGCTACCCAGAAGCCAATTTTTTCTACCAGATGGGAAATGTATTCCCCAAATCTGGAGAGGGTTAAATTGAGAGAAATTGAGGCTTGGCAGAATGTTTTGTTCAAAACGTCCAGTTAGCTTCTGAACCGCCTGATTTAAACTGGGGGAAATCCCTTTAGAGCCGTCACTAAATGAATCGGTCCAGTTTCTCCAGAATTAACCCGGGAGAGGCCAAGTGTTAAACCTACAAAAAAAAAGAAATTTTTTTCCCCAAAGCTGATAGGCCAGAGAACCAGCCTTCTTCTTACAACTCATTGTCTGTCTTGACCTTGATGAGATTTGAACTCAGAGCTTCAGCCTGCAAGAAAGGGATTCTATCCTTGATCAACCCACCCAATTGATTTCTTTCTAGGAAGGGCAGCTGATCATGCTGTACGACGAGGTCTTCAAGAGGTGCTTGAAGACCATCATAGAAGGAACAAGGAGGTGAGAAGCCAGTTCGTTCTGTTTAGATGACCGGTGTCATTTGCACTGAGGCAGCAGTTTCAGGCCAGGAATATTTTCTTGTACCCCTGCAAAGTGGGAGTGGGAGAGGTCCATCATAACTTTAAATGGTCATATAATAATAATATAACAACAACAACAACAATAATAAAGTTGGAAGGGACCTTGGAGGTCATCTAGTCCAACCCCCTGCTCAGGCAGGAAACCCTATACCATTTCAGACAAAATGGCTGTCCAGTCTCTTCTTAAAAGCTTCCAGTGTTGGAGCATTCACCGCTTCTGGAGGCAGGTTGTTCCACTGGTTAATTGTTTTAACTATCAGGAAATTTCTCCTTAGTTCCAGGTTGCTTCTCTCCTTGATTAGTTTCCATCCGTTGCTTCTTGTCTGGCCTTCAGGGGCTTCGGAGAACAGCTTGACTCCCTCTTCTTTGGGGCAGTCCCTGAGATATTGGAAGACTTTGCTATCATGTCCCCCCCTCGTCCTTCTCTTCATTAAACTAGACCAGGGGTAGGCAACCTTGGCTCTTTTATGACTCGTGGACTTCAACTCCCAGAATTCCTAAGCCAGCCGGGAAAGGGAGAGGTTTCCAAGCTGAGCCATGCTGGCTCAGGAATTCTGGGAGTTGAAGTCCACGAGTCATAAAAGAGCCAAGGTTGCCTACCCCTGTCCTAAGTTGTCCTGTTCTAAATGGTGAGCCTCCTAGACCAGGGTTAGGCAACCTTGGCTCTTTTATGACTCGTGGACTTCAACTCCCAGAATTCCTGAGCCAGCCATGCTGAGGGGAAAGGGAGAGGTTTCCAAGCTGAGCCACGCTGGCTCAGGAATTCTGGGAGTTGAAGTCCACCGGTCATAAAAGAGCCAAGGTTGCCTACCCCTGCACTAAACATTCCCAATTCCAGCAACCGTTCCTTGTATGTTTTAGCCTCCAGTCTCCTAATCATTTTTGTTGCTCTTCTCTGCACTCTTTCCAGAGTCTCAACATCTTTTTTTACATCATGGCGACCAAAACTGGATGCCATATTCCAAGTGTGGCCTTACTAAGGCCTTGTAAAGTGGTATTAACACTTCCCGTGAGGACTACCTGCATTCCTGGTTCTCACAACTTTGTGTCTCTGCTTGATCCCACACAGTGCCGGCTCCCACCTTGTGTTTGTGCCTTCCTTGAGAGATGTGCACCATGTGTGTATTTATCCCCAGCCACCTTTTGTCTACGAACTCGCCAGAGAGGACCGACAGGTAATTCCTCCGCCTTTCAGAGAAATGTCGCCTTAACAAGCTTGTCGCAGGCAGTCCTCGGACTTACGACCACAACGGAGCCCAAAATTTCTGTTGCTAAGCGAGACATTTGTTAAGTGGCTCTTGCCCCGTTTTATGGCCTTCCTTGCCACATTCGTTAAGTGGATCACTGTAGCTCTTAAGTTAGACACACTAGTTGTTAAGTGAAACCGCCTTCCCCCATTGACTCTGCTTGCCAGAAGGTCACAGAAGGGGATCATGGGACCCTGTGACTGTCATAAATGTGAATCAGTTGCCAAGCGTCTGAATTTTGATCATGTGGCCCTAGGATTGCTACAACAACGGTCGTTAAATGTGAAAAATGATCCTAAGTCGCGGGTAACTTTGAACGGTCACTAAATGTAAGTATTATAAGTCGAGGACTACAATACTTGACAACTGACTCATATTTATGACGGTCGCAGCGTCCCGGGTTCATGTGATCCCCTTTTGCGATTTTCTGACAAGCAAAGTCAATGGGGGAAGCCAGATTCACTTAACAACCGTGCCACTAACTTAATATCTGCAGTAATCCACTTAACAACTAGAACAGGGGTAGGCAACCTTGGCTCTTTTATGACTCGTGGACTTCAACTCCCAGAATTCCTGAGCCAGCATGAGGGAAACTTTGGCCCCTTCATGACTCGTGGACTTCAACTCCCAGAATTCCTGAGCCAGCATGAGGGAAACTTTGGCCCCTTCATGACTCGGGGACTTCAACTCCCAGAATTCCTGAGCCAGCATGGGGGAAAATTTGGCCCCCTCATGACTTGTGGACTTCAACTCCCAGAATTCCTGAGCCAGCTTGAGGGAAACTTTGGCCCCTTCATGACTGGTGGACTTCAACTCCCAGAATTCCTGAGCCAGCATGGGGGAAAATTTGGCCCCCTCATGACTCGTGGACTTCAGATCCCAGAATTCCTGAGCCAGCATGGGGGAACTATGGCCCCTTCATGACTTGTGGACTTCAACTCCCAGAATTCCTGAGCCAGCCTGGCTCAGCTTGGAAACCTCTCCCTTTTCCCTCAGCATGGCTGGCTCAGGAATTCTGGGAGTTGAAGTCCACCAGTCATAAAAGAGCCAAGGTTGCCTACCCCTGAACTAGGGCAAGGAAGGTCCTAAAATGGGTCCTAAAATATCTCACTTAGCAGCAGAAATTTTGCGTTCCCCTGTAGTCGTAAGTTGAGGACCGCCTGTATACAACATAGAGCTTTTTAGTTTTCTGTAAATGTTGATTTGATTGGGCTGAATTCTGAAAGGAAACATTGGATCTGCAAGAAACCCACCAAGATCAGAGACCCGCAAGGACCCCACCATTGAAACCCGCTGGGTAGATCCAGGATGATATCTTTCCTTTGCCTTCCTATTTCCTTCCTAAGCATAAGAAGTATTTCAAGCACCTTTTTTTGCAAATACTTAATGTAGTAGTCAGCAAAGCACCCTCCAGAAATCTGATGCTTTGCAAAGGATTTGAAGCCAAAATATGACTGGATGGCTGATTTGGATGGTTTTCTTCCCATTCATTTGATAAGAAAAGATGAATTCAGACCAGGCCGAAATCTACATTTATTTAAAGGCAAAACCGCTTTTGGCTTTTTCTCAGCTGGAAATTCCAGGTATTCCCAATAGGAGGTTCCCAGATGGTTCAGTCACCAGCAGGGGGCAATAGTGGTTACCGTTTGGCTTTGAGTTCCCCCCAAAAATGCCTTTTTCCCCCTCCCCCCCCCAAAATACTAGGAATTTCCTGTTCAAATTGAAGTTGTTTTTCCAGGAAAATCCAAGACAGCAGAGTGACTCAGGCCTTAGTGTGCAAAGTGTAATTTTTTGGAAGGGAGGAAATGATTGCGATTATTTCCCACCCACCCCCTGCCCCATCAAGCTTCAGAAGTCTTACGTCGTCCGCCTCCGGGCTTGCAGGGAAGAATGTCTTCCCCTCTGCTTGCTTTGCTGTCCCTTTTATCCTACATTTTGATCCTGGGTGGACATTGACACAACTTTTTCTGTTTGCAAAAAGGCCCAGGAACTGTTTTTTTTGAGGGGGGGGTACTTCACTCGGCTGAAACAGGACATAACAAGGATGGATTCTATGGAAACTTTTCTAACTTGTTGAAAGAGGAAATTGGCAACTTTCATTCTGGGCAGAAATTTGTTTCTGTTCTCTTTTATTGTGTTAAAACCAGCACTTTTCAACCACGGGGACTTCAATTCCCAGGATTCCCCAGCCAGCCATGCTGGCTAGGGAATTCTGGGAGTTGAAGTCCCCCACGTCTTCAAATGGCCCAGGTTGAGAAAGACTGCATTAAATCTTCTTTTCAAAAAAGGGCAGACAGGGAACTGGATATGTAATCAGAAACACACACAAACACACACGTCCTTTTCTCACAAGCAAGCAAGCAGGGGTTTCCCTTCTGTTGGGCCAGATCCAAGAACAGCAGGAAGATCAAACTTTCTCAAACCTCCTCTGCAGCCTTGGCTCTGTATGTGTGTGTGTGTGTGTGTGTGTGTGTGTGTGTATTTTGCTGGGGCAACGCCGTAGGGAAATAAATCCCTAAATATTAATTGCTCAAGCGGTGAAATTCCCCAGCAGAATTAAGCAACGTCCTGTGCCTGCTTAATGAAAGTAGGTCTGGGGTGTGTGTGTGTGTGTGCCATTAAGATGGTTTGGGACTCCATTTCCCAGAATTCCATGCTCGCTGAGGAATCTTGGGAGTTGCGGTTCCAGCCCTTTGGAAGAATGTAGGCTTGGGGAAAGCCATCGTCAGAGTCAATCAGGGTTTAGAAAATCTAACGTCGATCCCTAAGTCTTTTTCATTTCCATTTGTGAAAAAGAACAGAGAGTCCTCAACTTACAACCGTTCGTTTAGGGACTGTTGGCACACTGAAAAATGTGACTTAACGACTGTTTTCTTACAAACGTCGCAGCCTCCCCAGGATCACATCATCCAAATTCAGACACTTGGCGACTGACTCGTACTTACGACGGTTGCAGCGTCCCCGGGGGTCCTCTTTTTGCGATTTTCTGACAGGCAAAGTCAATGGGGAAGCCCAGATTCCCTTAGCGACCGTGTGACTCATTTATCCACTGCAGTGATTCACTTAACAACCGGGGCAATAAAGGTTGTAAAGTGGGGCAAAACTCATGTGACAGTTAGCAAGGGAATTTGGGGTGCCGTTGTCGTAAGCTGAGGATTGCACCTAGTTGAGTGGCTTTTAAATAGGAGAAAAGGGGGTTGCGTGACGCCCTCAGCCTCTTCCAGCTTCTTTTCCCATCTATGCAATAAAAAATCGATGGGGTTTAATAGCTGCTATCATGTTTAATAACATGATAGCAGTGTTCCCATGTCTCAGGGGCTGCCCCAAAGAAGAGGGAGTCAAGCTATTCTCCAAAGTGCCAAAAGGCAGGACAAGAAACAACGGATGGAAACTAGTCAAGGAGAGAAGCAACTTAGAACTAAGGAGAAACTTCCTGACAGTGAGAACAATTAACCAGTGGAACTACCTGCCTCCAGAAGCGGTGAATGCTCCAACACTGGAAGTTTTTAAGATGAGACTGGACAGCCATTTGTCTGAAATGGGATAGGGTTTCCTGCCTGAGCAGGGGGTTGGACTAGATGATCTCCAAGGTCCCTTCCAACTTTATTATTATTATTGTTGTTGTAGCTTCTTGGTTATTTTGGTGACTGCAATTAAAACAAAGTTATTTTTTGCCCCCCCCCTACCCTCCCAAACTCCAGAGAGTGCTCTTCGTCTCCGATCCCTGCACCTTAGAGATCGATGGGGTGATTTTCGGCTTAACCTCGATGGATTTGCTCTTCCACATGGGAGCGGAGGAAATCAGCCGGTAGGATCTTTGCAAAAAAAAAAAGTTCAATTCCATGCAGGCACGCGAACAAGGAAAGGCGAAAGATGTGACGCGGTCCAAAATGGTTTATTTTATTTTTAACGAAGCCTAAAATAAATACAGAGAGAAAAGGATAAAATGTAAAATAAGGGAAGAAAGAAAAAGTCTAGGGTAGAGGAGAAAATAGAAATTTTTTTTAAAAAGCACTGACTTACTCCTTTTGGTGCAGGAGAACAAGACGATAACATGAAATCGCAACTTTTTTAATTTTATACGATAGCATAGGTCGTCCTTGGCTTGCAGTGGTTTGGTTAGTGACCGTTCGAAGTTGCAACGGCGCTGAAAAAAGGGACTTAAGTCCATTTTTCAGACTTATCACCATCGCAGCCTCCCTGTGACCAGGGGATTTATATCTGGATGCTTTGACAACTGCTTCATATTTATGACAGTTGAGGAGAAATTCCCTGACAGAACAATGAACCAGTGGAACTCCTTGCCTCCAGAAGCGGTGAATGCTCCGACACTGGAAGTTTTTAAGAAGAGACTGGACAGCCATTGGTCTGAAATAGTATAGGGCAGGGGTAGGCAACCTTGGCTCTTTTAGGACTCGTGGACTTCAACTCCCAGAATTCCCGAGCCAGCCATGCTGAGGGGAAAGGGAGAGGTTTCCAAGCTGAGCCATGCTGGCTCAGGAATTCTGGGAGTTGAAGTCCACCAGTCATGAAGGGGCCAAATTTTCCCTCATGCTGGCTCAGGAATTCTGGGAGTTGAAGTCCACCAGTCATGAAGGGGCCAAATTTTCCCTCATGCTGGCTTAGGAATTCTGGGAGTTGAAGTCTCCGAGTCATGAAGGGGCCAAAGTTTCCCTCATGCTGGCTCAGGAATTCTGGGAGTTGAAGTCCACGAGTCATAAAAGAGCCAAGGTTGCCTACCCCTGGTATAGGGTTTACTGCCTGAGCAGGGGGTTGGACTAGATGACCTCCAAGGCCCCTTCCAACTCTATTATTATTATTATCATCATAATCGTTATTGTTATTACCGTTCAAAGTTACAATGGCGCTGAAAAGTGACTTATGACCGTTTTTCACCATTGCAACGTCAAAATAGTTACCTGATCAGATGCTCAGTAACTGACTCATATTTACGACGGTTGCAGAATTCCCGGGTGGGGGGGTCACGCAGTCCTCTTTTGCGACCGTCTGACAAGCAAAGTCAATGGGGAAGCCCGGATTCACTTAACAACTGTGTGACCGCGGTGAATTCACTTAACAACAAAAGTTATTTAAAAAAACAAAGTCATAAAAATTAGCAACAGAAATTTTGGACTGAATTGACTCCCTGTGTAACGTGAAGGGCAAAAGATTTCAGCTTGGAAAAAAAGAAGCCGGAATAACACTCCCCCCGCTCCCCATGGGGGTCTCTGAGTGATTCAGGAGTGTCAACACTTTGTCGATTGGGGTCTTGTGCAATCCTGGTTGCGTCAGCCGAGAAACACCTCTGCGGATCTGCAACAGAGTGTGAGATAGATGGATGGAGGAGCTGGGATGAGAGGTGACTCACAAACAGCTCACAACGACAGGAGGAAGAGAAACAAATTTGGAGTGGGTGTCATTGGTGGCTGCCCCAGAAAGTCAGAGAGTTTGCATGACTTCCAGAAAGACTTCTCTGCTTTACAGTTAGTCCTGGACTTAACGACTACAATTAGGGCCAGAATTTCCGTTGCTAAGCAGGGCGGTGGTTACATTACCTTAGGTTAACTCTGTTATTCTATTCCATTCTATTCTATTCTGTTTTCTATTCTATTCTGTTTTACATTCTATATTCTATTCTATTCTGTTTTCTATTCTATATTCTATTCTCTTCTTTCTGTTCTGTTCTGTTTTCTATTCTATATTCTATTCTCTCCTATTCAATTCCATTCCATTCCATTCTGTTTTCTATTCTATATTCTCTTCTACTCTCCCTTCTCTTCTATTTTTTATTCTATTTTCTATTCTCTCCTATTCTGTTCTGTTCTATTTTATATTCTATTTTCTATTCTTTTCTATTCTCTCCTATTATTCTAGTCTATTCTATTCTTATTTCTATTCTATTCTAATTCTATTATTCTATTCATATTTCTATTCTATTCATATTTCCATTCTATTCATAATCTATTCCTATTCTACTCTATTCTATTCTGTATTTCTATTCTATTCCTATTCCTATTCCTATTCTGTTCTATTCTATTCTATTCCATATTCTATTCTATTCTATATTCTATTCTATTCCATATTCTATTCTATTCTATTCAACATTCACCTGTCTGAGACGGTATAAGTTCTCCTGCTTGAGCAAGGGGCTAGACTAGAAGACCTCCAAGATCCCTTCCAGATTCTATTCTATTCCATTCTATTCTATTCTATTCATAATTCTATTCATTCTATTCTATTCTTCTATTCTATTCTATTCATAATTCTATTCATTCTATTCTATTCTATTCTTCTATTCTATCCCGTAATTCTATTCTATCCCGTAATTCTATTCTATTCTGTTCTATTCTATTCTATTCTATTCTTCTTATTCTATTCTATTCCGTAATTCAATATCGCCTTCGCTGAGCTGCTTTAAGGGCTAGAATCTTGTGAACCTTTTTTTTTTTAAGGAGACGAACCCTTTCATCCAGAGTGAATGTGATAAGAGGTGTTTTTTTTTAAACACTCCAGTTAGCCATAACTAAGCCGTGGGTGTCTGCAAGTAAATGTTGTGACTAACATACGAGGGGTTTGCAAAACAGAAAAATGTGACTACATTTTTATGATGTCACAGACAAGATAGGCATCTGTTACTGACCAGCAGGATTGCATTACAGACAGACACAAAAGCATATTTTTTCCCCCTTGTTTTCCCTGTGGTTTTGGGTGGGGATGTCGGCTAGTTTGAAAGAGGTGTTAATCTTAAGGATTCAGGGCTTAAATGGACCATCACCGAGCAAAGAACATAATAACAGAACTGGATGGGACCTTGGAGGTCATCTAGTCCAACCCCCTGCTCAGGCAGGAAACCCTACACCATTTCAGACAAATGGCTGTCCAGTCTCTTCTTAAAAACCTAGTCCAACCCCCTGCTCAGGTAGGAAAAGTCAATGGGTAAAATCACAGGTTTGTTTGGAGCCAGGTTTAACCCTCCTTTTGATAAACAGTTCTCTGATAAGCCCTCTGCTTAATCCCCTCCTACATTTTTATCCTCAAAACAGTCCTGTAAGGTAGGCCACCCCAGAAGTGTGTTCAGTGATCAAAGTCTCTTAATTTCTTTTTTTCTACCTTTCGCTTTCTGGGTTTTTTTTTTTTCCTCCCCCATTCTCAGATCTTCAAGTCTTCAGGACCGTTTTTCTCGAATTCTCAAACACATCCTGACCCAGCGGAGGTAAGCCTCAGGACCGTTTCCGAACGCGGCTTGCGTTCTGTCCCCACCCTGCCCCAAATACACAAAAAAACAGACACCCTCAAGACATAACATCCTGGGCCAAGGGAAGGATTGGCATTTAAGGTGAGGCTTTTCTTCAATTTCCAACAATGTATGGGACAAAGGGGGATTCTAGTCCTCATGAAGAGATCACTGGTTAATTATCAAAAAAATAAAATAAAATAAAATCTAAACCCAGTTAACGGTGGCTTGGACTTACAAAGAAGCATGGGTGTTTGTGGTGTGCAAAAATGTTTGTGGAAAAGCTGCAAAACGTAGAAAAGGGTTGGGAGGGAGGGAGAAAGAATGGGAAGGAAGGGAGGATGGGAAGGAAGGAAAAGAGAAAGAAGGAAGGGGAGTGAGGGAGAGAATGGGAAGGAAGGGAGGAAAAAAGGAAAGGGAAGGAAGGAAGGAAAAGAAAAGGAGTGAGGTAGAGAATGGGAAGGAAGAGAGAAAGGGAAGAAGGGAGGAAGAAAAAAGGAGAGAATGGCAAGGAAGGGAGAAAGAAAGGGAAGAAAGACGGAGGGAAAGAAAAGAAAAGAAAGGGAGAGAGAAAAAGGAAAAAAAAGAAGACAGGAGGAAGGAAGGGGGGAAGACAGGGAGGGATGAAAAGAAAGGAAGGGAGAAATCAAGGAAACAATGGTGACCGGCGGGCCGGAAAAGCCACCATGTCATCCCCTGGGTGCCCCTAAAAGATGACCCTCCTTATATCTTGGTTTATCTCTTGGGCCAAACCTCAAACCTGCCTTGTTTGCTGTTGCCTTCCCATACCTCCCAAGCCCTGCCATCGTGGTTTGTAACCCCGATCGGCGGCCCGACCCCATCGATAACCTCACCCCCCCCCCATCGTAACTGATCGGCAACCCACCCTGAAATCAACCACGGCTTGCCGGGTCCTATCATATAAGGCATATAAGTCCAAACAAAGTAAAATAAAATAAAATAATCATTTCGAACGGGTTCCAGCGGGCGGGCCAACAGGAGCCCAGCGGGCACGCCTGATGCCAGCTGCCCCGGAGTGGCTGCAGCTGCTGCTCCTCGTGGGAAACGTGCCGCCGGCCGGCCTTGGGAACACCGGGCCCTTTTTTTGGCCCTGCGGGTTGAGATGCCGACCCTCCCAGGAGGGGATGCTGGAATTAGCGGCAGCCACAGCCTTGCCAAACCCCAGCTTGGCATCAACGGGTAGAGGAGAAGCAGCAGCTGCCGGGCGCGGCCTTGAATGCCAGCCAAAGGTTGGGCGAAGCATTTTGGGGTAACTCGATCTCTTCTCCTCCTCTCCCCTCACCCCCTTAAATTCTGAACAGCTACTATCCTCTCTACCCGCCCCCCGAGGACACGAGTGTGGATTACGAGCATTTCTACCCGCACGCCTGCCTGCCCGTCACGCCGGACCTCTTGATCACCCCGTCCGAGCTGAAATACTTCATTAAGGTGGGGAGAAACCAGCTATGAGCTGAGCTGGGGAGGGGTGGGGTGGGGGGGAATTAAGAAGGCAGCCCCACCCTTGGGGCCTGCGTGCGTGGATACCTAAGTCGTTGGGCCTCCTCGCTCCTAAAAATAACCCAAGATTCCAGTCCTCATGATTTCTGTCCAAGGAGGGACTCGGGATAGCAAGGCCCGAGGGCGGCGGTTTGTCTGATGCCATGCTGGAGGTGGTGGTACGTGGGATGGGAAAGGAGGAACAGGAGGCTCCGGGCAGGGAAAAATCTCCCAGCAAATTCCTCACAGGATCCAATCTGGAACTCTGCGCATGCAAAATAGGTGCCGTGCCGACTTTGAGCCTTCCCTGTGGAGAGCGAAGGCATTTCTTAAGCCTCTGCTGTGGCATTGAGCTTCCAGGTTTAGAGGCTGTCTATCTCAGAAAACCAAGGGCTGGCCAGTTTTGGGAATGGGGCTTACTTGTAGTCCTCGAACTTAACGACCACAAAAACGACCAGAATTTCCGTAACGAAGTGGTTAAGGTGATTGTTCACGCCGCCGCACCCAATTTACGTCTCTTTTTCCCAGGGTTGTTCAGCGGTTCAGTGCGGTTCACTTGTCCCTGGGCTGCAAACTATAACCAAGCGCGACTCTTTTAACAACCGCCTTGCTTAGCAGGAGAAATTCTATTCCTAATTGTCATAATTCGAGGACTGTCTATACGACCTATTCAGCAAACTTTAGTTGAATTAAACAGAGGGTAATACTTAAACCCCATTCATGAATGTGCAGTTGAATTTTCTGTGTCCGGAAAGTTACTATGAAAATTACTATTAATGTGAACGGCAGGTAGTCCTCGACTTACGACCAAATTTCCGTTGCTAAGTGGGACAGTTGTTAAGCGAGATTTGCTCCCGTTGTTAAGCGAAGTTAGCAACCCGGTTGTTAAGTGAATCCGGCTTCCCTATTGATTTGGCTGGTCAGAAGGGCGCAGAAAGGGATCACTTGACCCCGGGACGCTGCGACCGTCCTAAATACGAGTCAGTGGCCGAGCATTTGAATGTTCATCACAAGGACGCTGCAACGATCGTCAGCGTGAATGTTGTTTGCTTTAATATTGAAAAAGCGGATTGAATTTCCAACTCAGGTTATTGAATTTCTACCTCAGGATCTCTTGTTAGGGATTATAAAAGATTGCACTATTATTGAGACGAAGTTAATTCTAAAGCGCGAATGAACAATATGTGATAGACTAGATATAGTAGATAGACCATATACAAGAGCTGTTTTTTCAGGTCTTATGAGGACAGCTAATTAATATGAGCCCAGATCTAATGTTGATTGCTTTAATATTGGAAAGGCGTACTGAATTTTTACCTCAGGATACTGAATTTCTACCTCAGGATCTTTTGTTAGGGATCATAAAAGATTGCACTACTACTGAGATGAATTTACTTCTAAAGCTCGAATGAACAACAGGTGTTAGACTAGAAACAGTAGATAGACCATGTATAAGAGAAATACCAATCAAATAAAATGTACCAGGCGTATAGTTGAGGCTGGACGCGAGGAGTGAGGAATGTTTGCTAAACCAGACGTTTACAAAGACTGATCCTTAGAGTTGTATTACAGGTTATATGATAATTGCTTTTTGATATGATCTTATGTTTGGTGTTGATGGTTTTAATAAAATAATTTAAAACAACAACAACAACAACAATTTTAAAAAAAACAATCGTACTTCACCTTTTTTCGGAGCCGTTGTAACTTTGAACGGTCCCTAAAAAACCGGTCGTAAGTCAAAGGTTCTGAAATAACCGGACACGGTTCAGCTAAAATGGAGTTTGGGTGCCTAAGGCTGCATGATCTGATCCAAGCCACATCCCTACAAGCCATCTTGGTTTAAAACCTCTCATCTTTTCGTTTAGGACATCTTGGGGTGCATCTGCATTAACCCCAGCCGGCTGACGAAAGGACAAGTGGGGGGCAGCTACGCGCAGCTGTGGGTCCAGCCACAGGTCCACCGGCAGCAGCGGAAGGGCCCGTGCATCGCTGCGCAAGTGATTAAGATCTAACCAGTTTCCGCCAACACCTGAAGCTGGGCAAGAGACATGTTTGCCATCAAGAGGATGAGACATTGAGACTTTAGTTTCTTCAGCAGTGTGCAGATCCCAAAGTCTGGGTGACCCGAACATCTGGATAGCATCTACTTAGGTTTCCTGATGTTTGCTTTCTGGTTATCTGTAGCTGGATGATATCTCCATCGTTCTTCTGGATCCGTTATCCAGGCCTGTTTCTGATATCAACACACATAAATTTATGGATTTATTGATTTGGGTTACGTTCAAGTCCTGTTTCTCAGCGAGCCCTATGGAATCCGGATTGCCCCACAAATGAATTTTTAGCAGATGTGCGATGGATTGCTTTGATTCTCCAAGGAAGAGAATTCTGGGAGTTGAAGTCCACTCACCTTCAAGCATGCTGGCCGGGGAATTCTGGGAGTCGAAGTTCATCTATCTTAAAGGACACTGACTAGGGAATTCTGGGAGTTGAAGTCCAACCACCTTAAAGCATGCTGGCTGGGGAATTCTAGGCATCGAAGTTCATCCATCTTAAAGCATGCTGGCTGGGGAATTCTGGGAGTTGAAGCCCACCCATCTTAAACCAAACTGGCTGGGGGATTCTGGGAGTTGAAGTCCACCCAACTTAAAGGATGCTGACTAGGGAATTCTGGGAGTTGAAGTCCACCCACCTTAAAGCATGCTGGCTGGGGGATTCTGGGAGTTGAAGTCCCATTCAGGGGCTTTTTATAAAAATGTGCATTGCAGGCAAAGCTTTGCCTGGTTTCAATCTGGCCTCACTATGCTGATTTTCACTCCTCTGACATTTTATATTTTCATTTTTCGGAGCACAGCCCAGTAATCTTAATAGGGATCTAGCGCTCAGCCTATCAGAGTACTCCGATCTTCACTGAGGGTTTTTATTTTCGACAAGGAAAGAGTCCACACGATGAAAGTTTACCCGAAGCAATTAAAAAGGCGCTTGGGCGTCAGACGTGGGTTGGGAAACTTGGTTAGAAGTCTTACTTTTATTTCCTTCCCGGTGTGAATAAATTTGCTCCCTTTGGCACCTGCGAGTGCCAGTCCAGGTGTTGCATTTTGCGGCGGTGGGCAAGGTGGCAGCGAAGGTTGGGCCAAGAATTTTTTTAGGCCGGGGTAGAAAATGAAAAATTTTCTTTCCTTGCTACAGGTAGTTCTCAACTTAACAGCCACAACTGAGTCCAGGTTTTTCATTGCTAAGCCAAGAGATGGGTGAGTGAGTTGTGCCCAATTTTATGACGTTTTTCCACCACGGCTGTTCAGTGTTAAGTGAACGATGTGATCATTAGGCAAAAGAAGGAAGGGAGAGGAAAGGAAAGGAAGGAAAAGAAAGGGAAGCAAGGAAGAGGGAAAGAAAACGAAAAAAGGCAAAAGAAAGGGAAGGCATGAGAGAGGAAAGGAGAATGGAAGCAAGGAAGGAAGGAAGGAAAACGCCGAGAGAAAAGGAAGGAAAAGAGAAGGAAGGGAAGGGAAAGAACGCAGAGAAAGAAAAATGGAAAGATGCGGAGAAAGAAAAATGAAGGGGAAAAGGAGAGAAGGAAAAGACGCAGAGGGAAAAAATGGAGGGAAAGCAGGAGGGGAAAAAAAGAAGAAAGGAAAAGAGGCAGAAAGAGGGAAAAGAAAAGGGAAGAAGGAAAAGACAAAAGTAAGGAAAGACTGCAGAGGACAAAAAGAAGAAAGGAAGTGTTGGAAGAGGAACCCGGACACTTCCAAGCAAAGGCCTCATTTCCTTGGCTAGGCTCCTTACGCCCGATCCTCGGACGTCACCCCCCCCCCCCCGCCTCCGCAAGCTCCAGGGCACAGGTGCGAAAGCCGCATCCTCCCAACATCTGTGCAGAGCAGTTGCCTTCCCTGGCTGCTGCCTCGCCTGGAGGGGCTTCCCCCCCTCTTTTTCTTTCTCTTCTCTCTTTCCCTGTCTCTGTCCTTCTCTCCCTCCTCTCTTTCTCTTTTTCTTTCTCGCTCTTCTCTTTTTCCTTCTCTCTTTTTCCTTCTCTCTCTTTCTCCCCTCTCTCTTTTTCTTTCTCTCTTCTTTCCTCTCTTTTTCTTTCTCCTCTCGGTTTTTCCTTCTCTCTTCTCCTTTCTCCTCTCCTCTTTTTCTTTCTCTCTTCTCTCTTTCCTCTCCTCTCTCTCTCTTCTCTCTTTTTCTTTCCTCTCTCCTCTCTCTCCTTTCTCCTCTCCTCTCTTTCTTTCTCCTCCTCTCTGTTTTTCCTTCTCTGTTCTCCTTTCTCCTCTCTCTTTCCTCTCCTCTCTCTTTTTCTTTCCTCTCTCCTCTCTCTCCTCTCTTTCTCCTCTCCTCTCTTTCTTTCTCCTCTCTGTTTTTCCTTCTCTGTTCTCCTTTCTCCTCTCTCTTTTTCTTTCTCTCTTCTCTCTTTCCTCTCCTCTCTCCTCTCTTTTTCTTTCCTCTCTCCTCTTTCTCCTCTCCTCTTTTTCTTTCTCTCTTCTCTCTCTCTCTTTCTTTCCTCTCCTCTCTCTCTCCTCTCTTACTTTCCTCTCCTCTCTCTCTCCTCTCTTCTCTGTCTCCTCTCTCTCTTTCCCTTCTCTCTTTTTCTCTCTCTTCTCTCTCCTTTCTCTCCCTCCCACAAATTCCTTTCTGCCGCGGGAGTCATCCTTCCTTCCGGAGCATTGATTTATGATGGCCAAATGCCACTTGGAGCAACCCCAGAGGCAGGAGAGAGCAGCCAGGCCTCCAGTGCTAACGTGGCTCGGATAGATTCGGATTCTGCTCTTTTGCCCTTTTGGACAAACGGCCCGCCCAGACAGTCCTCAACTTACAACAGTTCATTTAGTGACCGTTCAAAGTTACAACGGCACTGAAAAAAAAGCAACTTTTGACCATTTTTCACGCTTAACGACTGGGGGCAGGCTCCCCACGGCCACGCGATCAAAGGTCAGACACTTGGCCTCTGACTCATGTTTTTGACTGTCTTCAGCGTCCCCGGTTTGCGACTTTTGGACAAGCCACGTCAACGGGGAAGCCGGATCCACTTAACAACCGGGTTGCTAACTGAACAGCTGCAGCGGTCCCCTTAACAAACATGGCTAAGGAAAGTCGTAAAATGGGGCAGAGCTCACTTAACGAATGTCTCCCTTAGCAGCGAAAATTTTGGGTTCAGTTGCGGTCGTAAGCCGAGGACTAGCACTATTGAGAAGGTTGGGCCCGACCTAGGAGAAATCCGGGACAAAAAAAACAAAACAAAACAGTTGCTGGCTGGCCTTGACTTTCTGTGCCGCTAGTCCTCAAGGTGCGAGCACAGCTGAAGAGTCGAATTTCAATTGCTGCGCCAGGTTTGGAGACCCCTGGTCTCGTCTTCTGCTCTCCAGCAAGGGGTTGGGCTAGGAGACCTCCAAGATCCCTTCCAGTCCCATCCTGTGTTTTTCCGCGTAACTGACCCCTCCGTGTATCTAGAAAATGGAATTTCCAGGACCAAATCTGGGTGTGAAGTTTTTTGGGTTTTTTTTTCCGTGCTAATACCCAGGAAAACAGGAGATGAACCGGGAGGGGAAAAACATATTCATTTCCTTTGTTTCTCCTGAACTAATCTGCAAGATTTCTGGGTTTATTTATTTAATTTTCCTTCGAGTGATCCCATCGCTCTTTCCTGCAGGGACCCTTGGCAAAGGCTTTTCCTCCGCGCGCCCCCCCCCTGCACCAGAAAGGCTGTTTTTCTTGCTTGCAAATGCCAAAATCTTGAAGTCATATCTGGAGAGACACGTCAGAAGTCAGCCAGCGGCCCTAATCTGCAGGGCAAAGGTCAGCCCAGCCTGAATATTTCTCCCCCCCCAAAAAAAAGCCCAGCCCAGCTCAGCCCACCCAGGATGCATCCTGGCCATAGAGGAAATCAAAAACCAGGTTTTCCTTGCCAAGGTTTTCCCGTTCAATGGCATTTCTGCAGAAAGATCGTCAGCTGGCGCAGGAAATGTATTCTTGCTGAAGGCTCTGCCTGTGTGCAGTAGTGTGTAGAGAGGTTAAAAAAAAATAGTTCTCAACTTACAGGGATTCGGTTACTGACCGAAGTTGCCACGCCACTGAAAAAAAAAAATGACCTGGCCGTTTTTCAGACTTTGGTCACGTGATCAAAATTCCGCCACTTGGCATGTATTTACAACGGTGGCGGTGTCCTGGGTTCACGTGATCAAAATTCCGACGCTTGGCGTGTATTTACGACGGCGGCAGTGTGGGTTCACGTGATCCCCTTTTGCGACTTCTTGACAAGGAATTAATAATAATAAAAAATTAAAAAAAGTTGGAGAGGACCTCGGAGGTCATCTAGTCCAACCCCCTGCTCACGCAGGAAACCCTAGACCATTTCAGACAAACGGCTATCCAGTCTCCTTAAAAAGTCGAGGGGGGGGAAGCCAAATTGGCTTAACGACCGTGTCACTAACCACAACTACAGCGATTCCCTTTTAGCAACGACGGTGTAGAAAGGTAAAACAGGCACAAACCTCACTTCGCAACAGAAATTTGGGACTCAGTGTGGTCGTACATTGAGGACTTACTTGCAATATGGAAGCGACTCGCCTGTGCCAGGGACGTGTTTTCAGCTTCCCAGCGTAGTCCCACAGCTGGCTGCGCGATCTCCTTGTGGTCTCCTTTCCACGTCTTGAAATTAAGTTCCAGAAGGAAACACCTTATCGCCAAGGTCATCTGCTAACCTGGAATCTGATCCAAAGGGCTTCTGTCCACAATTCCTGCTGAAATCTTCAGTCCCCCCCACAATGTTTTTACTTCCTAAGAGGAAGTAATGAATGCTTTTTAGCACTCCCCTTTAGTTTTAAAAAAGCTTCCTCTCTTAATTTGTTCTCCTCCCCAGCCTGTCAGATAATCTGCAAAATCTAGAATTTGGACAGCATTCAAAGGAAGATTATTTCCTCCTCCCCCCCCCCTCTCTCTCTCTCACACACACACACACACAAAACAGCTTCTGCAAATATATCACTTAATCTGACTCGCTCAAAGAGATAAGGAAAGCTTTCTGCCAGCAGATCTGCAGGCTGTGCGCCAACACACATTCCCAAGATTTATTCTGCAGAAATTCATCTGAACGATGATGGGGGAAAGGGTCAGTGAAATTTGGGAGAAAGATGGGAAAACTGCAAGAGAGGGTGTAATTTTGCAGAAAACATTAACCGGAAGTGAATACTTGCAAAATTCTCGTGGCCTTGCAGTTCTAGGGAAGGGGGGATTAAATGACTCAAACATTGTGTGTGTGTTTGTATGAAAAAGCCCTGCTGTTCCTTAGATGGCTCTGCCCCCTCTCCCCCTCCCTCCCTCCAATCCAAATTCTTCCTGGTGCTGCTGTTAAATTTGAAATAAATCAGCAGCCAAGCTGGGCCCCACCAGGCTTAAATCTGTCCCGTCCTTCTCCCTGAGATTCTCCAGCATCCCTCGAGAATGAGGCAGAAAACCAGAAGCTTCTTTTACAAACTTCCTGACAGAACAATTAACCAGTGGAACTCCTTGCCTCCAGAAGCGGTGAATGCTCCAACACTGGAAGTTTTTCAGAAGAGACTGGACAGCCATTTGTCTGAAATGGTGTAGGGTTTCCTGCCTGAGCAGGGGGTTGGACTAGATGACCTCCAAGGTCCCTTCCAACTTTATTATTATTATTATTATTATGGATCATCGCACAGTCAGCCAGATTTGGCATTTTGTCTACCTATCGAGTCCTTACCAAGGACCTGGGATAGGCAGATGTGGATATTTGATGGTATTACAGATATTATTATTATTATTATTATTATTATTATTATTATTATTATTATTATGGATCATCGCACAGTCAGCCAGATTTGGCATTTTGTCTACCTATTGAGTCATTACCAAGGACCTGGGATAGGCAGATATGGATGTTTGATGGTATTACAGATATTATTATTATTATTATTATTATTATTATTATTATTATTATTTACCAAACAAAGCAGATTTGGGGCTCAAGATGGATACCAACTTAACGACCACAGTACAGATCAGAATTTTCATGGCTGAGGAAGGGGGGATTAAAGTGTTGACTTGTGTCCCATTTTATGACTTTTTTTGCAACAACATTTAATCAATCGCTGCATCTGTGAAGCGAATGGCCTGGTCTTTAAGCGAATCTGGTTTATTCCTTGTCAGAAGCCGGCTAGGAAAGTCACAAACCGGTGATCGCTTGACCCCAGGACACGGCAACGATCACAAACACACTGGTTGCCAAGCGCCTGGATTTTTGTGCAGGCGATTGTGGGTTATGCTCGACAACTCCCTGAGTGCGAAGACCAGTCAAAAGTTAAGTTTTTTTTCCATACGGGTAGACCTTAAGTTACAACCACCATTGAGCCCAAAATACATGTTGCTAAGTGTGACACTTAAGTGGGTTTTGCCCCGTTTTCCTTTCCACACAGTTGTTACGTGAATCGTTGCAGTTATTAAGCTAATGACAGGGTTGTTAAGTGACTTTGTCAGAAAGTCGCAAAAGGGGATCACACGTCACCCCAGGACGCTGCGACCGTCGTAAATACAAGTCAGTTGCCGAGCATCTGAATTTTGACCATGGGGATCGTAAGTGAAAAACGGTGGTCACTCACTCTTTCCAGTGCCGTCGTAACTTCGAACAGTCAACTAAATGGGCTGTTGTAAATCGAGGACTACCTGTAAGGTTGTAACTGGGAATAGTTGTGCCAAACAAGTGGTCGTAACTTGAGGACTACCTGTGTGCAATCTTTCCAATGCTCCTGGCTTGCTTTGATACAGTTTGTAAGTTCAGAAGTCTGATTATCCTCAGCAGACCCCGAGTGTGGTTGTGAACTAAACAACTGTTGCTATGGGAAAGGAAAATATTGCAGTACTACAAGTGCCAGGTCTAAAAAGGGGAAGGTCAGCCTGGGGACACGGATGTTGGCCACAAACTCCACCTTCCCCGGTTAGGTTGACTTGCTCTGAATAAGGAAAGCTGTTTAGGAAAGTTTGACACCTCTAAAGAAAGTTTTTCAACTTAGCCACTTCAAAGTAGGTGGACTTCAACTTCCAGAATTCCCAGCTGGGATGTTGAACTCCATTAAAGCATGCTGGCTGGGGGATTCTGGGAGTTGAAGTCCACCCCTCTTAGAGCATGCTGGCTGGGGGATTCTGGGAGTTGAAGTCCACCCCTCTTAAAGCATGCTGGCTGGGGGATTCTGGGAGTTGAAGTCTTTCCATTAAAGCATGCTGGCTGGGAGTGGAAGCCCACCCCTCTTAAAGCATGCTGGCTGGGGGATTCTGTGAGTGGAAGTCCACTCCTCTTAAAGCATGCTGGCTGGGGGATTCTGGGAGTTGAAGTCTTTCCATTAAAGCATGCTTTCTGGGAGTGGAAGCCCACCCCTCTTAAAGCATGCTAGCTGGGGGATTCTGGGAGTTGAAGTCCACTCCTCTTAAAGCATGCTGGCTGGGGGATTCTGGGAGTTGAAGTCTTTCCATTAAAGCATGCTGGCTGGGAAATTCTGGGAGTGGGAGCCCACCCCTCTTAAAGCAAGATGGCCGGAGAATTCTGGGAGTGGAAGCCCACCCCTCTTAAAGCATGCTGGCTGGGAAATTCTGGGAGTTGAAGTCCACCCATCTGAAAGTTGCTGAGGCTGTAAACTTTGCTTTATGATGCTAGAAATTCAGATTGTTTTTTTCCGGGAGGGGGGGGAGAGAAATGTCATTTGCATGATGCAAAATTGAGAGACCCAGTTCCAGGATAGAGAAATCAAAAGTGTCAAGCTTTCAGCAGCTGCCAAGGATGAATTCAATAGAAGATTTTGCAACACAGGGGATTTTCGACCAATTCTTCCTCTCCTTTTCCTCTCTCACGTGATTTAGAGACTGTCAAAGCTGCCTGATTCACTCCTCGTCTTGCAGCCTGTAATTTGAAAAATTCCCCTTTATTTAGGTAAATGGGTGGGGAAACGTTAAAAGGGCTGCATTCCGCCGAATCAATTCTCCCACGCAAAAAAAAGCGGGATTTAATTTCAACCCGGCCATCTTGCAAGATGGCTCCAGAAATAGAGTCTTACAACCATTTCATTTAGTGACTGGAAAAAAAAAGTGACTTAACGACCGTTTTTTCACCCTGCAGCATATCCAGGGTCACATGATTAAAATTTGGACAATGAGCAACTGTCTCGTATTTATGACGGTTTGCAGCGTCCCAGGGTCACGTGATCCCCTGTTGAGACCTTCCAACAAGTAAAGTCCATGGGAAAGTCAGATTCAGATTCACTTAACAACTGTGGCAGGAAAGATCGTAAAATGGGAGCAAAACTTGCTTAACAACTGTCTCACTTAGCAACAGAAATTTTGGGCTTGATTGTGGTCGTATGTTGAGGACCACTTGCATGACCTTCCTTGAAATCTTGACACTGTAAATTTTTAGCTGATCCAGCAATGGCGTTTCCTCAAAAGAGATCCTGAGTTTTGTTTGTTTTCCACTTGGGGTCTCTAAGGATGTTGCTTTTATGTATTTTCCCCCCTAATGCAGGGGTCTTCGAACTTGGCCCCTTTAATGACTTGGGGACTTCAACTCCCAGAATTCCTCAGCTAGCCTGCAGGATTCTGGAAGTTGAAGTCCACGTATTTTAACATGATCAAGGTTGAGAAACACACTGGTCTAGAACAGGGGTCTTCAAACTGGGCCCTTTTATGACTTGGGGACTTCAACTCCCAGAATTCCTCAGCCAGCGTGTCTGGCTGAGGAATTCTGGGAGATGAAGCCCCCAAGTCATAAAAGGGCCCAGTTTGAAGACCCCTGCCCTAATGCTTCCAAAGTTGCAAATACCCCCGTGTGGAAATGCAATAAGAGAGAAGTCTCTTCCCCTTTTAAAACCCCAAGAATTCTGCCTAGATCCCTTAATTGCATTTTAATGATTACAACAACCCTGCAGGATCGCCCAAGCAGAAGTTAAATGTTTGAATGTCTCCAGGGCCACCCAAAGCGCAGCTTAAATTTGGAAATCTCTCACTTTTGAACCTGGCGTTTTATTTGTTCCACAGCACTGAGGACTTAAATGGATAATAACAGAGTACCACTTCTCAAAACCTTTTCAATGCTTGCGCAGACACCTGCAAAAAAGGAATTTAGGATACAAACAAACATGGGTCCTGAAACGGCACATTTTTCCAAAGGGTTTGACTTAACCCTGAAATTCACGGAAGGGACATTTCTTTTTGGCAAAGGGTGATTTGTTTTTAAACCTGCGAAGAGTTGGAAGGCCGGGTGAATAGAGCTACTTTTGGGAAGCGTCACGTTCTCCTCCATTTTGGTGTTTAAAGGATCGTTAGAATAATAAATCTTGAGATTTCCCCAAATGTACGTTTCATCTGAATGCTGGAACGACACGCCAGACAACCCTTTGGGATAACGGATGGTAGACGGTCTCCTGCCAGTGGAACCACCTGCCTCCAGAAGCGGTGAATGCTCCAACAGTGGAAGTTTTAAAGAAGAGACTGGACAGCCATTTGTCTGTAGTGGTATAGGGTTTCCTGCCTGAGCCGGGGGTTGGACTAGAAGACCTCTTAAGGTCCCTTCTTGGCCTTATGATTCTATGACCTTCTCTTTTTTTTTATTCCTTTAAAACTCTATACCCTGGAAGAGAAGTCCCCTAGGGACTCACGAAGACAGCAGCCCCGAAAAACGACTGGAAAAGTCTAGGCTGTGTCTTACACACATCAGGGTTAAATCATAAACCATGGTTTATCGTTCACTATGGTAGGAACGGTCGGCTTCGCACCCCGTGCAAAGTGTGTGTGGTTTGGGTTTAGTCACAGTCCTTGATTCGCAAACTGTGTAGGGTGGTGGCTCAATCAAGGGGGCGTCCCTGCCCGTGAGTATAAACCACGATGGAACCAACTTTTGAACACGATTGTGCAAAGAAGTCACGAAAGGAGCAGAACTCTCAAGAAACTTCCAATGTGAAAAGCATCGGTGGGAAGGCGTGGCTGGGAGGAGGGGCGTGGCTTGAAGAGGCGGCCCAGATTGTTATCGCAGCCAGCTCGGATTGGCTGGGGGGCGCGTGGGGCGGGGCTTAAGGGGTGGCGAACGCTGGCCGGCCAAGCTTTTAATCTTTCCGCTCGGAATTGGTCGTGGGAAAGGAGCTTCTTCCGTGTCCTCCGCTTGCTGGGACCCTCGGCGCTGGGTAAGTCTTTGCAAAGGAAGAGATGCTAAGTTTCATGCATGGAAATTCGTGTTTTTTCCCTCGCTTTTCTTTCTTTATGCCTTTTTTTTCTTTATTCCTCTTCCTCCCCCGCCCCCCCCACTGGCTTCCTTGGCTCAACCCTGAAGCGGTTCCGCGGCTCAGTTTATCCGATTTACAGAATAGCAAGAGTTCGGAGGGCCCTTAGAGGTCCTCTAGCCCAACCCCCCTTAGAGGTCCTCTAGCCCAACCCCCTGCTCAGGCAGGAAACCTGGACACTTTCACGTCGGTCTTTCCTGATTTGGGGCGGAGAGGTGGAGAAAGCGCTCCCGAGGCTTCCCGTTTCCCAACTCGGCGCTTCGGACCCCCTTCCCACGTTCCCGCGGAGCGCAACGTGTGAACGCGGAGGAAGAAACGCGCGGTTCATCCCCCGCCTCTTGGGGTCGAGGCGGCTTTTCCCCAGCTTCATTCAAACAGTGTGGTTTAAATTTCTCGCGGGTGACAAACCTGGGAGCCCCCCCCAGTGCTAACCATGATTCAAAGTTTGCTTGGGCTGGGTTTTGTCCCCGCATATTTTTCCTTCCTCTTCCCCCCCCCCATCCCGGGGGAGCTGGCGCGCTTTCTCCTGTGTTGTAATATTTTTATTTGCGATCCGTTTCCGCAAGTTGTTTCTTTCTTCCCAGCCTGGGCAGCGCTCCTTAAATGCAAACAAGCAAACACACATTCAGAAAACCAACAAGCCCCCTGACCCAGGCTGAATTAATCTTGGTTCAAACCCTGGTTAATTGGCTTATTGGAGGAACTTAACAGTACTCCCATTGCGGCAGAATTGGCCCAGGACCTTAAGCCAATAAGGGAGCTGCTGTGGGTCGGTTTTGCTGTGGGAATCCTGGCTTAGAAGGTCTTGTGAACCCAGCCAGTGTTTTGCAAATGGGTCTGGGGCGTTCGCACAAACCCTCCCCCCCCTCTTGGGTGTCCTTTCCCTGTCACACAGCCGTTGCGCAGCTGAAGCGGACAATCGGGGTTACTCCTCCAAATTTGGGGTGGGGATGGGCTTGCGTAGGGTTTCAATTTTACACTTGCAGGGAAGGTCTCCTTCCCCCCCCTCCCCCTTTCAAAGTACCTGGGCGGGTTGCTCTTTTCAGGATAGACTGCTCCTGGACCTGGAGGCTCCATTAAGGGCTTAAAGAGCCATTGGTAGGCTTCTCCTGTTCGTTCCTCTCCCCTCCTTTCCCAGATGTTTCAACCTGGCCCCTTAGATATATAGGGTGAGGGGCCGTGTGATGATGGCTATGTGTCCCAGTGGGTGCAAGATTGAAGAGAAAAATGTGTGTGTGTGTGTGTGTGTGTCTTCTGAATTGGCCTGGTCCAGCTTTTTTGAACAACGCCCTTCTTTTAAATCTTGCTCATTCTTGCAATTGTAGTCCGGCACCCACAGAGGAGATCCAATGGGAAAGAAAATATTCTAAATTAAAAGTTCCAAAACTGTGCTTTTTTTCTATCTTTCTTTCCTTCCTTCCCTTTCTTACATATTGCATTTTGCAAAAAAAAAAAATGCTTCCCTTTCAGCCCTCAAACCAACGTGGGGGCCAATTTTTATTTTATTTTATTTTTATTTCTTCCCTCTTTGGTGCAGGAAGACTCTGGAAAGCTTAACAGGCACAATTGTCAAAACCTTTTGAGCGAAAACAATGCTTGTGCACAAAAACCCAGTCCGGGGTAAAAAAAAATAAAAAGGCAAGCTGTCTAGTCTGCAAGCTGTGTTTTACACCCCTTGCTATATTTGGGACGTGCAACCTGACAGCTCTGCTTTTTTTTTTTTTCTGGAGGGGGGGCATGTTGTGCAGATGCTGTAATGTGGAGCCTTGCGCAACAAGGGTGGAGTCTGCTAAAGCCGCCTCTGATCTCTCCAAACAGGGCCGGGCCAAATCATGACACACACACACACACACACACACATATATATTTGCGTGTGAAGGGCTTGACTCTCGTCCCAAGAACACTACGTCATGCCAGGGGTGGGGGGGAGAGGAGGAGAGCACCCCCTCATTTCTCACCCTATGCTGCCCCCTCCCTGACTCCGCGAGCACCTCCCTCCTTTCCTTTCCCATTTGCTCTCGTTCTCCCTCTTATAATACTAGTTTAAACATTGTAGTTTAAACGCCCCATCCGCTCCCCCCCCATCTTAGATTAAGCTAGCTTTGAGTTGCAATTAAGCCAGGCTTAGGGGATTTAACAGAATGACAAGAGTTGAAAAAGGGGCCTTGGAGGTCTTCTAGTCCAACCCCCCTGCTTAAGAGATCTTATTTATTTATTTATTTATGTATTTATGTATTTATGTATTTATTTATTTATTTAATTCGATTTCTATGCCGCCCTATTCCAAAAACTCAGGGCGGCTTACAACATAGATAATAACATATCGAAATCTGACATTAAATACATTGATAAAACCCCTAGATTAAAAACCAATCATCCGAAAACAAACTTACAACAAACATACACTGGCTAGGGGCAAGGTGTCAACTGCCCCAGGCCTGTCGGCAAAGATGTGTCTTCAACAATTTGCGAAAGGCGGAGAGGGTGGGGGCAATACGGACCTCTGGGGGGAGTTGATTCCAGAGGGCCGGGGCCGCAACAGAGAAGGCTCTTCCCCCAGGCCCCGCCAGGCGACACTGTCTGGCTGACGGGACCTGGAGAAGGCCGGCTCTGTGGGCCCTAACCGGCCGCTGGGATTCATGGGGCAGCAGACGGTCCCGTAAGTAACCTGGTCTGACAAGGGTTACTTATGGGACCATTCCAGACAAGGGGTTGTCCAGTCTCTTCTTAAAAGCCTCCAGCGATGGAGCACCCACCACCTCTGGTGGCAAGCTGTTCCACTGGTTAATTGTTCTCACCTTTAGGACGTTTCTCCTTAGTTCTAGGTTGCTTCTCTCCTTGATGAGTTTCCATTCATTGTTTCTTGTCCTGCCTTCAGGCGCTTTTGAGAATAGCTTGACTCCCTCTTCTTTGGGGCAGCCCCTGAGATATTGGAAGGCTGCTATCATGTCTCCTTACTCCTTCTTTTAACTAGACTTACTTAATTCCTGCAACTGTTCCTCATATGTTTTAGCCTACACAGCCTCTGCCTTACTCTTTTTTGCATTCTTTGCAGAGTGTCGATATCTTTTTTATAATATGGTAAGCAAAACTGGATGCAGCATTCGTTGAAGATGTTAAAATGATAAGATAAGATAACCTTCAATTGTCATGTTTTTACTGTCAGGCCACATTAAAAATGAGAGACTGTTGGCTGCTCCCAAAAGAAAATATGTATCTTCACATACGTAACACACATGTACGCATGCTAAGTACACACAGAGACACGCACTTATATATAAATGGACACAGAAATGAAGTTGGTTTTTTTTTTTTTTCAGAGCTAGCCATGGGTGAATTTGCAGAGCAGCTGGATTCGTGCTCAGGGCTTAATAGGGATAAGATCTTTAAAAAGGGTGGGCTGGATTAGCCTTATGTGGCTGCAGGGCTGTAAAACAAGGTGGTTTAAAGCATTAACCAGGTTTAGTTGACTGACATCCTTACTGTGCAACGAGGAGGGGAGAAGGTCTTTCAAAGCAGTCGCCAATGTTGACGCATGTTGATTGTTTAGTTGAACACCTTAAGCGCCGATCCTCGCCAAGAGTTAAGGTCTGCCCGTCGCACAAAGTTTTGATTGTGGTTTGTTCAACCCCAGTTTATGGCTTAGCGATCAAAACACCCGTGAAATTCCAGGCTGGTAATTTCAAATGCAAACTTTAGAAGGAAGCTGCCGAAACGGGGATTAGAAAGTCTTAAAAAGTTTTGAGCGAGGGAAATATAATTAAAACCATGTTTAGCTGTGGTCCTGGCTGCGCTCACAACTTTGGGGAGAAGTCAGCTACGCAAGGTTTTTATGTTGCGTTACTGGTTTTGCTGTGGCGGCCCCAGAGGTTTGTTTAAGACACAAAGTTGTGTATATATTTAGCATAAACATATGTTTCCTGGTTTAGCTCAGAGGGCTCCATTAATCCGTCAGTTGGGGATTATGTAGAATTGTGGTTTGTCTATTGGTGGGATGAGTTTTTTTTAAGAGCAGGGCTTTAAAAAGCTACTTCCCACACTCTGCAAGCATCTCACCAGAAAGTTCATGGTTTAAAAGTGGAGGAGTTTTTTGCCCGTTCATTCATATACAGGAAGTCCTCAACTTACGACCAGCTTATGAATTGGGAACCAGAATTTCCATGGCTAAGTCAAGGTTGTTTAAGATTAAGTGAATTGTGACCGATTTTACAACCTCGCTTTGCTACCGTTGCTAAGCAGATCACTGCCGCTGTTAAATGAACCAGGTGGTCCTTAAGCGAATCCAGTTTTCCCCATTGCTTGTTAGAAGCTGGAAAAGGTGATCACAACCGTGATAAATTACAGGGCAGTTGCCAAGTTGCTGGATTTGGATCACATGGCTATGGGGAATGCTGCAACGGTTGTAAGTGTGAGGACTGGTTGCAAGTCACGTGTGTCAGTGCTGGCGTAACTCCGAGCAGTCGCTAAACAAATGGCTGTAAGTTGGGGACAGCCATTTAGAACAATTAACCAGGGGAACAACCTGCCTCCAGAAGCGGTGAATGCTCCAACACTGGACGTTTTTAAGAAGAGACTGGACAGCCATTTGTCCGAAATGGTATAGGGTTTCCTGTCTGAACAGGGGGTTGGACTAGATGACCTCCAAGGTCCCTTCCAGCTGTATTGTTATTATTCATAGGCAGACAAAAAACAACAGGTAGAAGCTCATTAGAGAAGCAACCTGGAATTAAGGAGAAATTTCCTGACAGAACAATTAACCAGTGGAACAACCTGCCTCCAGAAGTAGTGAACGCTCCAACACTGGAAGTTTTTAAGAAGAGACTGGACAGCCTGAAACGGTATAGGGTTTCCTGCCTGAGCAGGGGGTCGGACTAGATGACCTCCAAGGTCCCTTCCAACTTTATTATTGTTATTTGCAACCTCCTGGGGGTCACGTGGCCCCGATTTTTGAGGTTCTGGTTTCCAGCCAAAAAAAAAAAGTCCATTGGGTAGAATGGATTCACTTTAACACCCACAAGAAATGCAAAAAAAAAAAAAATCAGGTCTGGTTACATGGTGATCCACTTAGTGACTTAATGACCATAATTCTTGGCTTAACTCCAGCGGTAAGTCGAGGACTGCCTTATAAGCAGTGGAAAAAACCCAACTCTTTGTTCTCCATCAGTAAGGCCGTAACCTGGGTCATACCAGGAAAATTGAGTTGGTTTTGCTGGGCAGCTGCTGTTAAAAACTTTGGGCGTGCCTCCGGATCACACGGAAAGGGCTAGAAAGATTAACCTGCCACACTGGTGGAGTTGGCAGCGCGCCTGGGCTGGTTCCAATTTGGCCCGGATTCTTGGTTAAGGCTTCTTTGGAACTGGAGCGCACCCTTTGCTTTCTTAGCAAGAAAAGATTGTTCCCTGGCCTCAAATAATCTGAATATTGCCTGCAGGGGGAGGAGGAGGGGAGGTTGGAGAAAAAGGAAGGGAGGAAATACAGATGGGTGGAAGGAAGGAGATTGGTGAGAGGGAAGATTGGAGGGGAGGAAGGAACAGAAAGAGATGGGTGGAAATAAGGAAATGAGAGAGGAAAGGAAGGCGGAGAAAAAGGGAGAAGGAAGGAAGGAAAGACAATAAAAAATAAAGATGGAAGGAAGGGAAGGAAGATAAAAGAAAGGAAATAAAGATGGATGGAAGGAAGGAAGGTAAGTGAAAGGAAGTGAGACAAGGAAGGAAGGAAGGAAAAAGATGGAAGGAAGGAAAGAAGAGAACAAGGGAGAGAAGGAAGGAAAGGAGAAGAGAAGAAAAGAGAAAGAAAGAAAAGGAAGGAAAAAATAAAGATGGAAGGAAGGAAGGTAAGTGAAAGGAAGTGAGGGAAGGAAGGAAGGAAAGAAAAAGATGGAAGGAAGGAAAGAAGAGAACAAGGGAGAGAAGGAAGGAAAGGAGAAGAGAAGAGAAGGAAAGAGAAGGAAAGATAAAAGGAAGGAAAAAATAAAGATGGAGGGAAGGAAGGAAGGAAGATAAAAGAAAGGAAATAAAGATGGAAGGAAGGAAGGTGTGAAAGGAAGTGAGACAAGGAAGGAAGGAAGGAAAAAGATGGAAGGAAGGAAAGAAGAGAACAAGGGAGAGAAGGAAGGAAAGGAGAAGAGAAGAAAAGAGAAGGAAAGAAAAGGAAGGAAAAAATAAAGATGGAAGGAAGGAAGGTAAGTGGAAGGAAGTGAGACAAGGAAGGAAAGAAAAAGATGGAAGGAAAGAAGAGAGAAGGAAGGGAGAGAAGGAAGGAAGGTAAAAGAAAGGAAATAATAAAGATGGAAGGAAAGTAAACGAAAGGAAGGAAGAAAAGAAAAAAAGAAAGATGGAAGGAAAGAAAGAAGAGAACAAGGGAGAGAAGGAAGGAAAAAAATAAAGATAGAAAGCAGAGAAGGGAGATAAAAGGAAAGAAACCATAAAGATGGATAGAAGGAAGGTAAGTAAAGGGAAAGGAAAGAAGGAAGATCAAAGGGAAAAAATAAGGATGGAAGGAAAAGGAAGGATGAGAGGGAGGGAGGGACGGAAGGCTGGCTGGGGAATTCTGGGAACTGAAATCCACCCATCTTAAAGTAGCCACAAATGGAGAAAAAGGAGGTTGGGCAAGCAGAACTGCAGGAGTGACTCGCTGGACCTGGGGTGGGGCCCTTCCCGGATGCCCAGTAAATGCAGCCCTGGCCCCACGGTAGAATAATGGGAGGCTCATCCTGTTGGTGCTGAGCACCAGGCTATAATTATAATTTCAGCCATGGCTGCTTTCAAACTTGGGCCTTATTAGGTGAAGAAAAGGTCACTTTTTCAGAAGACGCTTTAATGACCTTGAATTAAAAGATTTAATTAAAAGGTCCGGTGAACTTGTACCATAAAGCACACCGGGGTCACTGGCTTCTGTGCGCGTACAAACACAGACCACACAAACATACACACACACACACACACAAATATAGGTCTACAGGTAGTCCTCGGCTTGCCACAGTTCATTTAGTGACCGTTCCAAGTTACGACGGCGCCGGATGAAGTGACTTAGCGACCGTTTTTTCACACTGAACGACGGGCGGTCGTGTGATCAAAATTCGGACGCTTGGCGCAACGGGCTCACATTTAGGGGGGGGTCACGAGGTTCCCTTTTGTGACCTCCAGACGAGCACAGTCAATTGGGGGGGGGGAAGCCGGATTCACGGAACAACCGGGTTCACTTAACAACCGGGGCAGGACAGGTTGCCAAATGGGGCAAGAGTCACTTGCCCCACAAAACTCACGCAAAACACTTCCATGTTTCACTTCGTAGCCTAAATTTTGGGGTCAGTTGCAGTCGTAAGTTGAGGACTACCTGTATTTACGCCTCTGTGTGTGTGTGTGTGTGTGTAAACGCGTATCTTTACATATGACAAGGAAAAGAAATCAGAATGAAAGGTTGAAGCGCAAGAGAAGAAAAAGGCTGAAGGAAAAGAGAGGAAAGGAAAAAAAGGTAGAAAGAAATAACTTTTGATTTTGTTTTACAGCGGTTATAACTGTGATTATGAGTACTTTGTGTTTAAATTTTTATCGCGTGAATCTCTCGGGTTTTTTATTGTCATCTATGCTGTCTAGTCATCAAAATCATAAACCATAAGTCCATAAGGGCTTGGCAGTCAGCGATAACTGTAGGTAATTGTTTTCAGGCCAATTCAGGGGAATTTTAACAGAATAACGGCGTCGGAAGGGACCTTGGAGGTCATCTAGTCCAACCCTCTGCTCAGGCAGGAGATCCTATACCATTTCAGACAAGTGACTATCTAATCTCTTCTTAAAAACCTCCAGGGATGAAGCCCGCACAACGTCGGAAGGCAAGCTAGATAATTGTATACCGGTAGTTGAGGACTACCCGTATATTTGCTGATGCTGTGCATCATCATAATAAAGTTGGAAGGGACCTTGGAGGTCATCTAGTCCAACCCCCTGCTCGGGCAGCAAACCCAGCCTAGACTATTTCAGACAAAATGGCCGTGTAGTCTCTTCTTCAAAACTTCCAGGAAATTGGAAGCAGTATTGGAAATCTTTTGCCTTGGTTTCTATTTTAGATAACTAGCAATCCACGCAGGTTTCTTTCGCAGCGCAACAAGCCTGCGAGGCGGGCTAAGGGGCAAGGGATGTTGTGAAGGACGGTGGCCGCCCTGGACCACACAGGGAGTTTCAGAGCTGAGTCAACCCTAATGATCATTCCAGCAAAACAAAAAACCCGCAATTATCTCGGTTAACCGCTGGGTAAGAACTTAACGCAGCTTAAATGGAGCAAGGAGGGGGTGGGGGGGGAATGGGACCGGACAGGTCACCTCAAGGTTTTCATAATCCTTGTTTCTGTTATTCCTCTGGGTTGCTTTAATTTGCAGCAAAAATACAAGTAGTCCTCGACTGAACGACCGTTTTAACGGGTGTTCCAAGTTTGCAAAGGCGCTGGGGGAAAAATATTGTGTCTTGGGACTGGTCCTCGGGCTTGTGACCGTTGCAGCACCTGAGGGTCACGTGATTTATCATTGGTGACCTTCCCAGCAGGGAAGATTGCCAGTTGCAATCCTGTGACGTCTCGCTTAACGACCGTGGTTTTGCTTAACGACCACAGTGGGGGGAAAAGATAAAAATTGAGCGCCCGATTTATTTATTTATTTGTTTGCTTAATGGGGGATGCCTGATGTAACCGCCGGGCCCAATTTCCCTTCCCCCTGGGGCGCTCGTAAAATTGAGGGCCACTTATAAATAGGAGTGTCTGGATTTTGATCATGTGACCAGGGGGATGGCTGCAAGGGCCGTTAAGGGTGAAAAAAATGGCTCCCACCGCTTTGTCCTGTACTGTTGCAACTTCAAACGGTCACTAAGCGAATTGTTGTAAGTCCGGGACTGCACGTCATCCCAGGGGAACTGAGAAGCAGGTGGCCTGCTGCCTCTCCGTTTGCTTAGCCGAAATGTAAACCTACCGGTAGCTTTTGGGATTGGAAGTGGTTTATAGTGGCTTTTTTACTGGAGGGGTTTTTGCCGAAGTGGCAGGAGAGAAAAACTATCTATCTATCTCCCTACCAACCTACCTAGCATCCATCCATCCATCCATCTATCTATCTATCTATCTATCTATCTATCTATCTATCTATCTATCTATCTATCTATCTATCCATCCATCTACCTACCAACCTACCTAGCATCTATCCGTCTGCCTGTCTGTCTATCTTTCTATCTATTATCTATCTCCCTACCAACCTACCTAGCGTCTGTCTGTCTGTCTGTCTATCTGTCTGTCTGTCTGTCTGTCTGTCTGTCTGTCTATGTCTATCTATCTATTATCTATCTCCCTACCAACCTACCTAGCGTCTGTCTGTCTATCTATCTATCTATCTATCTATCTATCTATCTATCTATCTATCTATCTATCTATCTATCCCCACCTTTATTATTTTTACAAATAAATCAAGGCAGCACACATATGGTACCTAATCTTCCTTTCTTCCTCCTGGTTTCCCCACAATAACAAACTTGTGAGGTGGGTTAGACTGGCCCAAAGTCAGCCAGTTTGCTTTTATATCTAAGGTGGGACTAGAACTCACCGTCTCCTGGTGATTAGCCCAAAGTCACTCAGCTGGCATCCATGACTGAGGCGGGACTAGAATTCACTGTTTCCTGGTCATCGGCCCAAAGTCACCCAGTTGGCTTTTAGGGCTGAGGCAGGACTAGAATTCACCATCTCCTGGTGATTTGACTTCTTTCAAGCTAAGTTGATTCTTTCCGGGAATCAGCGATGACACAGCAGCTTGGTGTGAAAAGGAAACAAACTGGATTTAAATCTCTCATTTTGGGATCTACCCAGCTCTCAGAAACAGATCGTTTTAATTTCTTTCTTTCTTTTTTTTTCCAGTTCCCTACATGTGGATGGGACAATGGGACTCAGGCTGAAATCCTGCCAGATTCTGTTTCCTTTTGAACACGAGAACAAGCAGAAGATCAGAATGATGCTCACACGTTCCGGCTGAGCATCACACTTCGGATCTACAAGGCGAGGCTTCTTCAACGCCTGACACCAAAAGGGGAATCCACTGAAGACTCTCTGTGCTGAGCAGATTTGGGAAAACTGGTCTTTCCAAGGTGAGTTTGCTCTCATTTTTATTTTATTTGTTTATATCCTGCCTTTATTGTTTTTACAAATGAGTCAAGGGGGCAAAGCTATTCAACACACCGTTGATCCAAAGTCACCTGGATGGTTTTAATGTCTGTAGGTGGGACTAGAATTCACCCTCTCCTGGTCATTTGCCCCAAATCACCCAGCTGGCTTTCATGCCTAAGGCGGGACTACAACTCCCAGTCTCCTGGTGATTGGCCTAAGAGGTCACCCAGTCTGCTTTCATGCCTAAGATGGCACTAGAATTCGCTCTCTCCTGGTGATTCGCCCCAAATCATCCAGCTGGCTTTCGTGCCTAAGGCGGGACTAGAAGTCACCACCTCCTGGTTTGTCGCTTGGAACCTTAACCACTAAACCCAAACGTGGAGGAATCCAGTTGGGACCGATATTGCTTGTCTTTGCACGTCCAACTGCTGACTCCGTTTGCTTCGGGTGGTCTAAGCTGACCCCTTGACTCCTCAATTCCTTCTCTTCCCTCTTTCTAGTGCCGGGCAAGATGGCCGCCACCAAAGTGCCCATCTACCTGAAGCGAGGAAGCCGGCGCGGAAAAAAGGAGAAACTGCGCGACATTCTCTCTTCCGAGATGATCAGCCCTCCCCTGGGGGATTTCCGGCACACCATCCACATCGGGAGTCAGGGGAAGAACGACATGTTTGGAGACATTTCTTTCCTTCAAGGCAAGTTTCACCTCCTGCCCGGATCGGAGAAGCTGGACGCCGACGGGAAGAGACGCTACGTGGTGCCCTTCGAGTTCTCGCGGACTTCGACGATCTCGGGATACGAGCCTCTCGCGCTGGACATCCCTTCGCCGCTGCTGAAGAACGCCATCTCTCTCCCGATCATCGGCGGCCTGCAGGCGCTGACCTTGCCTTCCGCCCAGGCCCCGCCCAAGCCGCCCCGTCTTCACTTGGACGACAGAGACCATGCTGCTCCGCTGACGGAGGTCCAGGCTCAACATCTGGCCAACAACGGTTGGACCTCGGAAGCCCCTGAGGAGTCCAAGCCCCCTGCCCCTCTGAACGGCTTTGCCGAGGGGGAGAGAAGAGACGAGCCCTTCCTATCCCACGCCGGGTCCCTGCTCTCCCTTCACGTAGATTTGGGGCCCTCCATTTTGGATGATGTTCTGGGAGTGATGGAGAAGCACCAGACTTTGGAGGTGGACAGGCAGGACTCTGGCAGGCCGGAGATTCTGACATGAGCTGTGCCTGCTGAAAGGACTCCTCAGACAAGGCAATTTGTAGAAGAGGGATGTTGTGGTTGTTGTTTGGGCTCTGTGAAGTGGAAGTTGAGGATCCGTGTGTGCATCTGAGGAGGGGTGCAACTTAAGAACGGTATGCTTGCTCCCGACCTCTCCGTTAACTTAACTTGGATGCAACCGCCTTCTGCTGAACAACTTTCTTACCCTCCTCCAGCATTGGTGTGCTGGAAGAGGAGAAGGAGGAGGAAGAGGAGCATGGGAGATGTAGTTCCACCAGGCCTGGAAACGTGTTCCTTCTTGATCACTGAGGGGTGCAACTACGAATGGTGTGCTTACTCCGAGGCTTTCCATTTGATGCTTCATGGATGACAACGCCTGATGTTGAGGCTTCCACCCTTGGCAACGACCTTCGGCTAAACCGCTTTCTTGCCCTGCTGGAGGAGGAGAAGGAGGAGCATGGGAGATGTAGTCTGTCGTTCCACCAGGCCTGGAAACATGTAAACTTGCACCACAAATCACTAATTATTGACCTATCTCCCTAAGGAAGGTGGCAGATGGGGTAAACGAAATTGGAGCAGCCAATAGTTGTGTTGATTGTACTTTTCCTTTTGTGCAAGGGGTAGGTGGGAATGAGGTTACTGTTGGCTCAGTTGTCATGGGTTGTTAATCTGCCTTGGAAACACCCTTGCAAAAGAGCGGGTGTGACGTACCAAGAGGCCGTCTGTGTGTTGCAATGCAAACAAAAAGTCAGAATCAGGCTAAATTTCAGTTGTTTTGATACGAATGAAGTGCCACATCGCTCACTGGGGCAGAGGAAGGCTCGGGTTTCACAATGCACAAAGCCCAAAAAATGTAGCTTGCACAATTTCTGACTGCACAACTTCCAAAAGGGATGCCTAACAGATGCTCCCAATTTTCCAAGCCGTCCCCTCGCGTCTGCCAAATTGTGATTTTTTGACGGGAAGCGATGTAATCCTTGGCAAAGCCGCAACCTTCACCGTATGTCTAAATTTAAGGATAAGCTAATCGTGGCCTCTTTGTGCCAAAAGGAGATTTTTTTGAACCTTTTTGTTGAAATTGGGGGTGATTTTTTTGCACCCCAGGTCAGGAAAAACACCACTTCTCCGGATACGGACGAGATGACACTAAAAGGAACCATTTTGGGGTGTTCCGGTTTTCCGTTTATTTTCTCACGTCTTTTATTTTCTCCGCTCCCAAGAGGTTTGCTAACGGGTTTATCCTACGTCTGCCTCCATGCCCAGGATAGCCTAGAAAGATTTGTGGAGCGTGTTTTGGAGAGAAGCAGAAATAATCCCTCCTTCAACCAACAAAGGGACGCTTTGTCCCTTAGTGGGTGTCTTCACACTCCGTTTTATCCTGTCCATCTGTTGTTGTGAAAGCTGTTTTCGCTGGGAGATCACACATCTATTGCCCTTGCATAAGGCTGCCGGTCCTTGCAGAGTTGCAGAGAGGCTGTGTTGATATTTGAATCCTGCTATCTCGGGCCCAGGAAACCGCGGTGTCTAAACGGCTGGAAAATAATTCAGCAGGGCCTCTTAAATCGGACCAGAGATTTATTGTGATCTTCCTGGGGTGCCTAATCCAGGCTTTCGAACATTGCCCAACAACGCCATCTGCAAACTTTGCTTTAAAACCCAAAACTCTCGTAATTTGGAAAGGACAAACGGCTCTGTATCCATGTTTCAAAATTTATTTGAGGGAGAAAAAAAAAGGAGCATTGGTGGTTTTAATGTTCCCAATTAATTTCTGGGCACCCTCTTCTGTTTTTCAGCCCCTGCTGTTTCCCTGGAGCAGCTGGCTTATTGTTCAGTTGGGGAGAAAGAGGATAAAAAGCAGAAACTGTTGTGTGTTGCTAACAGTCACGCGTCTGTAGTTTTCCCTTCTTCGTTTTCACAAAGGAAGACACGCTGTCCTGGATGGGACTGGTTTCACTGTCCCCGTTTTTTTTAGTTTTATAAGCAGTGAGCAAAAGGGGAGTTTCACAAATCTGTCCTCTGCTTAAGCCAGGGGTGGCTTTAGATCAGTTTAGCTTCTGTTTGCCTTTGAATGAATTATGGTTTGTTTAAACATGGATGAGCCGCAATTAGTGGCAAGTGTCACGTCTTAATTTTGCAATTTGCAACGGTTGAGTTTGCACCACCCAGAGCCAAAATCGGCTGCAGTTTAGCACGGCGCGTGAAGGCAACCCCTTCTTTCCATCTTGCATAAAATAATCTTAGTTCCACCGAAGTTTTTCTCTGGATCTCCTAATTTTTTTCTTTTGTTCAACGTCCCCGATGGACCAAACCAGGGTGGGGTTTTGCAACATTTTTGTCTCCAGAGCACCAGGCATTTAAATTTATGCATTGCATTTGGATGGTTGAATAAAGTCCCTTAACCCATGTGTCTCATCAGCATGAATCCTTCTATTAATTGGATTATTAGATGATTATTTTGGCATAGCTTCAGCCCCCCCCATGGTGTAAGATCCCCTGGGTGGGGAGCCTCATCACCTGATCAACGAGAGCTTTACCACACCTGGTCACAGACATTTTGTGAGTGTGCCCACAGGCAGGCTTTTCAAATTACAAGCGTATACCTTCTAGGTGTGTTTTGAGTGATTTCACTCATTTTAATTTACTCCTCTCTACCTTAAATCTTCACACCCAAGATGCAGACCTGCCCAGTACGTGCCCAGTGCAATTCCCAGCCCAGCCACAAGCGAAGCTGAGTCTGGCCACATCTCTGCCTTCTGAATTTTATTTTATTTTTTTTTTGCAAATTCCAGCAAAATTGTTGGCGTGCCGTTGCCACATCATTGAAAGAAAAAGAAGAAAAAAAAGAAGCTTCTTAGACGCCAGAATAGCCCCAGCAGCGAAACGGCGTCTGCCTCCCCAATTTTTCCAAGAAAGAGGAGTTGCTAAGGGCACATTCTAAGTTGGTTTGCTGAACTGTGTAGAAGGAATCCTGTTGGATTTTTGTAATGTTTGCATCAATTTACAAAATTGCAGATGGTGGGCGTGCAAACTGGGTATAAGAGGAATGTAATCATACAATCGCTGTTATTCATCGGTTCTTTAGAGTCCTTTTTTCCTTCTCTGCATCTTTCGTTTCACGCATTCACACAACACTGAGCCCTCTGATCACACTTAAAGGATGGGAGGGGCCTTGGAGATCATCTGGTCCAATGGTTCTTGAAGTTGGCAACTTTAAGCTGCATGGACTTCAATTCCCAGACGTTTCCAGCCGGACTTCAGCTCCCAGAATTCCCCAGCCAGTGGAATTCTGGGAATTTGAAGTTCACCCATCTGAACATTTTTTTTAATTTGAAGCAACGTTGATCTAGTCCAACTCCTGTTTAAGGTACAAGTGTTTGAATTTAGCATAGTCTGTGTGAACCCAACCGTTGTAGGTTGAAAATCTTGGTTTATGGTATGTTTTTTTTCCGCAATAAACAATAGTTAAATTCTGGCTTAGCATATTTGTGTACATATTTAAGTTTAGTTTCAACTTTAGGAATGGTGACTATTCTAATAGCTATTAGGTATGATAGCTATTGGTTTATAAAACAGTTGGCCACTGTTTTTGCTGCTAGTACTAAGAAGTACGTTGTGCCGACATGCCTTTCATGAACTGTTGTTTTTTTTTAAAATTTGATTTATATCCTGCCATTCTACTCCATTAAGCACTAACAGATCTTGTAAAAAGTTAATAAAAGCATAAATTAAAATGAAGTGGTAAAATGAGGTGTGCAAGTGCGGTGGTGTGATTTGTTTTGGGGTGATGACTTTTGGGGGTAGACAAATGAGTGATTTGGGGCCCAAAGCACTAGAGCCAGCCGTGTGCAGCAGCAGCCAAAAAAAGCTAATACAATCCTGGGTTGTATAAACAGAATCAAGATCATGCGAAGTATTAGTACCGCTTTATGAAACCCTAGTGAGACCACGCCTGGAATACTGCAGCCAATTTTGGTCACCATATTACAAAAAATATGTTGAGAGTTTGGAAAAAATTCAGAGAAGAGCAACTAAGATGATCCAAGGCCTGGAGAGTAAAACATACGAGGAACGGCTGCGGGACTTGGGTTTGGCTAGTCTAAAGAAAAGAAGAAATAGGGGAGACATAGCAGTGTTCCAGTATTTGAGGGGCTGCCACAAAGAACAGAGGGGTCATGTTATTTGCCAAAGCACCAGAGCGAAGGATGAGACACAATGGCTGGAAACTGATCAAAGAGAGAAGCAATCTGAAATTAAGAAGAAACTTCCTGACAGTGAGGTCAGTTAACCAGTGGAACAGCTTGCCTCCAGAAATCGTGGGCACTCCATCACTGGAGATTTTTAAGAAGAGACTGGACAATCACCTGTCTGAGATGGTGTAGGTTCTCCTGCTTGAGCAGGGGGCTGGACTAGAAGACCTCCAAGGTCCCTTCCAGCTTCTATTGAATTCTATTCTGTTCTATTATTCTATTCTATTCTATTCTTCATTCCATTATTCTATTCTATTCTTCATTCCATTATTCTATTCTATTCTATTCTATTCTTCATTCCATTATTCTATTCTATTCTATTATTCTATTCTATTCCATTCTATTCTAGATTCCTTGGTTTATTTAAAGAAAAATGTTAAAATAAATGTTGACGACTCTAATCCTTATGAACCATGGTGAGGCACTGGTTAGAATGCAATACTGCAGGCTAACTCTGCCCGCTGCCAGCAGTTGGATCTTGACCAGCTCAAGGTTGGCTCAGCCTTCCATCCTTCCGAGGTTGGTACAACGAGGACCCAGATTGTTAGGGGCAAGAGGCTGACTCTGTAAACTGCTTAAGAGACGGCTGTAAAACACTATGAAGCAATATATAAGTCTAATTGCTATTATTAAGACAGTTGTCCAAATTTTGAACACAAGACCATGGGGATGTGGCAGTGGTGGTAAGCCTGAAAAACGGTCGTAAGTCCCGTTTTTCTGTACCGATGTAAATTGTCACTAAATGAATGGTTATAAGCCGAGGACTACCTATTGATGATTTCACAGAAATTTTAAAAAACATCTTAGAAACAAAAGTTTTGGGTTTTTTTTTTAACCTCGGGGGTGTTTCTATGGAAATGTATCCTTCCAAACCAGGCCCTAATATTTATTTTTTCCCCAAGACAATGGCTCTTAAAAAGTCCTTACAAGCAAACAAAATGAATGATCAACACACAGAGAGAAAAAAAAGGAATTTATTTCCCTTCCCCTCCTCGTCTATTCTATACATGCCAAGAAAGTGTCTTGAAGCAGCTGGTCCACAAAAACATACGATATGCATGGAATCCCTGAAGGATACTGAAAGAATGTTGATTTTAATCCAGTGCATGGTTGAAAAGCCATTTCCAGAACTTAAATGATGCAGCCTGTTTCCATTCCTTGCGCTTAAAGCACATAGAAATAATTTAACTGCACATTTAAAGAGAACCCTTTGGTTGGCCATGTCCCCTATAAATTTAAAAAATGATTCAAAATTACACACAAATCCTTTAGCAATAAGGAACGGTTGTTGGAATTGGGTATGTCTAGTTTAATGAAGAGAAGGACAAGGGGGGACATGATAGCAGCCTTCCAGTATCTCAGGGGCTGCCCCAAAGAAGAGGGAGTCAAGCTGTTCTCCAAAGCACCTGAAGGCAGGACAAGAAGCAACAGATGGAAACTAATCAATGAGAGAAGCAACCTAGAACTAAGGAGAAACTTCCTGACAGTGAGAACAATTAACCAGTGGAACAACCTGCCTCCAGAAGTGGTGAATGCTCCAACACTGGAAGTTTTTAAGAAGAGACTGGACAGCCCTTTGTCTGAAATGGTATAGGGTTTCCTGCCCGAGCAGGGGGTTGGACTAGATGACCTGCAAGGTCCATTCCAACTTTTTATTATTATTACTATTACTACTACTACTACTATTACTATTATTATGTGATTGACCATCATTAGAGTTTCTGGGAGACGCAGAGTCAACTGAGCGATAAAACCACAACTGGGATGCCACAACGATCGTAGGTGCAAAACCCCACCCCACCCAAAGTTGCAAAAAGGGGATCACGTGACCCCGGGACACTAGCAACCGTCATAAATGTGAGTCGTCAAGCATCCGAATGTAAACCACGTGACCGTGGGGATGCTGCAATGGGCATCAGTCCCTTTTTTCAATGCTGTTGTAACTTCAAACAGTCACTAAATGAACTGTTATAAGTCGACTACCTGTATGTATTTTTGTTTATCTTGGCTGACCTCACTGAAAGGGTCTTGGGGACCCCCAGGCAACCTCAAACCAAACTTTGAAAACCACAGCCTTAGCCTAGCGCAGCTCTGCTACCATAATTCTACCAGAAGACCAGATTTATTTTGACAATTGTCTGCCACCTTCTGGCTTGAAATGATAGCTTTTTCCAAGCTTAATGAGGCTGAAAGTGCTACTTAAAAGCAGGAAAATGCTGTTTAATGACCTCGCTGCCCTGCCCGGAGCCAAACAGCCAGGGCAGCAATACTTAAAACATGCATGGTAGTACAATTGTCATATAGCTCAGTGTGCACTTGATCCTAATTCTTTAACACAAGTAGTATGCACACATGTATATTTGCATGTAGGTAGTCCTTGACTTACAACCATTCATTTTAGCGACTGTTCAGTGTTACAACGGGACTGGGAAAAATGATTTGCAACAAGTCCTCACACTTATGACCATCGTAGCATTCCCTACAGTCATGTGATCAAAATTCAGGAGCTTGGAGTTTATGACGGTTGTAGTGTCCCAAGGTCACGTGTCCCAAGATCACACTTCTGACAAGCAAAATCAACAGGGGAAGCTGGATTCGCTTAACAACTGCATGATTCGCTTAACAACTGCATGATTCGCTTAACAACTGCAGTGGTTCACTTAGCAACCAGGGCAAAAAGCACCATAAAACTGGGTGGTTTGCTTAACCATCTCGCTTAGCAACGGAAATTCTGGCCCCCAAGTGTAGTCATAAGCCCACAATTAAACGTAAGTAATAAATGTAAGTTTATTTACACCTATTTATAAATATGGATTTGCAAAAGAAAACTATCATTTAAAATGCTTAGTATTTTTATTTTCTAGGCCAGGGATCTTCAAACTTGGCTCTTTTAGGACTTGTGGACTTCAACTCCCAGAATTCCTCAGCCAGCCTCCATTTTGTTTGCTAGATTTAAGACAGGGGTCTTCAAACTTGGCCCTTTTAGGACTTGTGGACTTCAACTCCCAGAATTCCTCAGCCAGCCTCCATTTTGTTTGTTAGATTTAAGACAGGGGTCTTCAAACTTGGCCCTTTTAGGACTTGTGGACTTCAACTCCCAGAATTCCTCAGCCAGCGTGCCTGGCTGAGGAATTCTGGGAGTTGAAGTTCACAAGTCCTAAAAGGGCCAAGTTTGAAGACCCCTGTTCTAGGCACATATATGTAAGGGCAGTAGAGGACCATTTTTTAAAAACTCTTTCTCCAAATACTACAAAATATTTAATCAAAAATTCAATTCTCTGTCAAGCAACGATGATTTCCCAGCACTTCTCACGCATGCGCCCTCGGTTGCGGACGTGTCGCATGCGCCACACATGTAAATGAATTTTTTTTTTTTGTGGACGGCCACTCTGCTTCCTCTGCGCCTGCGCGTCCTTTGCGCCGACCAGCTCCCGCAGCGGGAAGAGCGTGGGAGTCGTTGCCTCTCTTTCCCTGGAGCGAGAGGAAGGGTTGGGGCCAGGACGCATGCGCTGTCTTCGAACCTGCTCGGAAGGTTTCATGGAGAGCGGTCGCCGGAGTCAGCGCGAACGGGCACTCGGCGCATGCGTCCTTGCGTGCTTCGCGGCTACAGGCGGCAGAGGGGAAGATGGCGGCGGTGGTACAGAATGTGGTGAAGCTGTGAGTGGAACTGTCCCTCTTTCCCCCCCCTTTCCTCCCTTTTGCTTGTAATGGTACAACCCGAACCTTGGCGAAGTACGCGCAGGAGGGTTGTTGGGGAAGACTCCATTCCGCTCGCGGGGGTGTTCCTGACAGGATAATGGAAGGAGAGGGGTTAGCTATTGACTCTCTTATTTTTTTTTCTCCTCTGCTCATTGCTTAGGACTGAAGCGATATCTTTAAAAAGTGGGTTATTCTCCCACTCCGTCCGACAAAATCTTCCGGGCGGAGTATACAGATATATATAAATATATATATATATGTTTGGGGGAGCGGCAAGAAAGCAAAAGTATCCCCCACCTTAAAGTTTCAGAAGTGAGGTACGTGAGGGGGGAAAAAAAAAGAAACTCGTCCGCCCACCTCAAGATGCCTTTTAAAGATGGGGAGGAGCTTTTTAAAAAGAAAAAAAAAAGCCTTTTAAAAAAAATACCCGAACCCCAATTATGAAGCTTCTGAGGGGGACAGAGAAAAATCCCCCCCTCAAAAAAAAGCTTGAATGAAATACAGTAGATGGTGAGAGGAACTTGTGGAGGCGGGGAAAAAAAATCCTTTAATACGTGTAAGGTTTTTGAGGGGAAAACTGAGGTGGGGGGGGAGCAAAGAGAAAAAGGGGGAAATGGAGAGATTTAAGTTTTAGGGAGCCTCTTCTCCAACTTGGTATGTTGGACCACAACTCCCATCATCCCTTGCCAGCCCTTTGCTGTCTTGTCTTCTTGGCAAACTTCTCAAGGAAAGTGTGTGTGGGGGGGGGAGGGGGGAATAATCAAATCTGGGATCGCTTTTTGGAGAAAATAAGCCCTCCCACCCCCCCTAAAAAAGCTCAAAACCCTGAATTTCCTTTCTAGGCACCCCACAAAAAATGGGAAAATAAAAGAGGGGTGGTGGGGTTTTTTCCCCTGTTTTTTTTTTTTTTTTAAGAATGTACACAGCTTTAGAGGAAAGAAGCGAAGGGTGGGAGAAGAAAACGTGCAGCCTTTGGAAAAGGAGATTCTCTCTGCAAGGGTGAAAAGAGGAGCCTTTAATATATATATATATATATATATATATATATATATATATATATATATATATATATATATGTATGTATGTATGTATGTATGTATGTATGTATGTATGTATGTATATGTATGTATGTATGTATGTATTAATAATGTCAGATAAATATAAATAAAGCCTTTAAAATAAATAAATATATATATATGTATGCATGTATGTATGTATTAATAATGTCAGTAAAATATAAATATAAATAAAGCCTTTAAAATATGTGTGTGTGTGTGTAGGTCTTTGGTTCTTCGGGTTTTCTCCCACGTAGAATTTGAAGTGTCTTGGTGACGTTTTGACGAAGTCCCATTCGTCATCTTCAGGCTGGTGCTTTCGGCTTCGTGCTTCTAGAAGCCGAAAGCACCAGCCTGAAGATGACGAATGGGACTTCGTCAAAACGTCACCAAGACACTTCAAATTCTACGTGGGAGAAAACCCGAAGAACCAAAGACCTACATACAAACACCCGCGAAAACCTCAGAAAACATATATATATGTATGTATGTATGTATGTATGTATGAATAATGTCAGTAAAAACATGATTCCTGGGTATATCCATGTCATAAAACAAATCAATCACGACCACTCTCTGACGAAAGCTTGGTATTTATTAAATTTTTCCTGTTTGGACTTTCCTGGTGGTCGTGATTGATTCGTTTTATGACATATGTATGTATGTTTGTATGTATGTATGTATGTATGTATGTATGTCTTCAATAAATTTAAATATTGGAATCCCAGGTGTGGACATTTAAAGTCAGTAAAATAAAATGAGGAGATCCGGGATATAAGAAAAAAGGCTTATAGCAATAAAGAATATATATATTGGGGTTCATATAGGGAGTCCTTGACTTACGACCACAACTGAGCCCAAAATTTCTGCTAAGTGAGAAATCAATTGAATTTTGCCCCATTTTACGACTTTCCTTGCTACAGTTCTTAAGTGAAACGTAGTTGGTAAGTTAGTAAACCCGGTTGTTAAGTAAATCTGGCTCCCCCATTGAGGTCACAAAAGGGGATCACGTGACCCCGGGAGGCTGCGACCGTCATAAGTATGAATCCGTTGCCAAGCGGCTGAATTTTAATCATGGGGCTGCTGCAAAGGTTGTAACTTTGAAAAATGGCCATAAGTCACTTTTTTCAGGACCCTTGTAACTTTGGGCAGTCCCTGAACGAACTGTTGTAAGTCAAGGACTACCTGTAGTACAGGTAATCCTCTTTTTTTTTTTTTTTTTTTTAATTCTTTTATTAAAACAATCAGCATTGGACATAAAAACATATTATGCAGCAATCAACATGATACCTGGTATACAATACTAAGTATTCGTCTTTGAAAAAGTCTGAATTAGTAAGCCTTTTTCCCCCCCCCACCCCTCGCCTCTAGTCTCAACTATACTCCTGTTACATTTTATTTGATTGGCGTTTCTTCTATCTGTTTCGAAATTAATGTGGTCAACATGAAACATAACAGGTAATCCTCTTTTTATGACCACAAGGGAGCCCAAAATCTCCACTGCTAAGTGAGCCGGTTAAGTGTGTTTTGCCCCGTTTTTGGACCATTCTTGCCACCATTGCTAAGTCAGTTACCACAGTTAAGTTAGTCACATGGTTGTTAAGTGAATCTGGCTTCACCATTGACTTTGCTTGTCTGAAGGTCGCAAAAGGGGATCATGTGACCCCAGGATACTGCAACTGCCATAAGTTCATGCCAGTTGCCAAGTGTCTGAATGTTGATCACTGGCCGTGGGGATGCTACAACGGCTGTGAAAAACGGCCTAAGTCATTTTTTCCCCCAGTGCCGTTTTATCTTCAAATGGTCACTAAATGAACTATTGTAAGTCGACTTTTTGCAGTTGCAACTTGTACAGGCAGTAGGAACTCAAAATAATGGTGAAGAAGGATAGATGAGAGTAGCTGTCTTAAAAATAAAATTTACATGCTCATTCTTTCCATTTGAAATAATCAGTTTAAAATGGATTTGGGAGAGCTTATTTCCGGTGAAAAAGTGTTAGGAAGTTGCAAGTTGTGTTGCGAGAATATGTAGCTTCTCGATCTCCCCCAGCCCTTAAATGCTCCTGACTTGATTAGAGAAAGGAAAGAGAGTTAAGTATAATAACATTGGTACTACATCTTCAAAGATCAAATTGGACAATCAGGGATGCTGTATATTTTCCATGTGAGGCAAACAATCATAACATTCCACCCACTGCTTTTTAGGGGAATTTGTTTGGGATGAGGAAGGCAGGATGTAGAAAAACTCCAACCCATGAAATAGATGGGTGGACTGGAGATATTTGAGAGAAATAAAAACTTACCACGTGGAAGCAGATAGTTGGAAGGCAGCATTTTACCCATAGAAAGATGTCTAGACTCGATGCATTTTGGCCTTAGAAGAGTTGAAATTGTCAGAATCCTAGACTTAGTGGAGGTTTGGGCAACCTGCTCAGTTATTTTTGAATGCTGTGAAGAATTGCGGTAGAGCTGGTTAAACCAGGAGCTTCGTGTTTTATCCCAAATTTCAGAACAAAACTGCTGTTGCTGAAGAAATTGTGTGTCCTGAACCAAGGTCATTTTTTAATGTTGACTTGTGTTTCTAAATTTATTTAAGCTGTTTCAATAGATATTTTATTATCAAGATTGAATATAACACACTGTAAACATAGTGGGATTCTCATTTAACTACTTAATTTTCTCTCCTTCTCTTTGGTTTCCTCCCCAGACAGCAAAGTTGTAACATTATTTTCTTCCCAGCAAGTTGCATTGTTTTCTGTACCCTCCTTTAGCTTTTTTAGTGTTTTTTTAAAACACTGAAATTACTATAATTATAGACTGTTCAATTAGAGAGAGTTCATTGCTGCTGCACCACCAGGTTTTTAAGAACAAGGGGAAAATGCAAGCTGTATACACTTAGATATTTCTGCATTCTTTTCTCTTAGAAGTTTCCACCCAAGCCTCTGCTGTTGGATTTATTGAATAGAATTGGGCATTTTCTTTCTTCAGTGAATTTACTAGATTGAAAGACAGTTGCTGTATATAAAATAGCAGCTTCACAGGTGCTTCTTTTGTTCTGAAAAGAAAAGCTTAAATCCATGCTTATAATTTGAATTTCAAACCAGCCTCTTCGCATTTAATTATGACAATATCTGCGAAAGACCAGCTGTGGGAATGAAATACAATATTTGCAATCTGTCAAAAGATCTACCCTGCTAGGGATGGCTTCTTGTAATTCTTAGGAAATGAGATCATCCATCTATAGTTTCCTGGATTAAATGGAGGCAGGTTCATCATCAGACTAAGCGACAATGTGATATACTTACAGCCAAGTGAATAAAGATATTATAGCTTCAACAATAAATCATGCTTTTTTAAAAAAAATTAGCTTAATGTTACGTACAAACCCATTTAGGCCCTTCCAAGGAAGTAATTCAGGCAGGGATACACAATCAGAATCCCCAAGGCTGAACGCAGATTCTCCCAAAAGCTGGCGCTGATTTGTACTTTTCATTGTGAAAGAGAAAATTAGAGAAGGGTTGGGGCCAGCCATATTCAACTGAGTTGTAATTATTAAATGAAACCAAATCACAGTTTTGCTGAATTTTACTTCCAGCCTTTATATCAAAACATTCTCCAAACCCACCCACCCCCCCAAAAAAATCCACGCACACCTTTGTACTACAGAAAGACATTTCATTAATGATGTCCACCCCAATCTTTTGTCCTAGCCTTGGTGAACAGTACTACAAGGATGCAATGGAGCAGTGCCACAATTACAACGCCCGACTGTGTGCCGAGAGGAGCGTTCGATTACCGTTCCTGGATTCGCAGACTGGGGTGGCACAGAGTAATTGCTACATTTGGATGGAGAAGCGGCACAGGGGACCAGGTGAGGCAACTGGACGTCATATAAAAACATGGGCTTTACCCAGGATGTCAATTCCGTGGGGTCAATATCAGGCAGCAGCTTCCATGCTTCAGTTCAAATATGTATGTATGTATGTATTCAAAATTTGTGGCTGGCAAAGAGTTAGTGGGAGACTAGTATAGCTATTTCAGGCTCATTAGCCCTCATCAGCTAGTCACACCCTTCAGGGATTGGAACCTGAGCAGCTGGCATGTTAGGCAGCTGTATTACATGCCAGCTGCCCAGGTTCGAATCCCTGAAGGGTGTGACTGATGAGGGCTAATGAGTCTGAAATAGTTATACTAGTCTCCCACTAACTCTTTGCCAGCCACAAATTTTGAATGTATAGTGCTCACAGTATGTGACATCTGCCTGCAAAACATGCTCCTAGATTGGAGCGAAACGCAGAACAGACTAATTTATCTGTGGTAGACAGGGTGCCTCGCCCAGCAGATAAGATATGTATGTATATATTTGTGGGGGGTTTCAGTGACATCAGTGTGAATTAGTGCTGGTATAGACTAAAAATGCTCTTTTATTTATTAAATTTATATCCTGCCCATCTCATTATCAAGTAACTCTGGTAAACCTAATGATTCCTGCAAAGAGAGCTGCCAGAAGTGTTCAATACCTCAACCCGAAGAGTTTGCCATAAACTTTGTCTAACTTCGTGTATAAAAGTTTTACAACATACACACACATACACACACATTTTCACCTGAACTTTATACATAAATAGAATAATTAAACATACTTTGATTTCCTTTTCTTTTTTCTTCTGTTGTTGGAAGGTTTGGCATCTGGCCAGCTGTATTCCTATCCAGCTCGACGTTGGCGGAAGAAACGCCGTTCTCATCCGCCAGAGGATCCAAGACTTTCTTTTCCTACCGTTAAACCAGGTTTGCCTTGTCTGTATTATACAGAGTTTTAAATTTCTATCTTTACAGAGGAATCATAACAAGAGCTTTCACCTGGCAGAAGTGATCGTTCAGGCAGACATGACAGAATTTGTAATTGCCCAGGCAAATTCCGGGATCATTTGGAACGTGCCCCATCACAGGTGGATGGGCTATCTGAGGACGAGAACTCTGTCGTTCTAAATCATCCATAGAAAAGTATCTTTGTATCCTGTTACTTGTATACTAATGGACCAACAGGACAGCCAGACGTTTAAAAAAATGTCAGGTTGCAACTAAGAATTCCATGCAGATCAACATTAAAGGTGGCAGAAGAGATCATATCATTCTCCTGTTAGGACCTAGTAGATTTCTGCATTGGCCTGTGATGCCTGTCAGACTTTTCTTAGGTTATTTGGCCAAGTTAATGGAAGTTTAGATTGAGAAGTCCTTGGTGCTCTCTGAGCTTAGTTGTTTTCTTGCGGACGTTTCATGACCCAACTAGGTAACATCATCAGTGCTAGAAGGGAGGAGGAGGACTGTAGGGTCCTTGGTGCTCTCTGAGCTTGGCTGTTTTCTTGCCGACGTTTCATGACCCAAACTAGGTAATAGCAGCAGTGCCAGTGTACTAGCGCTGGTGATGTTACCTAGTTTGGGTCATGAAACGTCTGCAAGAAAACAACCAAGCTCAGAGAGCACCAAGGACCCTTTATTTCAACCCTGAGTTACAAATATTATCTTTATTGGTAAAGTTTAGATTCTTTGTCTTAATGGCATTAAGACAATGAAACCTCTGTTTTTGGCAGACACTGAGCAGGCCCTAAAGAAAGAAGGCCTAATCTCTCAAGATGGCAGCAGCTTGGAGGCCCTCTTGAGGACAGACCCCCTTGAGAAACGCAGCTTGCCTGACCCTCGTACTGACGAAGACAGCCTCAGCGAGTTCCCTGTTGCCAATAGCCGCACCCGGAAGGTAGGGTAGAGAATGGCAGCCTGTGGTAAAATAAGACATCTTTCCTTTAAAAGATGCTCATTTATAGAACATACTGTTCTTCCTTTCCCTTTCCTTCCCTTTCCTTTCCCTACCTTTCCTTTCCCTACCTTTCCCTTCCCTTCCTTTCCTTTCCTTTCCTTTCCCTTCCTTTCCTTTCCTTTCCCTTCCTTTCCTTTCCCTCCTATTCCTTTCCTTTCCTTTCTTTACCTTTCCTTTCCTTTCCTTTCTCTTCCCTTCGTTTCCTTTCCCTTCCTTTTCCTTCCTTTCCTTTCCTTTCCCTTCCTTTCCTTTCCCTTCCTTTCCTTTCCCTTCCTTTTCTTTTCCCTTTCCTTTCCTTTCCTTTCCTTTCCCTTCCCTTTCCCTTCCCTTCCCCTTCCCTTCCTTTCCTTTCCCTTCCCTTCCCTTCCTGTCCCTTCCCTTCCTTTCCTTTCCTTCCCTCCTTTCCTTTCCTCCTTTCCTTTCCCCTTCCCTCCCCTCCTTCTAACTTCCTTTCCCCCTTCCCTTTCCTCCTTCCCTTCCCTTCTCTCCTTTCCTTTTCTTTCCCTTCCCTTCCCTCCTTCCTTTCCTTTCCTACCCTACCCTACCCTACCCTATCCTTCCTCCCTTCTTTCTTATTGCCACCCAACTAAACAAGTGGCTCTGGCCAGCGAGGAAAATTAAAAGTAAACTAAAAAAACAAGCATAATAATACAAAGCTGCCAAGAATAAATCATTTGTATTTTATTTATTAACTTTATATCTCCTGGTCAGGCGACTCTTGCATCTCAGAGTGAGGGTTGTATAGCAACCACTCTCTGGCCTCTTCCCCTTGAGAATAGTGTCATGGATCTCCAGCTGGGAGAAGGATTAGAAATGGATCGCCCCTCATTCCTTTCTATGTCCTGTTGACTGGGGTCCTGTAGAGAAACCAGAGCTTGTTTTTAGACTCTTTTACCCTTGCTTCACGCTGATCATTAACATTCACTGCAAAGAGAGAGAGAGAGAGAGAGCTCTTGGACAAGGATTGTACCATTGAGCCACTAGGTCAGGGATGGGCAACCTTGGCTCTTTCATGACTCGTGGACTTCAACTCCCAGAATTCCTGAGCCAGCCATGCGGAGGGGGAAAGGGAGAGGTTTCCAAGCTGAGCCAGGCTGGCTCAGGAATTCTGGGAGTTGAAGTCCACCAGTCCTAAAAGAGCCAAGGTTGCCCACCCCTGCACTAGGTGAAATAAGGAAAAACACAGCTTATAAATAGTTGGTTCCATCATATATTTGAGAGAGCGTAAAATATTTGTTCGATCAGGGGTTCTCAACCTTGGCAACTTTACGACTTGTGGACTTCAACTCCCAGAATTCCTCAGCCAGCAAAGCTGGCTGAGGAATTCTAGGAGTTGAAGTCCACAAGTCGTAAAGTTGCCAAGGTTGAGAACCCCTGTGTTAGATGATACAAAAAAAGAGATGTAGTGGCAATATCCTGGGTCCTATTTAAGTCCTCTCTATTTATCATTCAGGCTGTACCTGCCTTTGGATTCAGAATCTGCATTGAGAATGGTCCCTGATTGAGCAAGAACATTGTTGCTCTTAGCATTTGTCCTGCACAACTGCGGATTTTTGCGCTGCGCTTGCCTAGTTCTTACAGCGAAGCTATCGAGGCGTGACAAGACAAGGGGGGCTGTTTATCAATCAGCTCGTCACAGAACCTGACACCCACAGAGCTATGATTTAGCAGGAACATTCCTTGGATAAACCAAACATTCTCCCCTCATCGCTTTTTTTTTGCATCCTTTTCTTTCTGTTTCAGCGAATTCTGGAACCTGATGATTTCTTGGATGATCTGGATGATGAGGACTACGAGGAAGACACCCCAAAACGACGAGGCAAAGGAAAGGCCAAGGTATGGGTTAATGTGCCCCCTCCCCCTTAAACCTTTCGTCTGTTTCAAATGCTGTGGGCTTGTTGAATCTTACATAGGCTCCTCTAATGCAGAGCAAGGAGTGCAGTTTAGGCAAGGGGATAGCTAAAGCCTCCCAAAAGATGCTGAGGAGGCAGGTATTTTGAGTAGAAGCCATTGGCTGGGTGCAGGTGTCACTCTGAGCACATAAAAATCAAATTCTGAGAGTCTTGGTTAATCCAAGATACTGTCACCTGCCATGTGAAAAAGATCTTAAAGTGCTTTAGAGAAACGAATAACCCCTGTAACCGTTTTAAGATGGTTACAAATATCTTTCACCGGGTGGCAGCATTGCTCTACACATTTTCCTAACCTGATGGGCAGAATTAACAACCTACATGCAGGTAGTCCTTGCTTAATTGGGACCGACAACTCAGCTCCTAAGCAAAGTGGTCGCTACATGAAGAAAACTCGCGACCGTAACTCTGCTAGTCACGGTCTCATACTTCACTTCCGTGCGTTCGAATTGCGGGAACAGAAGGGCAATATCTTGAGATTTTAAATCTTTAAACCCAGCCATCTTGAATTTCACTTCTTTCCCCAAACCAGAAAGAAAGCATACTCTTCATCTACCATCAGGTTGTTTTTTTTTTAAATCTAATTTCCTTATAGGGTAAAGGAGTTGGGAGTGCTCGGAAAAAGTTGGATGCTGCCATTTTGGAAGACAGAGACAAACCGTACGCATGTGACAGTGAGTAAGAAGGCGAGGCGGGTGATAGGAAGCAGCTTCTTGATTTTACTGGTGTATAGTCTTGGGAACAGCTCCTGGTGTTCGGATGGGGTTGTGTGACAATGCCCTGGTGGGGGTACACCCCCCTCCTTTTACTTGCCTCCCCCCACCCCCCCTGTTAATCCTGCACTGTGCCAAGGGCTGTTTGGGGAGAGCGGAGATACTTCATTCATCACACAGTGCGAAGGGGATAACATTTCTTGACCCAGCTTCAGAAAACGGCAGGTTTTTCAGTTTTGCCCGATGAGTTCAGTGAGAGGCAGAGACACGCAGCCTGGGCCACCTTCTCTGCTGCTGCTTGAAGTCGGCTCCCTAAGAGAGCATCTCGGAAACGGATTCACTTGGCATTCTCAGCTGGGGTCGTCGCTGTTCCTTTCTCTGTCCCAGTAGTGGAATTCTGGGAAAAGTCCCAACCCCATTTCTTCCGGAGGATGCTGGGATTGCACGAGAAGCTGATTCACCCTGGAATTCTTTTTTGCTATTGGGAATCGTGTTTTGCGCTTCGCCTGCAGACCCCCAGAGTTGTGGTGGACAGGGTCTCCTCCGGTTCCACATTTCACAACTATTTGACCTTTGACCCTGCACACCCAATTCTGCAAAAAAAAAAAAAACAACCCCATGAAACCTCAGTGGTTAATGGAAAAATTGGGAGAGAAGGGTGATTGGCAAGACCTTTCGCAAAGGGCAAACCATGAGTTTTTGAAATTACTTTTCTTCCTCTCCTCCTTTACTCTCCTGTGAGAATTTTATACTACTACCCCTCTTGATTTGAAATAACACCGGTGAGCTTTTGTTTTTCTCTCCTTCTTTTTAATCGCTCTATATAGCTGACTGTGTGCATGTGGTGGGTGTGACCTTTATAGATTGCCTTCACCTTTCTCTCATTCTCTTTCTGTGTTTCAGATAGTTACAAACAAAAGCATACCTCGAAACCTCCTGACCGAGGTATTCCATTCTTTCTGTCTTACTGTTTAATTTCCTCCTGACCTTGTTCTTCTGAAATGTTAGTTTTAAAAACTCTTCTTTTTTTTTTCCTTCCTTTTTTAAAAAAGCGGGTCTTCTCACGCAGAGTGCCAAAAATCCCTCCCTTCCGATGACACCTACTTTGGTTTTATGTATGTGACATACCGAGGGGGAAACGTGCATTTGTGCGTGTATTTGTGTGTTTGGGAAAGATAAAAATTCTGTTGAAGTGTGGGGGGTGAGCGTTGCATTGAGAATTCAACATTTTCATCTTGGTCTAGGCCAGGGGAGGACAGATTCGAGATAGTGTCAAGCTGGGCAAAGTCAGGCCAAAGAGAAGATGGTTTGTGGGGAATTCTGGGAGTTGAAGTGCACAGGTCTTAAAGAAACACTGTTGTCTAGCATAACTGGCTGTGGCAGAAATCCCCAGCGTCGTTCAAATCAGCTGCATTTCCAAATCTGCTCTGTGAGATGTTGGATGTTGAAAGGCTTGCATTTACTTTCATTGTTGCTAGAATCTGTAAATTCTGTTTAATATACCAATTAACTGGCATTAAGAGAGAGGATTGTTTTTCTCCTGGCCTCTTCCCTGCTGGGCCCATGCCCCATGGAGTGGGGGGAGCACCTGAGTTGGGACTTTGCCTTCTCCAGCTGAGAAAACTTGTTAGCACAGGAACAGGGCAAAAGGTCTTCAGATTTTGAAAATCCTGTTAATAATAGCCCAAGGTTTGAATCTTCGGTATTCATTCCCTTCATTAGGTGACCTCTGAGCTATTTGCTGGACCTCAGCAGCCAAGGTGATCCTAGATAATCTGTTGGATTCCCTCGGTGCAAAAATGGAGATGCTCAATTCTGGTAGACTCTGGGTGTATAACCAGCCCTGCTGACTTTCTCCCTGACAAAGAAAGACAGTTCTAAGCCTGAGTTCAACTGTAGATAATGACGAGAGACAAATCCTTGATCACAGAAATGCAATAATCAGGATAAATTTGTAAGTTTGAAGGAAAAGGCTGGGGTTTCCTTTCCCACCAGCAGATATTCTGAGCCAGAACTTTTTCCATATCCATTTTGGTTGCTGACTCTAGTAACTGCATAGAGCAGGGCTTGCTAGCTCAGGTTCTTACTTAATCAGCTGGGTTTACACAACCCTTAGAGGGCTGTGACTTTTTTCCTCTTGGCAAATTAGTTTTCCTACTTCTGGACATTCACACACATACAGACATGCATTCCTGTGTGCATACAGAAACACACACGAGTAGGAGACCTGCATAGCTCAAAGGATTTGTTTCTTTTTATTCTCCACTTCCCTCCCGCCAGCTTCTCTACTGCTTCCTTCTAAATATGGTCTGTTTTCTCGTTCCTGGCCTGAGCTGTTTCCAGATTTAGGACATGTTGTTTGGGGGATTAATTTTAGCCGCAAAGAAGAGGATGGATTATTTGTTCTCCTTCCCTTATGTTCCTGGCACGTTCTAAAGCTAGGAAACAGTTTTGTCAGATCTTCTATTTTCCAAGAGTTTGCAGAGAAAGGCAGTAAACAGTGAGGAGGGTACATTCTGTCAAGGGAAGATAAGAGCAGCTAAATCCTCTTTCTGTAGAGCAGGCATTTCCAAACTTGGCAATTTTAAGACTTGTGTACTTCAACTCCCAGAATTCATGGCACGGGCTGGCTGAGGGATTCTGGGCGTTGAAGTCCACGAGTCTTAAAAGTTGTGAAGTTTGGAGATCCCTGCTGTAAATATAATTGTGGGCTCACGGATGTCGCTAACGCTCCTTGGATGGCCTTGATGATGGATGCGGAGAATTGTAACTCAGCAGTACGAGGCAGGCATATTGCTAACCTTTTATTCCCTGAATTCCACCAACACTCACCTTTCCTTTCATGATCAGAGTCAAAGAGTGATTGTGTTGGTTTGTCCCTTCCTTTTTTCCATAATAGGGAGCTAGTTTTAGAGCATTATCTAAAGAATCTGCTGGGTGGAAAAGGGGGAACTATTTTCTGTGGCTGGCATTGAAGTCGCAGCTAATGCGAAACGTGCCTTAACCAGTGTTTAGCTTTTGCAAGGTCATTTGCCAGGCTGGCCTTAAACTGGCACAAATACTGTATGTGAGAAAGCACACAAGGCTGTGTAGAGGTACAGGAGGTGGCTTCGTATCCCAAGCACCACATGAGCCAAAATTTGTCCATAGGGAAGAGAACAAAAAATGGGATCGGGGCAGATTGAAAAATTGTGCAAGTCTTTTAACTATGAGAAGCCTTAATTACACTAAAGCAGGGGTTCTCAACCTTGGCAACTTTAAGACTTGTGGACTTCAACTCCCAGAATTCCTCAGCCAGCAAAGCTGGCTGAGGAATTCTGGGAATTGAAGTCCACAAGTCTTAAAGTTGCCAAGGTTGAGAACCCCTGCACTAAAGTCTGGAATGGGGATATTTATGCAAAAGAACGTCCAGGGAAGGCTGGATTCGGGAAAGGAGGTGGGCAAATCAGGGTCATACCTGGGATTTGGGAGGAACTGAGCAAAGGGCGGAGTCTTGTGTAAACATGGTTATTTTTTTTTCCAAGACACATTATCCTGCACATGTGGAAGGGCAGAAAGATGTCCTTGCTGTCCATTGAATAGCCTTAACCTTTGCTTTTTGGACATCAAGATAACATCCGTTGCATTTCAGACCTCTGTTTCGTGAAAACCAGAGGGTTGAATTTCATCACTCCTTGTCTGCATGCACTCTGTGGCTTGTTTGCAATGCTGGGTTGGGGTGGGGAGTGTTGGTCATGCCATGATTGTGGCAAGTGGCTGTTTTTTTGTTTGTGGCCTTGAATGAGCTGCCTTGGGAGTTCACCCTTAAGACAGTGGTTCCCAACCTTTTCTATACCCTGCACCCCAACAACGCTTCTGATATATTCTCACACCCCTTACAACAGTTTGAAATAACGGCAACCAATTATGCATAGACACTATAATTTTGGAAAGCCCAAGTTTTGCACATCCCCTGGAATATCGATTCGTGGGAATCCCTACCTTAAGACAAAGTTAACAGGCAGAGCTTGGGTGTAGTTGAGTTTTGCTCTGAGAAGAGAGAACATGTCATCCTACAACCAGCTCTGTGCAACTGTAGGCACTGCTTCTGCTCTATAGCAGCAGTCCTCTACTTACAACCTTAATTGAGCCCGGAATTACAGCCGTTAAGCCGTGGCGGTAGTCATTCGAAGCATCGGGTGACTGGATTCAAAGCTACGATCGCTTGCAACTACAGTCTTTGAGCGAATGCAACAGTCGTTAAGCGAATCCATTTTCCCCAATAGCCCCCCCCTTTTTTTGGGCTGGGAACCAGAAGAAAAACTGAAAACCCAGCCCCCCAAAAATATGTCACCATCGCAGTTGCTGCAAAAGTGGCGCCGGTTGCTAAAATGTTCCCAAAATGTGATTGTGGGACTGCAGGCTGGGGTGTGCAACTGTTGTAACTCCAAAAAGAGCTCATTGGTAGCTCTGGGGAGGCCTGTCATCACTTTGAGTGAGCGGTGGTAAATTGAGGAGTGCCTGTTTGGGGAAGCAGGCCATGTGCTGTGGGGTGGCCTTTGGGTGAAGAATCACCCACCGGTGGGGTCTGGGGAGAAGGGACGTGGGAAGGGTGCTCTTTTACAGCCGGCTTGCCTCTCAGTGTTCCCTTCTGATCCTTTCCTCGTTCAGTCTGTGGGAAACGCTACAAGAATCGTCCCGGCCTGAGCTACCACTACGCTCACTGTCACCTGGCGGAAGAAGAAGGGGAGGAGAAGGAGGACTCCCAGCCCCCCACGCCCGTCTCCCAGAGATCGGAGGAGCAGAAAAGTAAGCTGCAGGGAGCTTCCGTCCCTCCCTTTGACTTGTTCGGAGTCGGGTGCAAGTCCCCCGGTGCCTGTTTTCTACGCTGCTGTTCAGCCTGGTCCCCGTGAATCAGGGCAGGACCTTTGTTTGGCCCTGCTGGTCCTTGCATAATGGAGATTATGGAACAGTCTTACTGTCAGGTTGCATTTGTCCACCTCGTCACACATCCATTCCCTCCCTCCTTTCCCAGCTCCGTGCTGGGCTTCTTGTTTTGAATCACCTGCAGTTGCCAAACTCCAAATGGGCTTGAGTTCTGTTGCCCAATTCTGCTTGTCAATGGGAGCCTTCTCTCGAGAGGGGCGTCTCTTGGCTCCTCAGCCAATTTCCTCACCCTTCCATTTTCAGAGCCCATCACGGTGCCCCCACACCTCCAACAACCAGAACCTGGCAGGCTAGAATGACCCAACCGCCATTAGAAACGGGCTTAGCTACAGTGGCTTGAGTGGTGGCAGGAGGGAACTGCACCCAGGTGACTTTCCGAGGTTAAAAAAAAAAGAAAAAAGAAAAGAAATAGTTTGCAGTGAGTGCCTGTGTTAGGAAACTCGCTGAGCCCCAGTGGGGTTGCTGATCTCTCAAATTATGCCGCTCAAAGTTTTCCGTGCAGGATTTACCCATTTTGGTACAGGGTGTATGTGTGTGTGTGTGAGTTTGTCTTGGGATTTATCTGCCTCTGCTGTGCTTTGAAAGACAAACCCCTTCTACTCCCATAGCCAAGAAGGGTCCCGACGGTTTGGCCCTGCCCAATAACTACTGTGACTTTTGTCTGGGAGACTCAAAGATCAACAAGAAGACAGGTCAACCCGAAGAGCTGGTTTCGTGCTCGGACTGTGGGCGATCAGGTATGCGAGCCCTGGGGAACCCTCTCTGCCCCTTGGGTGCCCTTGAGACCTACCCTTGAGACAAGGACTGGGGTGGGGGCTCTTTTGCCTTAGCTGTCCCCCTGCAAATAGCTCGCCTGCCTTTCCTAGGGTGGAGTGGTCTGTCTGAATGCTGCTGCTTTCTCTCACCTCTCCAGGGCACCCATCTTGCTTGCAGTTCACCCCGGTCATGATGGCTGCCGTGAAGACCTACCGCTGGCAGTGTATTGAATGCAAGTGCTGTAACATCTGCGGGACCTCTGAGAACGATGTGAGTGTGCTTTTTTCCTCTCTCTTCTTAGATAAGATAACCTTGATTGTCATTTTTTTTACTGTGGGCACACATCAAAAGTGAAATTTAGTTGCCCGCTCTCAAAGTGAAACACATCTTGTCCCCAGAGGCTGATCTGATTCAGGTTGGAATTTAATCTCCTTAGTTATGCCTTCTTCCTTTTGGGGACAGCCTCCCTCCCCCTCTCCTTTGGACTTGACCTCTCCCCCTCTGATACTGGATCCTTTGAAGCCTGCTTCTTGTGATGGATCCTCCTGGAAACCAAGATTAGATCTGAATTTGAATCATCAAATTTGGATTACTCTCTTGTTTGCAGCCTGTTTCAAAATGTACACAAAGCCCTTCCCTTTCAACTCCCTCTTGAGAACTCATTTTCTGGGTTTTCGTCGTACGTAAAATCATAAACTCAGTGGCTAGATTCATGCTGGGCTACTAAAAATGAACCCAGCGGGTAGGATGTTGGAGGATTGAGTGCAGCTGCATAATTTGCTTCTGGGTGAATATTGTGCTATGAACCTGGCCAGGGTCTAAGTGTATTGATTACGTGGAGCTTTTTGGTGGTGGTGGGGGGAACCCCTCTTAAATTGAAAACAGTTGCCTTGAACTCAAAACAGGCTCTTCGAACCTCACCTGCCGAGTCCCAACCCTGGTCTGACCATTCTGGAGAGCCTTCCAAGTATGGGGTCTTTTGCATGCCGGGAAATGTCACGTTTTGGGCTTCATAAAAAGAAAGGAAGTAGTTAAGTCCTCTGGATGCTGTTTTCTCCAGCCCAAAAGGAGGTGGGGGTTAAGCAGTATTCTTCATTGCCTTCTCCCCATATTCCTCAGGACCAGCTGCTGTTCTGTGACGATTGTGACCGTGGTTATCACATGTATTGCCTCACTCCACCTATGTCAGAACCTCCGGAAGGTGAGCGCGATTCTGCTCCAACTCTTGTCTACCCCCCCCCACCTTTCACCTGGGTGAGATTTTGGATTTGTGAAGGGTTGTGCAGCCCACAGTTATAAAGCAACCTGCTTCCTTCGCCTTGATCTTCTTCCTTCCCTCCCCTGGCTGCCCAGGATGAAATTGGTGGTCCGGCTCATCAGGAAGATCCAGCTTTTAGCCCACTACTCTGGCTCCTTCTCTTTTTAAAATCAAAATGTGAAAACACCTCGGGGTGGCAGGTTAGAGACCAGTTCTATGAAGGGTGCCTGTGGTGCTTCAAGATGAAATGGCCAGCACCTGAATGTTACGTAACAAATAGCATTTTAAAGCCCCAAATCTTGTTTTAGCCTCCAACTTAACAAGGTTTTTGGCCTGTCGTGAAACCTCATGAGATTTCGAGATGCCCAGAGTCATCTTTTTGGAGCAATGGCAGCATATAAATTAAGATAGAATGAAAGAAAGGGAGGGAGGGAGGGAGGGAAAGAGGCAGGAAGGAGGGAAGGAATGTAAAAAAGGGAGGAAGGAATTAATTTAAAAGCAGGAAGGAATAGGAAGGAAGGAATTTAAAGGAAGGAAGGAAAGACATTTAAAAAGGGAAGGAAGTTCAGAATTGGCACAAATGTACATGCGCACGCATGCACGCACATACACACAGGCAAAAGCTGCCATCTTTTAAGAGTTGCTAACCCTTCCTTTATCACAATAAGGCAAAAGGTGGCTTGTAGCAAGCTCTCTTGTTTCCAGAGCAGGAGCTGACTCATGCCTTTGGGAGGATCCTTTCAGCTCGTGTTAATTTCAAGCAGTCCATGTCATTTTGACATGACAAAGAGAATCACACTCCGGCTCTAGTTAACTTAAGCGTTGCAGAGAAAGTCTCTCTGCCTGTGTTTTCTCTTCTCTTGCAACTGGTCTTCCAACAAGGAGGGGACCCCCACAACCAGACGGGCTCCATTGCAGAGGCCCACAGGATGTGAGCCAATGCATTGTACCATTTAGAAGTTCCTGGAATTAATCTTTACATCTCCAATTAAACATTAGTTGGAGGAGGTGACGACCTCTGGCCGAGAATCTGACATGCCGATGCCAACCTGGCAGTAATGATTTGCTCATCTCAAGAGAGTCCCAAACTGGCTTACTCACTATTTCCTGACAATTAATCAGTGGAACAGCTTACCACTTGGAATTGTGGGCGCTCCATCACCGGAGGTTTTCAAGAAAAGACTGGGGTTGTCTGGAATGGTATAAGGACTCCTGTTTTGGGTAGCGGGTTGGACTAGACCAGGGCTAGACAACCTTGGCTCTTTTAAGACTCGTAGACTTCAACTCCCAGAATTCCTGAGCCAGCCACACTGAGGGGAAAGGGAGAGGTTTCCAAGCTGAGCCAGGCTGGCTCAGGAATTCTGGGAGTTGAAGTCCACGAGTCATGAGGGGGCCATAGTTCCCCCATGCTGGCTCAGGAATTCTGGGAGTTGAAGTCCACGAGTCATGAGGGGGCCATAGTTCCCCCATGCTGGCTCAGGAATTCTGGGAGTTGAAGTCCACGAGTCATGAGGGGGCCATAGTTCCCCCATGCTGGCTCAGGAATTCTGGGAGTTGAAGTCCACGAGTCATAAAGCAGCCTAGGCCAGAGGTAGGCAACCTCAGCTCTTTTATGACTCATGGACTTCAACTCCCAGAATTCCTGAGCCAGCCACACTGAGGGGAGAGGTTTCCAAGCTGAGCCAGGCTGGCTCAGGAATTCTGGGAGTGGAAGTCCACCAGTCATAAAAGAGCCAAGGTTGCCTACCCCTGGACTAGAAGACCTCCAAGGTCCCTTCCAGGCCAATGACTCTATGATTTACCATCCATAAGCTTCAGATCTGACCTGAGAAACTAAAAGAAATGGGAATAAGCAGAGAAAGGGGAAAGAGGCCTGAGTCACTATTACATAGGTTCGCCACCACTGGTATAGGGTTTCCTCCCTGAGCAGGGGGTTGGACTAGATGACCTCCAAGGCCCCTTCCAACTCTATTATTATTATTATTATTATTATTATTACAACTGTTTAGTGACTGAAGTTAACAGCACTGGAAAAAAAAGTGATTTGCAACCCTTTTTCACACTTAACGACCGTTGCAGCATCCCCAGGGTCACCTGATTTATATTCAGATGCTTGACACAGCTGACTCACATTTATGACGGTCCGCGTGATCCCCTTTTGCAACCTTCTGACGAGCAAAGTCAACGGGGGAGGCAGGTTCACGTAACAAAACCGCGCGCGACCAACTTAACCCCTGCAGTGATTCCCTTAAGAACCGCGGCCGGAACAAAGTCGTAAAATGGGGCAAAACTCAACTTGGCAAATTTGTCAGCAGAAATGTTGGGCTCCCTTATGGCCGTAAACCGAGGACTGTTTTGTGTACCCAGCTGGTTTTTTTTTGTTTTTTTTTTACTTGTCACTAGCTTGAACAGGAAAATGCTTTTCTCCTCCGCAGGGAGCTGGAGTTGTCACCTCTGCCTGGATTTGCTGAAGGAGAAAGCCTCGATCTTCCAGAACCAGAACGCCTCTTGAAATTGCATTTCAGTCTTGGAAGAGGACCGTTCACTTGTCCAGTCTTTCTCTTGGGGTTTTAATCTTTCTCCTGCTGCTGCCTCCCACTTTGGGTCAGTGTCTCCCTTATTGGTTGGATCACTCGTCCGCACGCACACATGCACACACACACACACACCCCTGCCTCACTGCCTCTCCTTCTGTCGGTCCCCCTGCCTCCTCCCTGGCAGTCGGGGCTTAGAATCCCTTCTCTTCCCCCTTAGCCTTCACCTAAGAATTTTGAGACCCTTTTCTCAATAATAATAATAATAATAATAATCCAGCATCCACGATAGGCTGAGGATCACCACAAGGTTTTGGACTAATACCCCAGCTGGAGGGCTCTGTGCAAGTGAGACCAGAAGGAAAACAAAAGAATGGGGGGTTTTTTTTGCTGGTTTTTCCATCCGCTTTCTTCTTTTCGGCCCCATCGCAGTGGTCTTGTGACCCCAAAGCTTCTAAACTCGGCTTGTTCCTTCGTCCCTGTCAGAAACCTTTCTTTCCCCACCACCAACGTGGTTTAAAAGGGGCAACACAGCAGCCTTTGAGAGGTTCGTGGGCGGCAGGGGAACCCAAATCAAAAGCATCCCCAAGGCTTGGCACAAGCAAGCACACACCGCAAAGTAAACTCGGTTTGCCTTGTTCCGAAACGATCATCTCAGATTTTTTGCCAAATCAGGGCCGTGTCTTGGGTGAGTTGAGGAGAATCCTGCTCGGTTTAGATCCGGGGAAGAGAGCGTATCCATCGCTTAGTCCTCTTCATTTACCAAATTCCTAAAGTATGGGTGCCCATCCCACATGCATCGATCCGTGCGACGGTGGATTTCAAGATGCTTTCTCCCTCGGGAGGTCCATTTGTGCGTGTGTCGGTGTGCGTCAGCGTTTAAAGCCGTATCGGGCTTTTTAAACGCACTGGCATTAAATCTCTTCCTTCAGGGAGCCTGCAGGGTTGCATTAAGTTGTGTGGAAGATGCGGAGGGTGGCATTTCTTTGTTTTCAGAAAAAAAGCTGAAGGTGGTTTAGAGTTAGGCAACGTTCGAGTGTGTGCTGACTCTAAAGCAGGGCTGTCCAGCCTTGGCAACTTGTAAGACTGTGGCCCTCAACTCCCAGAATTCCCCAAGTGCTAGCTGGCTGGAGAATTCTGGGCATTGAAGTCCACGAGTTTTTAGCTGGCTGGGGGGATTCTGGGAATTGAAACCCACAAGTCTTAGCTGGCTGGGGGATTCTGGGAATTGAAGTCCACAGACTGTCAAGGTTGGACACCCCTGCTCTAAAGCTTTGGGCTTGCTCAAATCAGTTGCTTTAAAAATTTTTGGGTCTGGAGTCAACCGTGTCTCTTCCACAAACTTTTTCTTCAACTCTGCTGCTTCCTGGTCCGATGGGATTCGGGGAGCTGAACTTCTCTTGCAGGAACAAAAAACGTTTTTTTCCCCCTTCTTCTTCTTCTTCTTTCAGTTTTTTCCTCCCTTTCCCCCCCAATTTGAGGATTTGGTCTTGCTAACAAGTGATGCTTTTTTTCTTTTTTCTTTCTTTTTTTTTTTTGTTAAAAAAAAACTCCGTCCCCATTCCTTGGTTAAGTTTTCTGCAAGACCCCGCTTGCAGAAGGAGAGGCATTTTTTTTTTCTGGAATAGGGTTTTTGTGTAATATTATACTTGTAATGTGCCTGATTTTTCTAAGATTGTCTTTAAAACCTACCTCCGACATTCCCCTGTCACACGCATCCTTCCGCCTCCTCTCCAAAGGCTTCTTCTCGTCCTCCACCTGAGTCTCCTTTGCCGAAAGTGGAGACTCGGGACTGCCAAAGCAAATGGGGTCTGCTCTCTCTCTCTCTCTCTCTCTGTGTGTGTGTGTGTCTCTCACTGGGGTGGGGGCCTGCAGAAGTGATGGAATTGGTTGGCTTGATGCAAATTTGAATTTTGCAAAGGCCGGTGTGGCGTCTTTCTCCCTGATCCTCCTTACCTAGCTTGGTAGAACTGGGTGCCTCACTTTTGTTGCTATGCTACCTAGGATGATGCCCCCCCCCCAATTGTGGGAAGGACAGAGTTGGGTCCCAGTGAGGTAGATGTGGCCCACGGAGAGCCAGGAACAAAGTGACCGGTGGAAGCTTTGATCCAGTCACCTTCCCTGCCTGCTCGGTCCTTCCAGAGGACTTGAAGCTTGAAGACTAAAAAGCGTTCCCTTACGGTCTTGGGAACTCGGTTGGAGTTACCGGTAGGGGAGAGACAGCTATTATTTGTGCACTTAATTTGGCTCTGGATTCCCTTTTAGCTGCGACCTTTTAAAAAATGTTATTTTAACTCTTTTTTTCCTCTCCCCATACCCCAGGGAGATGTGGGGGCTGGCTGTCAGGCCCCCCCTCCCCCATGCACCAAACAAAGAGAGAAAGTTGTAGAAATGTTCCTTGGGTGGGTGTTAACCTGTCTCATCCCCCCCCCCAGCCCGGGTTGTTAGGTCCTCATTTGAAGCATCACACCTGTGTCTTAAAAAAAAAAAAGCTACCCAAATAAAAAAAACCAAAATGGCTTCTTGGAACTGGTTTTATGGTGGCCTGGCTCTCCGAGCTCGGGGATCATGTGTGGATCTGTTCAGTGCTGCGACATTGTTGGGGGGGGGGTGTTCCCTTCTCAGGTTAGTTCTTGTCGGTTTTCAAGGGGTGGGAGGTGGGACAGGCTGTAATACCTCATTTTTTTCTCTCTCTCGTCGTGACGCCCACAAATAGTTGTGCAGCTTCGCACCTCCTCTGCACTGTCTCCTGATTCCACACACACACACCCTTCCACTAGAACCTGTTCTTGGTCACTTGATCGTTCTCCTTTCCGAGAGATTTGATTTGTGCACCTTTGAATTGCATAGGTTTGGAATTCGGGCTTTCTTTCCAAAAAAAGTAAAATAGGGAGACTTTCCAGACCCTCCCGCCCGTCTTTTCTTGCAGTAGAAGCTGAAATAATATTTTGGCCAATTTTATTTCAAGGCTGTAATAAGCATCAGCTAATAAATATTGCTTTTATTTACTCCTGTGTTGGCCCAACAGTCGGGCGTGGATTTTAAATTCTTTTTGCTAATCGGCTCAGTTGAGCACGCGGCAACGTTCCAGATCAGTTTTTAAGAAGAGACCGGACCGCAATTGGTCTGAAATGGTGTAATAGGGTCTCCTGCCTGAGCAGGGGGTCAGGCTAGAAGACCTCCGAGGTCCCTTCCAACTCTTGTTATTCGGTATTCTTTCCTCTGGGATGGAAATCTTTTTACCTTTCCTTTCCTGACCTTGCAGGATCTGCCTTTAGCCACTGGGAGGCAACCTGCCCTTTCAGCTTTTGTGCAGTCACATCCCAGAATGGTTATGGTGGAGGAAAATTAGAAAAATGGGAATCTGCCGTGCTGTCTGGAAGCCCCTGGATGTACGGCAGGACAGGTCTAAACAAAACTCGGCAGAGACATTAAGCGTGGCGTTCAACTGGTGCAGCCAAAAAGGACCAGAGGCGTTCACTGGCTACCGAAAGAGACAAAGATGGACTTTCACAGATAGATTTGAGCGCGTGTGTGTGTATAACAAGATGCATTCTCCCATTAAGAGAGAAATGTCTCTGCTCCAAGGCCAGGTCTTCCCTTTCAAGGAGGTAAGTGGGTCCTCTCCAGTTTGGGATGACTCAAAAGGAACATTTTGCACATTTTGAACCTCTGGATAATCTGTTCTTCAAGCAGTTTGGGAAGCCTCATCAAACCCACCTATTAAAAAGTTCTCCAAGTTAATGATTAATGGCACAGAAATTCGTCCTTTTCTCTCCTTTTTTTCTTTTCCTTTCTCCTTTTCCTTTCTCTCCTCTCCCTTCGACCTTTCTTCCTCTCCTTCCTTTCATCCTTCCTCCTTTATCCTTTCTCTTTTTCCTCCCTCCCTCCCTCTCTCAAAATGAAGGAATGGAGCTTCCCTGATCAGATCAGGGCAAGGACTCTAAACAGAGGCTCAACCCCCGCCCTCTGCTTTTGTAGAAGGACAAAAAAAGAACTGTGTGCTAGGGATTCAACTATCCTGGAAATAACAGGGCGGTCAGCAAAATCCTAATTTGTGCAAAAGCTGTCATATGATTTGTTTCATCTTGGATTGAGCCAGCCTCCCGACGGGGGTTTGTTCAGAATTGCAAAATCATGCTTTAGTATGATGTGTGAATGAGTCGATGCTTGACTCAACCTTCTGCTCAGGGGTCTCCAAACTTGGCAACTTTTGAGACTTGCAGACTTCAATTCCCAGAATCCCCCAGTCTCCAGGCTTTAGTAGCACATCTTAGCACTGGGACCCTCTGAATGTCTTTGGCTTCAAAATACCAGGGAGGCACAACTACAATTTTCATCAATTCTTATTTATTGATTTGGTTGATTTTTTTATTTTAAATCTAGAAATCCCACCTCCAGCCAAAAGGGGGGGGGAAAGATAATTAAAGTTGTTTAACGAAGCTGCAGTGATTTCCTGTTCCTCGTTTCCCCCATTTTAGCAAATTCCACCATCCAGTGTTCTCCCTTGATCCAATTTCTGGAGCAAAACTGGTTCTTGGCTCTGAGCGGTAAGGCACTGTTGCTCTGGTGTTCTTCTGGAATATTTAAAAAGAAGCAGAAATTGCAAGAGATGCTTTAAGTTGGGTGGGCTTCCTCTCCCAGAATTCTCCAGCGAGCAAGATTTAAGTTGGCTGGACTTCAATTTGGAGAGAGCCAGTTTGGTCTCATAGCTAGAAAGCAGGGGATCATGAGTTCTAGTTCCGCCTTAGGCATGAAAGATGTTTAGGTGACTTTGGGCCAATCACTAGGAGCTGGTGAGTTCTAGTCCTGCCTTAGGCATCAAAGCTGGCTGGATGACTTTGGGCCAATCCCCAGGAGACGGTGAGTTCCAGTCCTGCCTTAGGCATGAAAGTCACTGGGTGATTTTGAGCCAATTAGTAGGAGACAGTGAGTTCTAGTCCCACCTTAGGCATGAAAGCTGGCTGGGTGACTTTGGGCCAGTTACTTTGTCCAGCTCACCTCACACGTGATGGGGAAAACAGGAGGAAGCCATGTTGGACATGTTCGCTGCTTTAGAGTTATTCATAAAAATAATAAAAGCGGGATACAAATAAAATATATTAAATAAATAACTCCCTATAACTCGGAATTCTCCAGCCAGCATAGGGATTCTGGAAGTTGAAGTCCAGGTTGTCAAAGATTGAGAAACCTGGATGGTCTAGCATCTGCCCCGTGGTACCAGACTGGCTGAGTGGGCGGCACTGCCCAGAATCAACCAATGAGCTTCTGTGGCTGAGAGGAGGACTTGAACCTGGACCCCAGGCCAACACCTTCCCCCCGCTGAGCCCTATCAGCATAGTCAATCCTTGCAAGAAACTTACCTCCCTTCCACTTCCTCTATAGTATCAGGAAGGGGCACGTTGAGGGTCTCGGGCAGGAAGATGGCGGCAATGCCCGAGAGGATGGGGGCCGTGCCGTAGATGAGCGACGGTAGATAGGAACAGTATTCGCCCGTCATCTTGACCATGGGTGCCACAATGCCACCCACGCGGGCCAGGGTGCTTCCGAGCCCCATCCCTGTTTGTCTGCAACAGTAAGAAATCACTTTTGGAGGACACGAAACGATGAAACGATGAAACAAAAAAAAGAATGCTTGCATTTCACACCTACATGCATTTGTGGGAATGTTCGATCCTTGCTTGCTATGGGTCTCCCCCTTGCACTTGTGACTCTTAGAATAGAATAGAAGCTAGAAGGGACCTTGGAGGTCTTCTAGTCCAGCCCCCTGCTCAAGCAGGAGAACCTATGCCATCTCAGACAAGTGACTGTCCAGTCTCTTCTTAAAAAGCTCCAGCGATGGGGCGCCCACGATTTCTGGTGGCAAGCTGTTCCACTGGTTAATTGTCTTCACTGTTAGGAAGTTTCTCCTTCATTCCAAGTTGCTTCTCTCTCTGATCAGTTTCCAACCATTGTTTCTCGTCCTTCCCTCTGCTGCTTTGGAGAATAACATGACCCCCCCTCTTCTTGGTGGCAGCCCCTGAAAATACCGGAGTACTGCTATCATGTCTCCCCTATTTTCTTCTTAACATCATCCTCACAGTCATGTGATCTAATTCAGGTATAGGAAGTCCTTGACGTACACAACCGAGTTCAATGACTCTGCTTGTCCGAAGGTCGCAAAAGGGGGTCACATGACCCCCCCCCCCAAGACACTGCAACCATCATAAATATGAGCCAGTTGCTAAGCATCTGAAATTTGATCGCACGGCCCTGGGGACGCTGCAAAGGTCGTAACGGTGAAAAACGGTCATAAGTCACATTTTTCAGTGCCGTTGTAATTTTGAACGGTCGCTGAATGAATTGCCGTAAGTCGAGGACTACCTGTATGTAGGAACCAGCATTTATTTAGGATGTGTGCTGGGTCCTGGGATCCCATGATTGACATTTGAGACCTTCCCAGCCCAGCCAAAATCAGTGGGGCAAGCCAGACTTGATTTGCTTAACGATTGCAGTGATTAACTTCACAAAGGTGGCCAAAAAAAAAAAGATCATTAAATCAGGCATAACTACTTTAACAACCGCCTTGCTCAGCAATGGAAGTTCTGGCCCCCAACTGTGGGTATAAGTAGAGAACTACCTGCATACCTTGTTAATTCCTGGTCCTGGATTCAAATCTCCCCGCCTGCCTCGAATTCACACTTTAGAGATTGATTCTGCTCATTTCCCACTCCTGGTTCTGCACCAGGTGCGTGATCAGACCACCTTGCGCCCAAAGGGAGAATAATTTATCCATCTGAATCACTCGATAGCAAGATGTCAAAGTGCAGGTGGGGAAAAAAAACCCATTATGAAAACTTGAAAACCTGACACGGGTTCAGGAGCCTCTGAGATGTTGGGGCGACGTACCTGATCACCGTGGGGTACAGTTCTCCGGTGTACAGGTACAAGCAGTTGAAAGAAGACGCGAGACACCCTTTGCCGAGCACTGCCAAAAATGTTCTCAGGGTCCGTAAATCTTCAATAAGGGATGAAGAAGAACAGAGGAGGGGAAAAAACAAACAAACCCAGGAGATGAAAACAGGAACGTTAGGACACTCCATGCTAAAACAAATTCTATATTTATTGTCAAAGCGCATGGGATCCTTTCCTTCCGTTGGCAGGTAAATAATAAATCTTTAGGGCAGGGGTGTCCAACCTTGGCAACTTTAAGACTTGTGGACTTCAACTCCCAGGTGACTTTGGATGGTCACTAAATGAACAAAGCAAGGGCTACCTGTACATAACCTGCTTTACAATACAACTGCATTGCTCGGTCACGGGAAATCTGGTCCTGCTTGCCGTCGTAACCCAAGGACTCTCCGTATTCTTTGTCTCCTGAGCGGGCGGCATTCAGATTAATTCTGACCACGGGGGGGGGGGCTAACCATGGCTTCCTGTGTCACCTGCACGATTTCAGATGGTTCACCTGAGGGCACCAAGATATTGACCAGAATTGCCAGCCCGGCCAAAATGACGGACGAAGCTTGCGTGGTCCTCCTTCCGATGTAACTCATGCCGATGGCCGACCCCAGCTTGGCAGGGATGTCGATGGTACCGAAGGCCACCTGGATCAGGTAGATGCTGAAGCCAAAATGCTGAAGGTCCATCGCCAGGCCGTAGTAAGCGAAACTGGTTGCAAACCTGAAACCGGGGAATTCACTTTGTCTACGGGTCTGCCTGAGCCTTTGAAACTCGCAGAGGTTGGCACTCAAGTTTCTAGTCCTCAGCGTGGCTCTGAGAACAAGGCCTTTAGGGAAGGAAGGAAGGAAGGAAGGAAGGAAGGAAGGGGTGCCCATCGCAACGTACCACACGCTGGAAATGCAGCAGGAGATCCGGCGCACCGTCGGGGTCCGGCCCAAGGAGGCGAGAGTGTAAGACGACTGGGCCAAAGTCATTTCCTTCTGCATGCTGGATTTCAAGACCTGACATGCAACCACAAAGACGACAAATCAGTGTCACAAGCAGCGATTCTCTTTTGGGGGGGGGGATTTTCTTGTGAGAGTTTTGGTCCTATTTGGCCCAACGGAGCTGACTTTGGATTTTCTTCGAAAGAGCAGCTCCTGCTATCCCCTCCCACAGGGACCTGGGCTCTGAAACCAGATCCCCAGGAGAAATTCAGCTGGGATTCTCAAACAACATCTGTAGATCACACCAAAGGTGAGAAAGAGGAATCTGCTGGCTTTCAAAACCAAGTGATCAACTCAGCAGATGGGTAACTCAGACTAAGAGTGTCCAACCAACCTTGCTTCCAGAATCCTGAGAGTTGAAGTCCACCCATCTTAAAGTGTTCTGGCTGGGGGATTATGGGAGTTTAAGTCTGTCCAGCTTAAAGCATGCTGGCTGGGGGATTATGGGAGTTGAAGGCCACCCCTCTTAAAGCATGCTGGCTGGGGGATTATGGGAGTTTAAGTCTGTCCAGCTTAAAGTATGCTGGCTGGGGGATTATGGGAGTTGAAGCCCACCCCTCTTAAAGCATGCTGGCTGGGGGATTATGGGAGTTTAAATCTGTCCAGCTTAAAGCATACTGGCTGGGGGATTATGGGAGTTGAAGCCCACCCCTCTTAAAGCATGCTGGCTGGGGGATTATGGGAGTTTAAGTCTGTCCAGCTTAAAGCATGCTGGCTGGGGGATTATGGGAGTTGAAGCCCACCCCTCTTAAAGCATGCTGGCTGGGGATTCCTGGGAACCAAAGTCCACCCATCTTAAATTTTACTGGCTGGGGAATTCTGGGAGTTGAAGTTCAAAGGTTTAAAATCGCCAAGGTTGGTCACCCCTGGACTTAACGGTCCCAAACCGGTTTCTTTCAAACCAAAGATCAGAAACAACTCCCTCCCCCCCATTTTTAAAGATACAGTTCCAACCCTCCAATCAGAACTGACGACTCCCACAAGATCAACCCCCCCCTACTAACCTACTTTCTTTGATTGAGCCTCAATACCTCAGTGTTCAGCTTCTCTCCTTCGTCTTTCTTCCCGTTCAGCTGAGCCACCTTCTTCAGCACATCGACCGCCCGCTCCACTTTGCCGGACAGCACCAGCCACCGGGCCGATTCTGCAAACCACCTTGCGCCAAAAAAAAACAAACAAAAACCCCATCCGGTGACTTTGGAGAGGCTAGCAGCCTCTTGCACCAGGAACAGATTACAGGTAGTCCTCCACTTACAACCGTTTGTTTAGTGGACCGTTTGAAGTTGCAACGGCACCGGGGGGGGGGGAAATGACTTGCGGCCATTTTTCACACTTAGGACCATTGCAACATCCCCAGGGGCGCAGGATCCGAATTCAGACATTTGGCAACTGGTAGGCAACTTTGTCTCTTTTATGACCTGTGGACTTCAACTCCCAGAATCCCTGAGCCAGCGTGGCTCAGCTTGGAAACCTCTCCCTTTCCCCTCAGCGTGGCTGGCTCAGGAATTCTGGGAGTTGAAGTCCACCAGTCATAAAAGAGCCAAGGTTGCCTACCCCTGGTCTAGGAGGCTCACCATTTAGAACAGGACGACTTAGGAGAGGGGTAGGCAACCTTGGCTCTTTTATGACTCGTGGACTTCAACTCCCAGAATTCCTGAGCCAGCCATGCTGAGGGGAAAGGGAGAGGTTTCCAAGCTGAGCCAGGCTGGCTCAGGAATTCTGGGAGTCGAAGTCCACCAGTCATAAAAGAGCCAAGGTTGCCTACCCCTGAATTATATACGATGTTTGTGGTGTCCCGGGGTCACGCAATCCCCTTTTGCGATCTCCTGACAAGCGAATTCAATGGGGAAACCAGATTCACTTAACAACTGTGTTTCTTAACTTAACAACCACAGTGATTCACTTAACAACTGTGGCGAGAAAGGTTGCAAAATGGGTCCCTAAACTCCACTGATAACTGTCTTGCTTTTCCAGGGAAACGTTGGGCTCACTTGTAGTGATAAGTCAAGGACTACCAGTAACCGCATGGCTTAACGACAGCAATGTTGGCAGTCCCCATTGCCATCGTTAAGAGAGGATTGTGGGTCATTGTTTATGTATTTACGACAGGGTCACGTGATCCCTTTTGCGACCTTCCGACAAGCAAAGTCAGTGGGGGAAGCCAGATTCACTTAACAACGGGGTTACCCAACTTAGCCACTTTAGCTTTCGCTTCATAAGTAATAATTATTATTAATAATAAAGGTTTTAGGAATGGCCTCCCCAAAGATGCTACCTGCTCACCACGAGTAGATGAAGAAGGCGAAGAACGGCATGGAGGCCGTGAATTGCAGCTGGCGCCAGTCTGGAAGCGCATAAGCCAGGCCAGGAAGGATGATTTGCCCAAAGGTGGCAGAATACCCCACCAGTGTGCCAGCGATGGTTCGGATGTTGGTGGGCACCCACTCCAGGACTAACGCAAGGAAGGGAGGAAGGAAAGCAGGGATGTTATGTTTGTTAAGTTTTTAGGTCACTGTTTCTAGAGCTTGGCAACTTTACAAAGGGAGGGGGAGGCTTCGACTCCCAGAATTCCTCAGTCAGCCAGCATGCTTCTGGGAGTTGAGGTCCATGCAGCCTGGTGAAGGAATTCTGGGAGTTGAAGTCCTCCCATCTGAAAGCATGCTGAGTTGGGAATTCTGGGGGTTGAAGTCCACCCATCTTAAAGCATGCTGGCTGGGGAATTCTGGGAGTTGAAGTCCATCCCTCTTAAAGCATGATGAGTGGGGAATTCTGGGGGTTGAAGTCCACCCATCTTAAAGCATGCTGGCTGGGGAATTCTGGGAGTTGAAGTCCATCCCTCTTAAAGCATGCTGGCTGGGGGATTCTGGGAGTTGAAGTCCATCCCTCTTAAAGCATGCTGGCTGGGGGATTCTGGGAGTTGAAGTCCATCCCTCTTAAAGCATGATGAGTGGGGAATTCTGGGGGTTGAAGTCCACCCCTCTTAAAGCATGCTGGCTGGGGAATTCTGGGAGTTGAAGTCCTCCCATCTTAAAGCATACTGGCTGGGGAATTCTGGGGATTGAAGTCCATCCCTCTTAAAGCATGCTGGCTGGGGGATTCTGGGAGTTGAAGTCCATCCCTCTTAAAGCATGATGAGTGGGGAATTCTGGGGGTTGAAGTCCACCCATTTTGAAGTTGCCAAGCTTGGGAAACACTGTTTTACTCTTCGCAACTGATTTCCAAATCGGTTGCCATCTTGCTTCCCCCCCCCCCCAATGCTCCTCTCCTCCAACATTAAACCATCTTTTCCCCATTCAGACAGTAGCAAGCCATCGCGCTTTCCTCCATATCCTGAACAAAATCTTTCTTTAATTATTCCTGAGTAATGCAAAGTGGCCAGGGAGAGTTCAACGGCTCCCCATGGTGTCCTTCCCCCCCCCACAACAGCTGGCCATATGAGATGCAACCCGGTTCTGTTGCATCATTTGCCTCCTTGTGCCTGAGGGAGTGCAGTGTCCTGCCCCCCCCATTATCCCTGCATTCTCTGTGGAACACGTGACCCCTTCTTCCCAGTGGGCCTTAATCAAATTAAGCCTCAGGTATGGCAAACCGCAGAGATAAATATTTGGACAGGTCTAGAGCACGCTGGGGACAAAACATTGCGCAGGGGATCAGGAATGCACAAAAGCGTACTTCTGCAAAATAAACCTCGGGCACCCCCTCGACACGAGCTATTTTCTCCCAACAGCAGTCTGCCAGTCCCAAATCCAACCGGTGCAGCTCTTTGAAACAGCCATGTTTCTACTCTGGGGGAGAAACACTACCCTGTCAGTTTTGAGAATCGGGAACCCGCTGAATGGCGTAGAAAGTGTGCTTAGACTTCCACTGAATTATCATTTTGCTCACCTTTGGGGATTCTTACTAGCTTACACAAAAGAGAAGGAGGACTTAGGGGCGGGTTTGCTCAACCATGGCAACTTTAAGGCCTGTGGACTTCAATTGCCAGAATTCCCCAGACTGCAGGCTTTAAGATGGGTGGACTTCAATTCCCAGAAATCCCCCGACAAGCATGCTTTAAGGCATGGGGACTTCATTTCCCAGAATCCCCCAGCCAGCTTGCTTTAAGATGGGTGGACTTCAACTCCCAGAATTCCCTCGCCAACAAGCTTTGAGAGGCGCGGACTTCAACTCCCAGCATGGCTGGCTGGGGAATTTTAAGAATTGGAGTCCACCCACCTTAAAAGTGACTGAGAAACCCTAGCAGAGAGAACTGGCTACCAAGTCTGGAGACTTCTAAAAGCAGCCTTTAAAAAACCCTGTAAACATCTTGTTTTTCCCATCCTCCCCCCCCACCTGCTTTTTCCCCAGGACCCCCCTTCTTCCCACCTTACCTAAAGACATGCAGTTGAGGACAATGCCGGAGAGCGCCATGCCAACCAGGAATCGGAAGGCGCAGTAGGCTGCGAAATTGGGCGCAAAAGCCGTGCACACTCCCGAGATCGCCAGCTGGAGGTAGGACCAAGTCAAGATTGCTTTGCGGCCGAACCTGCAGCACAGAATTCTGCATCAATCCTTGGGCAGAATTTCTCCAGTCATAAAGTCTATCGATATGGTTTAAAAAAGTTGTTTAAGAAGAGACTGGACGGCCACTTGTCTGAAATGATCTAGGCAGGGCTTCCTGCCTGAGCAGGGGGTTGGACTAGATGACCTCTAAGGTCCCTCCCAACATCATCATCATCATCATCATCATCATTATTATTATTATTATTATTATTATTATTATTATTATTATTATTATTATTATTCATCGCATAGCCAGCCAGATGCTCAGACTGGATTTGGCATTTTTGTCTACCTTCCCAAGGACCTGGGATAGGCAGATGTGGATGTTTGATGGTATATCACAGATCTCGTCGCAGGATGGAAGCAGTTCCTAGTAAGGCTGCCTTTTGCAATTGACTAATGGCAAATTTGTCAATGCCGATGATGGTGTTCAAGTGGTGCTCCAGTTGTTTTGGGATTGCACCCAAGGCACCTATGACTTGCTTGCTTTTGCCACAGTCTTTCCATTTCTATTTGTAGGTCTTCTTCTTCTTCTTCTTCTTCTTCTTCTTCTTCTTCTTCTTCTTCTTCTTCTTCTTCTTCTTCTTCTTCTTCTTCTTCTTCTTCTTCTTCTTCTTCTTCTTCTTCTTCTTCTTCTTCTTCTTCTTCTTCTTCTTCTTCTTCTCCTTCTCCTTCTCCTTCTCCTTCTCCTTCTCCTTCTCCTTCTCCTTCTCCTTCTCCTTCTCCTTCTCCTTCTCCTTCTCCTTCTCCTTCTCCTTATTATTATTATTATTATTATTATTATTATTATTATTATTATTAATCGCACAGCCAGTCAGATGCTCAGACTGGATTTGGCATTTTTGTCTACCTTCCCAAGGACCTGGGATAGGCAGATGTGGAAGTTTGATGGTATATTACAGATCTCGTCGCAGGATGGAAGCGGTTCCTAGTAAGGCTGCCTTTTGCAATTGACTAATGGTGAATTTGTCAATGCCGATGATGGTGTTCAAGGGGTGCTCCAGTTGTTTTGGGATTGCACCCAAGGCACCTATGACTATTGGTCCTACTACCCTTGCTTGCCTTTGCCACAGTCTTTCTATTTCTATTTGTAGGTCTTTGAATTTTGTGATCTTCTCCAGTTCTTTCTCGTCTATTCTGCCGTCTCCAGGCACTGCCACGTCCACTCTCCAGACTTTTTGTGTCTTTCTTATTATTATTCATAATCCTTGACTTGAGCGACCATTTGAGGTTACGATGCCACTGAAAAAAGTGGCCGAGGACCGGTCCACGCTCTAACGACCATAGTGGCATTCCCCACAGTCTCGTGATGAAAATTTGGGCACTTGGCAATGGACACGTATTTACGATGGTTGCAGTGACCCAGAGTAACATGATCACCTTTTGTGACGCTCCCAGCCAGCTTCCAACAAGCAGCGTCAATGGGGGAAGCCAAATTCGCTTAACAACTTGAGTGATTTGCTTAACAACCGTGGCAGAAACGGTCATATTGGGCACGATTCACTTAACAGCCATCTTTATTAGCAATGGAAATTTTGGTTCTAACTGTGGGCGTTAGTCGAGGTCTGTCTGTATAGTGTTCATCTCCTTCCCTTTATTCCATTAAGACACAGTGAGGACTAGTTTCTTATTTAGAACCTGGAAGATAAGGCTTCTCTTTTTCTTTCTTGTTCTGTTTCTCTTTTCCCTTCATCTCTTTCCCTGTCTTTCTGTTTCTCATTCTTCTTCTTCTTCTTCTTCTTCTTCTTCTTCTTCTTCTTCTTCTTCTTCTTCTTCTTCTTCTTCTTCTTCTTCTTCTTCTTCTTCTTCTTCTTCTTCTCCTTCTCCTTCTCCTTCTCCTTCTCCTTCTCCTTCTTCTTCTTCTTCTTCTCCTTCCCTTTCCTTTTCTTTCTGTTTGTTTCTCATTTTCTTTCTCTTTCTTTTTCCCCTTCTTCCCTTTCTTTCTGTTTCTGTTTCTCTTTCCTTTTGCTTACTCCTTCTCTCTCTTTTTTGAGAGGCCACAATTATTCCCCTGGGGAGGCAGAGGAAGAGGACCGAGGCAAGAGAGTGACTTCCACAAACCTAGAAAGGCGGTGTTGGTGGCAGAAGTGGGATATGAATCCATCACAGTTGCATCCCCCAGTTTCCAGCTATCTTTGCCAGAAAGCATGGCTCTGCTTGTAAACACCCACCTGTCTGCTAAGCTCCCCAATATAAGAGCGCCAGCAAGAACGCCTCCCATGTAAATGGACTGGGCCATCTGTCTCCGGGTCTTCCGGTTGCAAACAAGGTCCCACTGGTGGAAGAAAAAACAGGAAGGAAGAGAGAGGGAGAGATTCAGAACTCCCTGCAGGTGTGTTTCATTTCCTGAGTCCCATTCAAACAACACAGCAGACCCAGAGTTAAAACTAGGCGAGACCTGGCTCAGAAACAGCATCTCTGAGAGACACCTTGGAGTCCTAGTGGACGATCACTTGACCACGAGCCAGCTGTGGGCAGCAGCAGCAGCCGCCAAAAAAGCTAACACAATCCTGGGTTATATAAACAGAGGCGTAGAATCAAGACCACGCGAAGTACTAGTATCGCTTGACAAAGCCCTAGTAAGACCACACCTGGAATACTGCAACCAATTTTGGTCATCCTATCACAAAAAAAGATGTTGAGAGTTTGGAAAAAAATTCAGAGAAGAGCAACTAAGATGATCCAAGGCTTTGGAGACCAAAACGTATGAAGAACGGCTGCGGGACTTGGGTTTGGCCGGTTTAAAGAAAAGAAGAAATAGCGGAGATATGATAGCAGTGTTCCAGTATTGGAGGGGCTGCCACCAAGAAGAGGGATGCAAATTATTCTCCAAAGCACCAGAGGGAAGGAGAAGAAATGACGGTTGGAAACTAACCAAGGAGAGAAGCAACCTGGAATTAAGGAGAAACTTCCTGACAGTGAGAACAATTAACCGGTGGAACCACCTGCCTCCAGAAGCGGTGAATGCTCCAACACTGGAAGTCTTTAAGAAGAGACTGGACAGCCATTTGTCTGAAATGGTATAGGACTATGTTCTCCTGCTTGAGCAGGGGGTTGGACTAGAAGACCACCAAGATCCCTTCCAGGTCCATTCTATTCTATTGTAAAATCCCCCTTTAGCCACTGAATCTCTCTTGGGTGTCTTGAGGCCGAACCCTCCCTCTCCGCCCAGCCTCCCTTGCAGGGTAGTTGTTCCAGGGAAAAATGGAAAGAGGGAGCACTTGAACTTCTGAGCTCAAGGCAGGATATAAATCTGAGATCTCCAAACTCGGTGACTTTTTAAGATTTGTGGACTTCAACTCCCTTCCAATCCGGGCGTTGAAGTCCACAACGTCTTAAAAGTCGCCAGGTTTGGAGAGCCCCGACCGACTAGGTCAGTAAAATCAAGATGCCCTCAGGGGCAGTAACTGTATGAGTGACTGACACCTTCGAATGGCAGATGACCCAGATTCACCGTGGAAAGGGAGGGAGATGGGCAGCACCGTGACATTTCATAAAGCAAATAAATTGTAACAGGCGTTTAGTTGAGGCTTGATGTGCGGAGTGAAAAATGTTTACCAAACCAGACGATTATAAAGATTAATACTTAGTGATGTATATCAGGTGCTATGATGATTGATGCATACTATGACTTTATGTTCAATGCTGATTGTTTTAATAAAAGAATTTTTTCATTAAAAAAATAAAATAAAAACAAATCCCCAAGAACTGCTGGTATTTTGCAACAGGTTGCGTGTCATCCAAAGTAAAAAAAAAACAACAGGGAAAAACAGCTACAAGAAAGAATAGACTTATTTAAACAGTAGGAAGTCTCTCTCTCTCTCTCTCTCTCTCTCTCTCTCTCTCTCTCTCTCTCTCTCTCTCTCTCTCTCTCTCTCTCTCTCTCTGTGTGTGTGTGTGTGTGTGTGCGTGTGTGTGTGTGTAAGGGGGAACAGCATAGATAGGAAGGTAGGCACTGAAATTTTCATTTAGGCACATCTTTCAGCCGTGTCTTATACGCTGGAGAACTTTACCCTATAGGGATCAGGTTCCACTCTGTGATATTCCCGGATTAATGTTAGAAATAGCCTCAAAGGTCTGTTTGCCTCGGGGAAACATGGTGTATGTGTATCTGTGTGTGTTTGTGTGTGTGTGTGTGACTTTTGTTGCAGCATCACTCTGGAATTAAAGAGAGGGAAGGGAGGCAGAAAGAGGGGGGAAAATCAACATTTATAAATTATGTTAAGACTAGGAGTGCAAAACTCAAGATTCTGCAGAATTTCCCCTTTCTTCCCCCCTCCATGCTAAGAGTACAGAATACAGAGTAACAAGAGTTAGAAGGGAGCCTGGAGGTCACCTAGTCCAACCCCTTGCTCGAGCAGGAGATCCCCACATCATTCCAGACAAATGGCTGTCCAATCTCTTCTTTAAAAACCTCCAGTGTTAGAACACCCACAACTGTTGCAGGCAAGCTAATCCAGGGCTGAATCATTTATTCCAGGGCTGAATCTGAACCCCCTCTGGATTAACTGCAGGATCTCTTCTCTTCCTCCTTCACCTGACTTTCTAACTTTACTCCTTGCACCCTAGCGTAAGATGTTAGGCGGACCCCTTCTCCCATCCCATTTAGCTCCGACACCGAACGACGATTGAAAAATAGGTTTCTTTTGGTAATTGTTCCAACTGACCAGAAAGAAAACAGCAGAATAGATGTGGGTAACACCTCTGCTCCCCTTCTAAACAATTGGAGCAATAAAAAATAAAAAATAAAACAATTGAATAACACCCACCCACCCCTTATTCTTAATATAAATAAATAAATCACGTGCACACCCCAAGGTAATTTGGGCTGGAGGTTTTCAAGAAGAGACTGGACAGCCCAGAATGGTCTGGGGGGGGTTTCTCTTGCTTGAGAAGGGGGTTGGACTAGATGACCTCCAAGGTCCCTTCCAACTCTTGTGACTCTGTATTCTGTACTCTTAGCATGGAGGGGAAAAAAAGGGGGGGATTCTGCAGAATCTTGATTTTTGCCATCCTAGTCTTAACATGCTTTACAAATGTTGATTCCCCCCCCTCTTTCTGCCCCCCCTTCTCCCCCCCCAAATTGAGGTCACCTCCACCTGTGGAAGCTTTCTTTTTGGGCATGGGAGCGCGGGATCTTTTGGAGACCTCTTCACATCTGTTAAGTCCTGAAGAAGGTTCAAAAAGCAGATTTGTTTCTGAGGATGCAGCCTGTCCCCTTCCAAGATTGGGAACAGATTTGAGTTGCTCACCGGGATCTGTAGCATGGCTGATATCTTAACCCTTTGGAGCCTGGCTTTTGCACACAATCCCCGGTTCAAAACTGGGCTTCTGAACCTCGACAGAATCCGGATCCGATCCCCATTCCCCATCACCACCATCACCCCCTCTGCCCCCTCACCTCCATGATGATGGTGTTGGTGAAGATGCTTCGGTCGTAAACCCATCCGTCCAGGCACGGTTCGGTCGCCAGGCCTGTACCGTTGCCCCCAACGTCGGCGCTGGCGTTCAGCGGAGGCCACTCGGTGGCCACAAAGCGGAGGCATTTTTCGGGTTGCCCGCTGGCATCTTTGGGAACCCCCCAGACACCTTCCCCACCGGTTGACCTTTGAGTCCAGTTGATAGGGGCATACGTGCCGTTGGGCGCTAGCCTGATCCGGCAGTGGTGATCGGGTATCCCGGCTGAAAAATTCTGGAGCAGATTATGGCTGGCTGTTAATAAAATCGGGGTCACCAACAGAGTGATCTGGAGGATCTGGAAGCGGCCCATGCCTCCAATCTGGTCCAGAAGCTCAGCAAACGTCATGGCGGAGAAGGAGCCCCTCGCAAAGGCACAAACGAGGATTTCCAGTTAGGAATTCATCGGCGTTTCCAGGACAGATTCTCTGCAAATCATGCCAGCTCCGTCCAGCCTTTCTCTGGCACTAGTGAAAAAAAGAAAAGGAAAGGAAAAAAAAACTTTCCTTTTCTGAATTCAGGCTCAGCATCTTGAAAAAGTTATTTCCCCGGCCCACTTGGCGTCCAGTGAAAACATCGCTGGAGGGGACCACGAGGGTGGAAGGAATTAAAAACACGGAGGAGGAGGCCGTGGGGTGGTGGCAACCTCTGTGGTTGCAAAATCCGGGCACCCCCAGACGAGGCGGTCGTTTTTTCCTCCTCCTTGCTAGGAGCACCAAAACCCATCTGTGTGTGTGTGTGTGGGGGGTTTGAGGATGCTTTGGTGTGAACTGTGATCGTGGGGATGCTTGCAAAAGATTGCGCAGGGGCCCCGTTTCCTCTCCTGGGGTGGGATTACCCAAGACCTAATTTGCCGGGATCAAGGTCCTAAGGCTTTTGGAAGGATTAGCCGGAGAGGCAAAGGCAGAGCAGAAAATACAGCCATTCATGAAAATGGGAGCAGAATGCAATGGGCAGAGGTGTGTGTGTGTGTGGGGGGGGGTGACTATTAAGCAGGAGGGGGTGGGAGACCAGAAAGAATAACTGGCAAGGTTGCCTTGGCTAAGAGATTTTTCTGGGGCTTGTCCTGAGTTCACACACTCCAAGCAGTTGTCAAGAATGAAAAAAAAAGGCATGAAAAGCAGAGACAACTCTATTCATTAAATGATTTCTCCCACTCCATGGAAGAGGGGGCTTTATGAGGACAGCTTATTAATATGAACCCAGATTTAATGTTGATTGCTTTAATATTGGGAAAGCGTACTGAATTTCTACCTCAGGATACTGAATTTCTACCTCAGGATTTTTGGTTAGGGATCATAAAAGATTGTACTAATACTGAGATGAATAATATGTGATAGACTGGGAGGGGATGCCCCCTCAGAAAGGAAATAGGGATTTTCCAAACGAGATTCAATGTTACAGCCGTTTTTTTTGTTTGGTTTTTTTGTTTGTTTTTAAGCTGGCTCTTCAATTCTTGCTCAAACTTGTTTCTGAAGCTGGTGAACAATTAACGAGTTGTGTGGACAGACAGTCCCGGGTTATCCTGGTTAAACAATTTCCTAAGAAGACATCAGCGGTTTTTCCAAGCTTATCTGCCTCCGGTAGAGGCTACAAAGATAATATGCAATATTCTATTTTTTTTTCTTCTTTTTCTTGGAGAAGTGATAGGCTGGATTTCACAGCCGTTGGATTGACTCTCCCAAGCCAGGAAGTTTTCTGAATCAAATTGGCAAGGCATGATCAGCCCTTGAATTGAAGGCAGTTCAATAGAGCCAGTTGGGGGTTTTTTTTATATGTGCAACACAGACACTCAGTTTAAAAGTCCGAATTTAACCAGATGGCAAAGAGAAACTAGCAATTAAAATCAGATTTTTCTCTCATTTGCAGCGCCTAAATGGGGCTTCTTGAGAACTAAAGTCAGACAAAAGAGAACAAAGTCATCTTAGTTCTCCTACCGTAGAAATTTCCTGGCAGATACAACAATTAACCAATGGAACTCCTTGCCTCCAGAAGTTGTGGATGCTCTATCACTGGAGGTTTTTAAGAAGAGACTGGACAGCCATTTGTCTGGAATGGCATAATAGGGTCTTCTACTCAAGCAGGGAGCTCGACTGGATGACCTCCAAGGTCCCTTCCAAACTCTGTCGTTCTGTTAAAATAACTTATTTTGGTTTTGCTCAAAATTTTTAGCTGCATCAGCCTAAGAATAAAACGTCAAGAAAGTTTCATTCTTGGAAAAAAATATCCATTTTTTTACCATCTTCCCTGGATATAGCCCTCCCTTCTGCTCCATTTTCTCGTGGGCGCCTATTCCAAAAGGTAACCAAGGTAATTGCTAAACCCAGTCAAATTTTTGGGTAGGTTTCAGTAGCCTACAATTATACAAACTGGGACTAAAGCATTGTTTTCCAAACGTGGCAATGTTAATCTGTGTGGACTTCAACTCCCAGAATTCCCCAGCCAGCCATTGACTTTGCCTGTCGGAGGCCAGCTAGGACGGTCGCAAATGAGGATCACATGATCCCCCCCGGGATGTTGCAACTGTCATAAATACATTTAGGTAGCCAAGTGATCGTGTGACACACCATGTTTCCTGAGGCTGCAAGTCATAAGTATGAGGACCAGTTGGACAGAAGTCTCTCTTTTTTTTTTTTAGTGTCGTTATAACCTCAAACAGTTGTGTAATGAAGGATTACAGGTCAAGCACCATCTGTACACATCAGTCCAATAAAATTGGCAGTTGCATACCGGTAGTTGACTGGGCTATGTGAACGCCGTCATCTCAAGATGTGGTAAGAAACAAATGATCACTTTAAGTGAAATAGTTGCCTGTTCTTTGGGCATTGTGTACTATGGAGTCTAGTCAGTTGGGTATTTTTAAATTAAAGTACTTTCTCATTTCAATGTTTAATTTGGATTGCTAGGTGCCATTTCCAGCTAAGTATAAATATGCCACCAATGAAAGCTAATTTAGTCTAATGGTTAAGACATCAGGCTACAAACTAGGAGACGGCGTGTTCTAGTCCTGCCTTTGCAAAGTCCAGATGTGTGACTTTGGGCCAATCACCAGGAGACTGGGAGTTCTAGTTCTGCGTTAGGCATGAAAGCCAGTTGGGCGACTTTGGGCCAACACCAGAAGGCAGTGAGTTCTAGTCCCGCCTTAAGCATGAAAGCCAGTTGGGTGACTTTGAGCCAATCACCAGGAGGCAGTGAGTTCTAGTCCCGCCTTAAGCATGAAAGCCAGCTGGGTGACTTTGGGCCAATCACCAGGAGGCAGTGAGTTCTAGTCCCGCCTTAAGCATGAAAGCCAGCTGGGTGACTTTGGGCCAATCACCAGGAGGCAGTGAGTTCTAGTCCCGCCTTAGGCATGAAAGCCAGCTGGGTGACTTTGGGCCAATCACCAGGAGGCAGTGAGTTCTAGTCCCGCCTTAAGCATGAAAGCCAGCTGGGTGACTTTGGGCCAATCACCAGGAGGCAGTGAGTTCTAGTCCCGCCTTAGGCATGAAAGCCAGCTGGGTGACTTTGGGCCAGTCCCTTTCTCTTTCAATCCAACCCACCTCACAGGATTGTTTTTATGGGGAAAACAGGAGAAGGACGATGTGTTGGATATGTTGGCTGCCTTGAGTTATTTGTCAAAACAATAAAGGCCAGATACAAACAAACAAACAAACAAACTTTTCTTCTTGTCTCCCCAGCAAGGAAGTGGAACTGACTGATCAGTTGCAGGCAGATGTTGAAAGAAACCTCTGGGCCTAAACCTAGATTTCTCACCCTTATTTAAAACATCCCAGTTAGGAGATGTCTCCACTTGGATAGGCTATAAGAAAGGTCTTTGGTTATTCGGGGTTTCTCCCGCGTAAAATATGAAGTGTCCTGGCGACGATTCGACGAAGTCCCATTCGTCATCTTCAGGCTGGTGCTTTCGGCTTCGTGCTCCTAGAAGCACAAAGCCGAAAGCACCAGCCTGAAGATGACGAATGGGACTTCGTCGAAACGTCTACAAGACACATCAAATTTTACGCGGGAGAAACCCCGAATAACCTAAGACCTACATACAAACAACCACGAAAACCTCAGAAAACAAATATATATATATTATATATATATATTAATCAGCTATTACTGAGTTTAACAATATTGTCATAATGCATTGGAAATCGTGACGGCTCCTTTGGGGATGTCAGAGCACGCGTCCGTCTCAGCTCCTCCCGTGTCTCTGTTTTCCAGGTTTTCAGGTAGCCTGGAATCTTTTTCTGCCTCTTGGATTTCTTTCATAGCCAGGAGAGCTGGGCCCGGATGACAAGCCTCCTCTGTACTGCTGTTTTCTCTCTTGTCTTCCTCCATGTTTCTAAGACAGGACAAAATCAGATGGGTTGGCAAGGGGGACAGCTCTGTCGGCAATCACGTTCAACAGTCGGGCATTATTAAAAGAGGAAGAAGAATTTAAACGCAGAGGATCGTCAAATGGAGCAGTCTGGGGGATCCTTTTGGCAGAGGAACACAAAATATTGAAAAGTAGTGATCAAGACACTGGGCTGGAAACCAGAGGATTGTGAATTCTAGTCCCACCTTAGGCATGAAAGCCAACTGGATGACTTTGGACAAATCACCAGGAGACGGTGAGTTCTAGTCCCGCCTTAGGCATGAAAGCCTGCTGGATGACTTTGGACTAGTCACTAGGAGGTGGTGAGTTCTAGTCCCACTTTAGGCATGAAAGCCAGCTGGGTGACTTTGGACCAATCACCCGGAGGCGATGAGTTCTAGTCCTGCCTTAGGCATGAATGTCGGCTGGGTGACTTTGGACCGATCACCAGGAGATGGTGAGTTCTAGTCCCACCTTAGGCATGAAAGCCAGCTGGATGACTTTGGACCAATCACCAGGAGACGGTGAGTTCTAGTCCCACCTTAGGCATGAAAGCCTGCTGGGTGACTTTGGACCAATCACCCGGAGGTGGTGAATTCTAGTCCCGCCTTAGGCATGAAAGCCAGCTGGATGACTGAACCAATCCCCAGATGGCGGTGAGTTCTAGTCCTGCCTTAGGCATGAAAGCCAGCTGCTTTACCCGGGGCCAGTCACATGCTCTCAGCCCTAGGAAGGAGGCAATGACAAACCCTTTTGCAAAGATCTCGCCAAGAAAAACGCAAACATAACATTGCCGAGGTTGAGAAACACCGAACTAAATCGAGGCGATGGATCCCGCATTATCAATTCCAAAATGGGGCTTTTGATACGCTGGGTGCCAACCGGCTCCTTCTAATTCCCCCGCCCGCCAAAACCAAAACAGCAAAAAGTCTCATGGCCACTGACCTGCTCTCTACGTCTTGTATGGTGTCTGGAAGAGGCACATTTAAACTCTCGGGCAGAAAGCAGGCCACCAGGCCGGAGATGATGGGGGCCGTGGCATAGATGACAAGGGGAAAGGACGGAAAATACTCACTGGTCATCCTCACCAGAGGGGCCACAATCCCCCCGACACGCGCCATGGTGTTACCAAAGCCCATCCCGGTTTGCCTGATAATGCAACGGAAGGAAGAATGAAATTTGACTCAGGCTCGTCATTCGCCAGGGTGGGCGTGGCCGAACTACAATTCCAAATATTCCTTGCACCTAGCCTGAGCACTTGGGAGTTATAGTATGCAGCGAGTCCTCGCCTTACGATCGCAAGAGAAGACTGGGAAATTGACGGCGCAGTGGCACGGCCGTTAAGCGGGACATCCCGTGGCCTTCCATGGCTTGACTTTTCCATTGACCTTGCTTATGAGAAGCCGGCTGGGAAGGTCGCGTGACTGCAGGATTGTCGTGCGAACTTGTTGCCAAGCGCCTGTATCACAGGGCTACTGCGGCGATTATAGTGCGAGGATCAGGCATAAGCCGCTGTTTCCAGCAAAACACATTTATGCAGACAGGTTTGGGGCGTGTGAGCTGCGCTCTGCCCCTGGGCCTCTGATTGGGACTGTATGTTGTATGAGTGGTAATAGTTATAGAGTTTTTATATTGTATATTACTATTTTTTTAATTGATTTATATTTTTTTTATATAAAATTCTTTTATTAAAACAATCAACATTGAACATAAAAACATATTGTGCAGCAATCATCATGGCACCTGATATACAATACTAAGTATTAGTCATTGAAAATCGTTGATTTATGGAATTCACTTCCTGAAGGGGTCGTGACAGCTGTCAGCCTTGACAGCTTCAAGGCAGGGCTAGATAGATTCATGGAGGCCAAGTGTATCGGTGGTTATTAAAACGGATGTCCATGTGCCGCCTCTATGTTGGTTGAGGCAGGCAGGATTCCCTTGAGTACCATTTGTTTGGGGGTCAAGGGAAAGGGAGGGTTTTGCCTTCTCTTTCTGCTCAAGATCCCCATGTACAACTGGTGGGCCACTGTGTGACACAGAATGCTGGACTCGATGGGCTTTGGCCTGATTCAGCAGGGCTCTTCTTATGTTCTTAAAATGTCTGAGTTAGTAAGCCTTGTTCCACCCCTCGCGTCTAGCCTCAACTATACTCCTGTTACACTTTGTTTGATTGGTGTTTCTCTTATCTGGTTCCATATTAGTGTGGTCAACATTAAACCAAAGATCCTATTGCAACAAAAAGTACTTAAGACACACCGTGGTGATTGGGTGAACAAAGATTCCAAAATACAAGCACACATGAATAACTCAACTTAATACATACACTATTTTCTCTCTATTTCCCTGAAACAACATAATAAATTTGATATATTCACTTGTATTTTTTGCTGTGAGCCGCCCTGAGTCTGGGGAGAAGGGCGGCATATAAGTCAAATAAACAAACAAACAAACAAACAAACAAACGAACTTCAGCTGGTCCCTGAACAAACAGCCATAAATCCAGAACTGCCTGCAGCTTGCTTGGTGGGGGGAGAGAGAGGATGTTGCAGATGTTTAACAAAAAGAAGGAGTAGGGGTGACATGATGGCAGTCTTTCAATAGTTGAGGGGCTCCTAGGAAGATGAGTTGTGAGCCGCCCTGGGTCCTAGGAGAAGGGCGGCATATAAATTTGAATAATAAATAAATGAATGAATGAATGAATGAATGAATGAATGAATGAGGGGATTAACCTATTTTCCAAACCCACCAGAAGGCAGCACAAGAAGGAACGGATGGAAACTAACCGAGGAGAGAAGCAACCTTGGAACGAAGGAGGAATTTCCTGACGGTGAGAACAATCAACCAGCGGAACAGCTTGCCACCAGAAGTTGTGGACGCTTCATCACTGGAAGTTTTTAAGAAGAAACTGGACAGCCATTTGTCTGAAATGGTATAGGCTCTCCTGCTCAAGCAGGGGGTTGGATTAGGTGACCTTCCAAATCTGTTCTTCTGACATTTCCCTCTCCTTAATTCCATGCGTATGCTGCCGCAAAAGTCACCCTCCCGTGTTTTCAGAGGCAAACAGACCTTTGAGGCTGTTTCTAATGTTATCCCAGAATATCACTGAGTGGTACCTGATCACTGTAGGGTAGAGTTCTCCAGTGTATAAGAAGACACAGCTGAAAGAGGCGCCCAGACATCCTTTCCCAAAGACGGCCAAGACAGTCCTTAGGATCTGCATATCTAGAGAAGATTAGACAATCACTGGGTGTTGCCGTGATGTGACTTCAGTCCTCTGGTAAAGGTACTAGATGAGAAACTGGGAGGAGCTGAGTTCTAGTTCAGCACCACTAGTTACTTTGGAAGGTCCTATGGGTTAATCAGCACAAGTCGTAAAGCCAGAAGATGTCTCCTTGATTCGGACACATATGCAAATACGTTGAATTTTAATCCTACATTAGATGCCCAAAGTCACGGCTGCAACTACATAATGATTGAATAATATACCTTTGTCGAAATAAATCAGGGGTTTTAAAAATATAGTATAACTCAGGGATTAAGACTTGTGGATTTTGGGAGTTGAAGTCCACAACTCTTAAAATTTGCCATGGTTGGACACCCCTGATATTAATGGCTTTCAGTTTTTGGTCATGCAAATGCATAGACAGAGACTAGATGGCAGCAAAACCCAGTTTCCCGTGTCCCTTAGCTGCCCTCTGCTGGTCCTCAGGTGCGCAGCAGCCTTCATATTCTAGCCAGAGTTATTTTGTGATTTGTGACTTGAGATTTCAGGTGAACAAGTTGTGTGTGAATCTGCTGGGATATTTGCCACAATAATTCCAGGCCTTTGCAGCCTTCCGTGTTTCATTGATTCAGAAGTAGCGGTTAGAAGTAGGCACGTATCATCAAAATTCCACCAAGCAAGTCCAGGCTGGTGACTCCTCAGCCTGACCTACCTTACAGGGTTGTTGTGAAGATAAAACCCCAAACATGGCCAGGAACTTCTTGATGGAAAGATGGCATAGAGCCATGAAGAAAATAAGCACCAGGAAGTTCCACGCTTTTTCCGCCCATCCAGAAATGTTGAATTTACAAGCCAGTTTGGTTCAAAAAAAAAAAAAAGATAACTGCAAAATCGTTTTGCTTTGCACAAATAAAACCATCGGTCGGTCCGTGCCTGGAAACTTACCATGGGACACAAAAATGTTCCCCGCGATGGACAGGCCAGCTAAAATGAGGCTCAACGCCTGAGCGATCCGACGGCCGGAATAGCAGATGACAAGGAAAGCCACCAACTTTGCAGGAATGTCTACCGCGCCAAAGATCACCTGGATGAGGTAGATGCTGACCCCAAAATTCTGCAGATCCATCGCCAGACCATAATAGGCAAAGCTGGTGGAGAACCTGGAGTGGCCAACGGATTAAAGAAATTAAAATACCTCTGGTGCTGTCTAGTCCTGCCTTATGCATGAAACCCAACTGGGTGACTTTGGGCCGATCACCAGGAGATGGTGAGTTCTAGTCCTGCCTTAGGATGAAAGCCAACTGGGTGACTTTGGGCCGATCACCAGGAGATGGTGAGTTCTAGTCCTGCCTTAGGATGAAAGCCAACTGGGTGACTTTGGGCCGATCACCAGGAGATTGTGCTAGTCCACCCTTAGGCTGGGTGGCTTTTGACTGAGCACTAGGAGTTTGTGAGTTCTAGATCTCTGCTTTGCTTTTGTTCCGTTTCTCTTTTGGGGTGTCTTCCGTCTCCCTTGCTTACCAGACAAAGCAAAGGCACACCGTGATGCGGCGCAGGGACGGCGTGCGCACCAAATCAGCCACCGGGAACTTGCTTTTGGCTGCCAAATTCTCTGTCCGGAAGCTGGCGTTCAAAACCTGGAAAAGCGGAACAAAAAAAGCTGTTTTGGGTGCCGCCAAATTTGAGAATGAGAGGGAAGGAATAAAGGATGGGAGGAATGGAGGGAAGGAGGGAGGAGAAGGGAAGGAAGGAAGGAAGGAAGGAAGGAAGGAAGGAAGGAAGGAAGGAAGGAAGGAAGGAAGGAAGGAAGGGCATTTACCACATGTTTGCCAAGAAAAAAACACGGCCACGTTGCTTTTTGGATTTTATACCTCCAGGCTGAGCTTCTCGTGGCAATCCTTTTTCCCGTTTATCCGAGCAACTTTCTGTAGCTCCTTCAGCGCCTGCTCGAGCTTGCCCGCTGTGGCATACCAGCGGGCAGATTCTCTGAACCACCTGCCCAAAAGAGAGAGAGGGGAGGGTAGTGGAGACCGGGGCGAAACAAAAATGGGCGGTGGGTTGGAAGCTGGCAAATTGGAGAAAGAGGATGCCGGATATTGGATCACCACCTAATAATTTCCATTTTATGGATCTAATAAGAACATAAGAAGAGCCCTGCTGAATCAGGCCAAAGCCCATCGAGTCCAGCATTCTGTGTCACACAGTGGCCCACCAATTGTACATGGGGATCTTGAGCAGAAAGAGAAGGCAAAACCCTCCCTTTCCCTTGACCCCCAACAAATGGGACTCAAGGGAATCCTGCCTGCCTCAGCCAACATAGAGGCAGCACATGGACATCCATTTTAATAACCACCGATACACTTTGCATCCATGAATCTATCTAGCCCTGCCTTGAAGCTGTCAAGGCTGACAGCTGTCACAACCCCTTCAGGAAGTGAATTCCATAAACCAACGACCCTGTGGGTGAAGAAATATTTCCCTTTATTTGTCCTCACTTTCTTAGCTATAAGCTTTAGGGAGTGCCCCCTTGTCCTGGTATTGTGTGATAGAGAAAAGAATTTTTCTCTATCCACCTTTTCTATCCTATCACTTTCTCAACCCTCTCTTATTCTCTCCTGCTTCCTCCTCTTTCAGTCCAAGCTCCTGGGTCGCTGTCGTTGTAAGTTGAGGACTAGCTTCCTGCCAGGTCGTAGAGCAGATACCAGCCACATCCAGTCCTTCGACTGTCCCTGTCCAGCCCGGGTGGCTTTGCTTTCATTTTCAAGGCGACCCCTGTTTTATTTTTTACCATTTTACATTGGGGTAGTCCTCGACTTAACAACCATCATAGAGCCCCAAGTTTCCGTTGCTAAGTGAGGCAGCTGTTTGGGGTGAATTTTGCCCCATTTTACGATTTCTCTTGCCGCGGTGGTTAAGCGAACCGCTGTATTTCTTAAATTAATAACCCGGTTGTTAAGTGAATCTGGCTTCCCCGTTGACTTGGCGGGTCACAAGGTCGCAAAGGGAGACACTGCCCCCGTCATAAAAATGAACCCGTCGCCAAGCAGCTGATTTTTTGATCACGTGACCACGGGGGGGGGACACTGCCACAGCCGTCACTGTGAAAAACATAAGTCGCTTTTTTCAGCGCCGTTGTAATTCTGAACAGTCACTAAATGAATGGCTGTAAGTTGAGGACCGCATGTGTGCATGCACAGGCTCCTTCAAGGCCCTCTTGATTCACCCTCCACACCATGATAGCCGTGTTCCAGTATTTGAGGGGCTGCCCCAAAGAAGAGGTGGGGTCAACCTATTCTCCAAAGCACCCGAAGGCAACGGATGGAAACTAATCCAGGAGAGAAGCAACCTGGAATTAAGGAGAAACTTCCTAACAGTGAGCACAATCAACCAGTGGAACAGCTGGCCGCCAGAAGTGGTGGGTGCTCCATCCCTGGAGGTGTTTAAGAAGAGACAGGACATCTGCCTGAAATGGTACAGGGTCTCCTGCCTGAGCAGGGGGCTGGACTAGAAGACCTCCAAGCTCCCTTCCAGCTTCTATTCTGATTCTGATTCCGTCCCAGTTTCTTCACATGGCTCCTTGGGAAAATGAATGGCCTGCTCCTGCTGGACAGCATCTTTGGTTTGCAAACAGTGGGGAACCACCTACCAGCCATAGAGGAAAAAGGCAAAGTAGGGGAGGGAGACGGCCAGTTGAAGCCAACGCCAGTCCCGGATGGCGTACGCCATGCCTGCCAGGATGAATTGCCCGAGGCTGTAGCTGTAGGCGGTCACCATGCTGACTGCGGCTCGGGAATGCATCGGCGTCCACTCCACAGCTGGAAAAAGAAGATTATTTGTGAATTCAGGCTACCTTGACTCTGTTTTGGACATATTGGACCCAGGTCTCTGGAGAAGCTCTGATAGAAGGAAAGGATGACCAGTTGAAAGCTGGAGGGTCCTAGTTACAGGGGTGATGGGGACACATTGGAAGACGCCGAAGGACCAAGTCAGAGACAGATCAGCCTAGAGAATATTGATCTATCTGTGTCCTTAAGCTTGGCAACTTTAAGACATGTGGATCTCAACTCTGAGAATTCCCCAGCCAGCAGGTTTTAAGATGGGTGGGTTCAACTCCCAGAATGCCCCAGCCAGTTCACTTTTAGATGTGTGGACGTCAACTCCCAGAATCCCCCAGCCAGCATGCTTTAAGAGGGATGGACTTCGACGCCCAGAATCCTCCAGCCACCTTGCTTTAAGATGGGTAGACCTCAACTCCCAGAATCCCCCAGCCAGCATGCTTTAAGAGGGATGGACTTCGACGCCCAGAATCCTCCAGCCACCTTGCTTTAAGATGGGTAGACCTCAACTCCCAGAATCCCCCAGCCAGCATGCTTTAAGATGGGTGGGTTCAACTCCCAGAATGCCCCAGCCAGTCCACTTTTAGATGTGTGGACGTCAACTCCCAGAATCCCCCCAGCCAGCATGCTTTAAGAGGGATGGACTTCGACTCCCAGAATCCTCCAGCCACCTTGCTTTAAGATGGGTAGACCTCAACTCCCAGAATCCTCCAGCCAGCCATCTTGCAGGAAGAATCGGATTCGGAGCTTCCGGTGGGAGAGAACTTACACAGCGACACACAGTTGAGGCCAACCCCGGAAACGGCCATGCCGGTGAGGAAGCGCAAGACACAATAAGCGCTGAAGGTGGGAATAAACGCCGTGCAGGATCCGGAAACCGCCATCTGGAAACAGGACCAGAGAAGCAGAGCCTTCCGCCCGAATCTACGAGAAATAAAAATAAAGATTATCCTTGGATGTTGGTGGGACTGTGAAAATTTCATGCACAGGGCTTGTGTATGTGTGTCTGTGTTTGTGTGTGTAGGAGGACGGATGACCAGCAGGAAGTACAGATAGTCCCCAACATATGTCGATTCCTTTAGTGACCATTCAAAGTCGCAAGAGCACTGAAAAAAAAGTTATATAGGACCAGTCCTCGCACTTATGACCGTTGCAGCATTCCCACGGTCACGTGATCAAAGTCCAGACACTCGGCAACTGACTCGTATTTATGACAGTTGCAGTGCCCTGGGGTCACCTGATCCCCTTTTGCGACCTTCCGACAAACAAACTGAACGGGGAATCCTGACTCAGTTAACAGCTGCGGTGATTCACTTAACAACAGTGGCAAGAAAGGTCGTAAAGTGGGGCAAAGCTCACTTAACAACCATCTCGCTGAAAGTTTGGGCTGAGTTGTGTTTTTAACTTGAGGACCTGTACAGAGTTAGCTCCCCTCAAGACCCCGGCCCACCTTTTTTAAATCCTATTTTTTTTTTTAATATAAAGAATTCCTTTATTAAAACAATCAGCATTGTACATAAAATCTTTGTATGCATCAAACATCATAGCATCTGATATACAACATTACGTATTATTCTTTGTAAACGTCTGGTTTGGTAAACATTTTTCACTCCTCTCTTCAACCCTCTATTATACACCTGTTACATTTTTTTAATTCTCTATGATCCCTAACAATAGGTCTTGAGGTAGTAGTTAAACCTTAAATATAAGATCATATTAATAATCCTATTTTTTTATTAAAGTTTCAAAATGCACAGCTGATAAAATAAAAACCAGGCTACGAAAAATATATAAAGAAAAGAGATGAAAATATACATCTCTCTATATAAGGAATATAAGCCACTCAACATTTTTGTCACCAAAACAATTGGCTTAAAAAGTTAACTTTCCGCAAGACATGGCTGTGGCATTAGACTGTGAATCGGTGTTTGACGGGTCCATTGTGACATCTACCCAGCTTCCGATGATGGTCAGCAGAAGTTGGTTTCTTTTCAGAGGAGAAAGACCTGCTTCTTACTTGTCAGAGAGGCCTCCGAAGACTATGGCACCCACCAGCACACCGGCCATGTAGATAGACTGCGCCAGCTGCTGGAGGCTCCGGAAATCGCACACCAGGTCCCACTGCAGGAGGAGAAGAACGAAAATACCAGAATCCACAACACGGATGGACGGTGGCCCCCCAAACTGAGCTGAGGGAGAAGGGCTAAAAGGAGCTGGGAAGCTCAGAAGAACATCGTACCAAGATACGAGAACAGAGAAGATAGAATAACAGCCTTAGAAGGGACCTTTGAGATCTTCTAGTCTAGTCCAACCCTCTGCTCCAGCGGGAGCCCCTATAAAGGTAGTTATCAATTTATAGCCATCCCTTTAGTGACCATCTGAGGATACAATATTACTGAAAAAAGTGACTTATGACCGTTTTTGACACAACCCGTTGCAGCAGCCCCTCAAAATTCAAAGGCTTGGCAACTGGCCGGTACTTAGGACGGTTGCCATGTCCCAAGGTCACGCGGTTTCTCCTTTTGCGACCTTCCGGCCAGCAAAGTCAATGGGGAAGCCAGACTCACTTTACAACCGGTTTAGTAACTTAATAATGGCGGTGACTTGCTTAACAATCGTGGCAGGAAAGTTCATAAAAACAGACAAAACTCACTTAACAACTGTCCTGCTTATCAATGGAAATGTTGGGCGTGATTGCGGTCGTAAGATGAGGATGCCCTATTTTCCTGGAGCTAGGGGTTTTCAAAAATAGACTGGACAACCAAACAAACAAACCAGGGTATAAGGCTTCCTGCCTGGAGCAGAGGGGTGGATGAGAAGACCTCTGAGTCCCTTCCAGCCTTCGATTCTACGTTCTACGGTGCTCAGCACCCCACCTGGGAAAGATGGGAGTTGGAGTCCCATCCAGAAGGAACTGAGCAATCCTCCACCAGATCGGTACGTGAGCGTTCTTCTTACCTCGGTTACGATGGTGGACGTAAACACCGTCCCTTCGTAGGTCCACCCGTCCAGACATGGCTCCTGTTCGGCCCCCGTTGGTTCCCATCCCGTTGAATTAAACGCCAACAGCCACCATTGGGGGTTGACAAAGCGCCAACACTTCTCCGGCCCCCAGTTCCCATCTTGAGGGATGAACGCTCTCAGCAGTGCCCGGCAGTCCAGGTTTCCCGTGGTGTTCCCGTCGGCGCATCCTTTGTTCAAGGCCACCCGGCAGTGATGCCCGGGAACGGCAGCCGTAAAATTCTGCAACAGGTTGTGGGCTGCCATCAGGAGCATCGGGAAACACAACAGCGCCACGTTGAGCACTTGAAATCGTCCCAGGCCGCCCACTTGGGCCAGAAGGTCACCAAAGGGCATGGCGGGCTTTGCAGCGCTCGAACGCACAGGGAGGAATGCTCGTCCCGGCGACGGAAGGGACTCTGTTGAAAGCCACGTCGGCTTACCAGATGGGGAGATGCCCGTCCTGGCTATCTCGCAGGACTCGAAGGAAGACGGAGGAGGTGGCAGAGGTGTAGTCCAAAGGGTTACGCAATGCCAGCTGGACACCTGGCGTGTCCATCTGCTCCCGCGTTGAAATGCAAACCGGTCGTTGGAGAAGACGCCCCGTTTCGCCTGCTGGTGGGCAAACAGATTCAGCCGCTGCCCGCTGTGTGTTGTACTTGTGTCCTCCCGGGGTGCGTTTTGATTGCACTCCAATCCTTTCACCTCCCTCCACCTCTAGGAATGAACAGGGCAGCTGAGGTGCAGGAAGTTGGCGTCGCAACGTTTGCTCGGTGCCCTTGCGGTGTTTTGGAATTCTTTTCTGCCGGGGATCAGCTCCTGGCGAATTAGCCCAGCTTAGCTGCTTTTCTTCGAGGCGGCTTGGGAGGGATGAAAAGGAGGAGAAAAAGAACGTATTTCTTGGGAATGTAGGCAAGATAGCAATGGCAGAGTCAGGCGGGGGCCCAGTCGGAAAAACAAATCAGATTTTTTTTCCCCTTCTAATTCGTTGGCATTCAGGGCTCAGAGACAGTTGCCCAAGGAAGCAAGTCTAGGTAGGATTATAACTCAGCCCCAAATTTCCATTGCTAAGCCAGTTCAGTGAGTCTTGCCTCATTGTACGGCCTTGTTTGCCACCGTTGTTAAGCAAAAGACAGTGGTTGTTAATTGAATGATGCGGTCAAGGGCTTCTCCAGCTTCCTCCATTGACTTGGCTTGTCAGAAGCCATTGGGGAGGCTTGCAAATGGTCATCACCTGATCCTGGGTCAACGCAGCTGTCCTATAGACGTGCCAGTTGCCAAGCGCTTGAATTTTGATCACATGACCATAGGGAACAGATGTAAGTGTGAAAACCAGTCATAAATCACTTTTTTCAGTGCTGTCGTAACTTCAAACGGTCCCTAAACAGCCGAGGACTACCTGTATGCTGGCAGTGGGCAAAGAGAAAGTTGAAAATGACGGGCCCCCAATCCCTTTATGATCAAGCTACAATATTTGTTCCTGGGGGTGGGAAGTGGTCCTCCGGGAGTTGTGAAACTAGAACTCCCAGCACCCACAGCATATATATATATATATATATATATATATATATATATATATATATATATATATATATATATATATATATATATATATATATATATATATATATATATATATATATATATATATATATATAAAATGGGGTTGAGAAGTTTGTGGTGGTGCTGCTGTAGAAAATCTAAGTCTTGGCTGCTTCTGGGAAGCAGAAAGAAGATGGCTTGTGGGTCGGGTTGGATGTGTTAGGAGAACTCAGTCAGTGGAACTGGGCTTGCTAGGGATGTAATTTTAATGAGTTGTGTGAGTCCTCTGTTTGAGGTGTTGGAAAAGCAGGAGCTGATCTGATGGCTGAAGATTTGAAAGAGATGATCCAAACTGAATATCTGAGAAAAACAAAGTCATTGGATTTGGCTAGAAACCAGGAGACGGTGAGTTCTAGTCCCGCCTTAGGCATGAAAGACAGCTCGGTGACTTTGGGCCAATCATCAGGAGACTGCGAGTTCTAGTCCCGCCTTAGGCATGAAAGCCAGCTGAGTGACTTTGGGCCAATCATCAGGAGACTGTGAGTTGTAGTCCCGCCTTAGGCATGAAAGACAGCTGGGTGACTTTGGGCCAATCATCAGGAGACTGTGAGTTGTAGTCCCGCCTTAGGCATAAAAGCCCACTGGATGACTCTGGGCCAATCACCAGGATATGGTGAGTTCTAGTCCCGCCTTAGGCATAAAAGCCCACTGGATGACTCTGGGCCAATCACCAGGATATGGTGAGTTCTAGTCCCGCCTTAGGCATAAAAGCCCACTGGATGACTCTGGGCCAATCACCAGGAGATGGTGAGTTCTAGTCCCGCCTTAGGCATAAAAGCCCACTGGATGACTCTGGGCCAATCACCAGGAGATGGTGAGTTCTAGTCCCGCCTTAGGCATAAAAGCCCACTGGATGACTCTGGGCCAATCACCAGGTGATTTCTAATCCTGTTTTAGGCACGAAAGTCAGCTAGGTGATTTTGGGCAAATCGCCAGGAGGCGGTGAATTCTAGACCCACCTTAGTTATGAAAGCGGACTGGGTGACCTTGGGCCAATCACCAGGAGACGGTGAGTTCTAGTTCTGCTTTAGGCATGTCGGCTGGGTGACTTTGGACCGATCACCAGGAGACGGCGAGTTCTAGTCCCACTTTAGACATGAAAGCCAGCTGGGTGACTTTGGGCCGATCACTCAGCCCAGCAACAGGGTGCTTATTGTGGGAAAATAGAGGAGGAAGGAGTATCACGTATGTTCGTCACCTTGAGTTATTTATGAAAATGATAAAGGTGGGAAATGAATGAATGAATGAATGAATGAATGAATGAATGAATGAATGAGGTTTGATGTGGACCACTTTGGGAAAGGCTGCGTTTTAAGTCGCTTTGAACGTCAAGACAGCGGCAGCCAGTTCGATGGAAAAATGTCACCTTCTGAATCAAAACAATGACTGCCATTGAACGGACAATGAGAAGTGGAGCAGGGCTGATCTCCCCCCCTCCCCACTGAAATGGCTTAGCAAGGACTTGGCAAGCTTAGATTAACAGTGATTAGAATCAACCTTCCCCAAACTAGAATTTGGGCGTTATATAATTCTCTTTGTTTGCATAGGGAGAGCCAAACTCAGCCTGTGGCCAGCCCAGTTAAAAAGAATTCTTTAAAAAAAAAAATACCGTAATCTCATCTGTAACTTGGCATTGTTAAATCGGTTGTTTCTGGAACAGCCGCTAAGAACAGCAAAGTCAAAGGCAGAAACACAGATCTGAAAGAGACCCTGGAGGTCTTCTAGTCCAGCCCCTCGCTCGAGCAGGAGACTTTATACCACCCGGTCTATTTTTGAAAACTTCCAGTGATGGAGCGCTGATGAACTGTTCTACCGTCAGGAGATTCCTCCTTAATTCTAACAGGATAACGGAGTTGGAAGGGACCTTGGAGGTCATCTAGTCCAACCCCCTGCTCAGGCAGGAAACTCTATCCCATTTCAGACAAATGGCTGTCCAGTCTCTTCTTTAAAACTTCCAGTTTTTAACTTCTGGAGTCAAAACAGTTCCTCTGATTAATTGTTCTAACTGTCCGGAAATTTCTCCTTAATTCCAGGTTGCTTCTCTCCTTGATTAATTTCCATCCGTTGCTTCTTGTTCTCTCTTCAGGTGCTTTGGAGAACAGGTTGACCCCCTCTTTGGGGCAGCCCCTGAAATATTGGAAGACTACTATGTCTCCCCTAGTCCTTCGTTTCACCCAACTTGATATACCCAATTCCTGCAATCCTTCTTCATATATTTTAGCCTCCAGCCACCTAATCATCTTTGTTGCTCTTCTCTGCACTCTTTCGAGAGTCTCAACATCTTGTTTATATCATAGCAACAAAAACAAACCGAACAAACAATACCTGGGACCATTTCAAACAGAGGCTCAATTTTTAGCAAACAACGTAAGTACCACATCATACACCTTGACGACTAGTAAATTTATTAAGGCATCCTGTGCCTGAAATGTCAGCCGATGTTCACAAATAAAGACAGACAGAGAGAAAATTGTAAACGTGATGCCCAGTGGCAGAATATAAGTGCAAAAAAAAACAAAATACAGACTACTGTTTTCCTACATATGCAAAATTCAAAAGCAGAATATAAGTGCAAAAAATAAAATAAAATACAGACTGCTGTTGTTTTATATATGGAAAATTCAAAAGTAGGCATCACAAACACCATGCCCATTCTTGGCAGATTCCCTAACTGTGCTTTGCTGATCTTTTTTTTAAATAAAAATATATATAATGTTTATTATACTTTTAAAGAGAAAGATTAAAAACTATTACAAACTAGTATAAAGTAAGGAAGAAAAACAGAAAAGAAAGAACTGAAAGAGGAAGCTGAAAGCGCAAGAAAGGGAAAAAAATAAGAGAAAAACAGAAGAGAAATAAAAAAGATATAAATATTCTTCACAGCAGTTCCAATATTCTTCGTAGCAGTTATAAATACAATTATAAATTGACCTCTTTAAGGTGACTTCCTGATCCTCTTCTTTCTATAAACTAGCCTGTCTAATCATCAAAGCCATCAATCACACATTCATTTTTTCCCCCATTTTCACCCAAAAACTCTGTAAAGGGTTTCTAGTCATCCCTTGCCTATTGCTGATCTAACCCTTGTGTTGTTTCAGGTCAACCCAATATGCGGGTTGGTTGGATTCACACAAACGCTGGACTGGGTCAGTGAAAAACTGACCAATCTCCATGGCTCAAAGTGCTCCCCTTGGCTAGTTGAACAAAACTAGAAATTTAACATAGAAATTTAAATAAAATAAAATAAAATAAACTGTGCACAGGTGGGGCTTAGATTTGGGGTGTGTGTGTCAAGTTTTGGGTCCATTTATGATTCACCGGATTGTGTGAATCCGTAACCGAGTGTATTCCGTGAACCCAGCCATTTTGTAATGCTGGCTGGGATCTACAGAAAGGAGGGGGGGGAAAAGTGACTCTCGTTGTAATAGAAGCGACGTAAACGTGGCCAGCAAAATTTGCTCGCCCGGGACAACAAAGCAAGTTTACATTCTGTGCTCGTGGATGTGTGTGAAACGGATCCTTGCTAGGCCGCAAACCAAGTTATATCACTGATGAAATCATATCACAGTGCAGCCAGCCTGTTTACAGAGTGACAGCGTGGGAAGGGACCTTCAAGGTCATCTAGTCCAACCCCCTGCTCAAGCAGGAGACCCTATATACCGTGACTGCCCAGTCTCTTCTTAAAAACTTCCGGAGGCAAGTTGTTCCACTGGCTGATTGTTTCTCGCTGTCAGAAAATTTCTCATTTCTAGGTTTATTTCTACATCCACAGTCCAGCATTTCAGATAATGTTTTGATATATGGATAACGGGTCTCGCTTTGCAGGCCTACGAGACCCGGATATATCAATCGAGTTTCGTTTAAATGGGGGGGGGGGAAACCATTAGAAAAGACCGCAGAAGGATATTCGTTTATAATCAGCAGATGTTGGTCATAGTTTTCTCGTCTGGCGCACAACTGATTGTGTTTCTAAGTTTGGACTTTCTACAATGTCATTCCACAGTTTCACGTCCAACCCGTCTCCTCGTTCAGTGGTTTCTTCTGATGAGGCTTCGTTGCAAACCCGTTTGAGGTGTCCCGGAAGAAGAGGATCCTAGAGCTGGCTATAGGGAGTAGGATGCTAAGGTGATGGTGATGGGGGTTGACGAGGAGGGTCTGCTTTTTTGCCTCTTAGCGTTGGTCTTTGAGGTGCTCAGACTTCTCCGAGGACAGGAGAACTTTCATTTGCAGCTCGTCTTCTTCGTTGGGTTTGGATCTTGAGAAGAAAAGGAGGGAGAGAGAGAATTCATAGAAGGAGAAGCCATCAAAGATAATCAACAGTGGTCGCTTGAAGATCTATGGACAACTCTTAGGATTCTAGGAGCTGAAGCCCACACATCTTCTCCTAGGAAGCAGCTAGGATGAAGCTCCCATTGAGAATCACAGGCCACATCTGGCTATTGAATGAGATCAACCATGTCTTCTGGTTCTGGGGCTGAGGACCAATATATATGTGGATCGGCCAAAACATTTGGATGGAGAAGGCTTCGCTAGGCTAGATTTGGCCAAACAGGCCTGCCCGAGATGCAATAACCTTGTAGAAATAGATTTAAACTGTCTTCATCTGTGAATGTGCCCTGCAGACTGGGAAGGGACCTCAGAGGTCCTCCAGTCTAACCCCTGCTTGGGATAGAGATTCTGCTAAAGCATTCCCAACCTGAAAGAGGTGTGGACTTCAACTCCCACGGCTGCTGGGGAACTCTGGGAGTTGAAGTCCACACCTCTTCAGCTTGCCAATGGTGAAAAACACTGGTTAAAATGGATGTTGGGAGGTAGACTCAGATTAGACATTAGGAGACATTTCCTGGTGCCGAGAGTTGTTCGCCAACAACGGCCTTGGGATATGTGCCCATCTTGGGAATGCTTTAGCAGAACTGGGTACCAAGCAGGGGTTGGACTAGAGGACCTCGGAGGTCCCTTCCCAAGCTATAGTTCTAGGATCAACCAAACCCAGCATCCCCTTAATTGTAGATCTCTGTTGGAGGCATGTGTTACACCCAGAGACTGAAAGAGATGTTGTTAGTCAGATAGGGAGGAAGGCGAAGAGGAAGAGAAACAGAAGGAAGAAAGAGGGAGGGAGGGGAGAAGGAGGGAGGGGAGAGAGGGAATGAAGCAAGTAGGGAGGGAGGAGAGGAAGGGATGGCAAGGAAAGAAGGAAGGAAGAAAAGACAGAAGGGAGGGGAGGGAAGGAAAGGAGGTAGGAAGAAAAAACAAGAGGGAAGGAAGGGAAGAAAAGAGAAGAGGGAGGGAAGGAAGGGAGGGAGGAAGAAAAGACGGAAGGAAGGAAAGAAGGAAGGAAGAAAAGACGAGGGAGGAAAGGAAGGGAGGAAGAAAAGACAGAAGGAAGGAAGGAAAGAAGAAAGGAAGAAAAGATGAGGGAGGGAAGGGAGGAAGGAAGGAAGAAAAGACGGAAGGAAAGAAGGAAGGAAGAAAAGATGAGGGAGGGAAGGGAGGGAGGGAGGAAGAAAAGACGGAAGGAAGGAAGAAAAGAAGGAAGGAGGAAAAGACAAGAGGGAGGGAAGGAAGGAAAGAAGGAAGGAAGAAAAGATGAGGGAGGGAAGGGAGGGAGGAAGAAAAGACAAGAGAGGGAGGTAAGGGAGGGAGGAAGAAAAGACGGAAGGAAGGAAAGAAGGAAGGAAGAAAAGATGAGGGAGGGAAGGGAGGAAGGAGGAAGAAAAGACGGAAGGAAGGAAGGAAAGAAGGAAGGAAGAAAAGATGAGGGAGGGAAGGGAGGGAAGGAGGAAGAAAAGACGGAAGGAAGGAAGAAAAGATGAGGGAGGGAAGGAAGAAGAAAAGACGGAAGGAAGGAAGGAAAGAAGGAAGGAAGAAAAGATGAGGGAGGGAAGGGAGGAAGGAAGAAAAGACGGAAGGAAGGAAGGAAGAAAAGACGAGAGAGGGAGGGGAGGGAGGAAGAAAAGACGGAAGGAAGGAAGGAAGAAAAGATGAGGGAGGGAGGAAGAAAAGACGGAAGGAAGAAAAGACTTGGAAGGAAAGAAGGAAGGAAGGAAGAAAAGATGAGGTGGGAGAAACCCGTTCGGTACCCACCGTCTTTCCACTTCTTCGATCGTCTCCGGCAGGGGTCTGTTCAGGGTCTCCGGGAGGAAGCAGGTGACGAGGCCAGACAAGATGGGGGCCGTGCCGTAGATGATCAGGGGCAGCGGTGGGAAAAACTCCCCGCTCATCCTGACCAGGGGGGCGGCCATGCTCCCAATCCGAGCCATGGTGCCCCCCAGACCCATTCCAGATTGCCTTGGAGGGAGAAAAGAAAACATGTCAACCCTCCTTGCCGCTTTGAATCGGGACCAGCTTCTTATCCCAAAGGGGCTCTTTTCCCAGAGGCCACTGGACTTCCTTGTTCTTAATAAAGTTGGAAGGGACCTTGGAGGTCATCTAGTCCAACCCCCTGCTCAGGCAGGAAACCCAAACACCCTTTCAGACAAGTGGCTGTCCAGTCTCTTCTTAAAAGCCTCCAGTGATGGGGGCACCCACCATTTTGTTCCACTGGTTAATTGTTCTGACTGTCAGGAAGTTTCTCCTTAGTTCTAGGTTGCTTCTCTCCTTGGTGAGTTTCCATCTGTTGCTTCTTCTCCTGCCTTCGGGCGCTTTGGAGAAGAGTTTGTCCTTCTGCTTCACTCACCTGATTATAGTTGGGAAAAGTTCTCCAGAAAAGATGTAGGCACAATTAAACGAAGCCGCCAAAGATCCCTTGCCAATTACAGCAAATATCATCCTCAGAGTGCTCAAATCTAAAAAAGATAAAAGTCATAATAAGGGACAAAATGTCTACTTTGCTCTCATGGAAGAACATTATTATTATTATTTTTTGCAGACTGAATGCGAACAGGTGTCCCCGAATGACATACAGGAAGTCCTCAACTTACGACCGATACTGGGTCTAGAATATCCGTTGTTAAGCAAGATGGTTGTTAAGTGAACCAAGTGGTTGTTAAGTGAATCAAGTGGTTATTAAGTGAGTCCAGTGGTTAAGTGAATTTAGCGCTTGTTAAGTGAATCAAGTGGTTAAGTCAATCAAGAGGACAAATGAACCACATGGTTGTTAAGTGAACCACACGGTCATTAAATGAATCTAGCAGTTAAGTGAATCAAGTGGTTAAATGAATCTAGCAGTTGTTAAGTGAATCTAGTTGTTAAGTGAATCCAGCTTCCCCCATTGACTTAGCTTATCGGAAGCCAGCTGGGATGGTCGCAAATGGAGATCACGCGACTCCAGGATCCTGCAACTGTCATCACTACCCAACGTTGCTAAGGGCCTGAATTTTGATCATGTGTTTATGAGGATGCTGCGACGGTCATAAGTGCGAGGACCAGGTGTAAGTCCCCTTTTTTTCAGGGTTATTGTATCTTTGAATGGTCGCTAAATGAACTGTTGTAAGTTGAGGACCAGCTGCAAGAGAACGGAAGCAATTCCACAGTCCTGTCTACTCCTGGTGTTACCCTTACCATCTGGAACAAAGATGTTAGCCAAGATGCACAGTCCAGCCATGATCAGCGAGAGCGTTTGGGAGAACCGTCGGCCCACATACATGATGGTGAGCACCGAGATGAATTTGGAGGGAATGTCGACCACCCCAAACACCAGTTGGGTCAAGTAGATGTTGAAATTGAAATTCTGCAGGTCCATGGCCAGCCCATAATAAGCAAAGCTGGTGGCAAACCTAGAATGGGAGGAGAGAATTGGAAAGCTTGACACACACTCCCAAAGCCATTTTTTTCTGGAAAAAGATCTGGACCCTTTTCCCCTAGGGATCATAGCATCCTAGGGAAGGGACCTCGGAGGTCATCTAGCCCAACCCCCTGCTCAGGCAGGAAACCCTACACCATTTCGGACAGACGGCTGTCCAGTCTCTTCTTGAAAACTTCCAGTGTTGGAGCATTCCCCGCTTCTGGAGGCAGGCTGTTCCACTGGTTAATTGTTCTCACTGTCAGGAAGTTTCTCCTTAGTTCCAGGTTTTATTTATTTATTTATTTATTTATTTTCAAATTTCTATACCGCCCCTCTCCCGAAGGACTCGGGGCGGTGTACAGCCTAAAATTTAAAAAACATATAAATATACATAGTTTAAAATAATTAAAAGTGAATTAAATAATTTGGCCGTAAAATCCCCATTTAAAACCCAACACTTACAAATCTTAAAAAGTTACTCAATCCCCCTAAAACATTCTAACCCTACTGGAACCGGAGCTTCTATGCCAGGCCGGCCTGTCGGAACGTTTTTAGTTCCCCGATGGAAGGTGCATAAATCTGTCATTGTACGGAGTTCGGGGGGGGGGGAGAGCTCGTTCCATAACGTGGGAGCTCCCATCGAGAAGGCTCTCCCCCTGGGGGCCGCCAGCCGGCATTGTCTGACCCACGGCTCCCTGAGGAGGCCCTCTCTGTGGGAGCGTACCTGACGGTGGGAGGTACCGTATTTGCTGGCAGTAGGCAGTCCTGTAAGTATCCGGGTCCGATGCCATGGAGCGCTTTAAAGGTGGTCACTAACACCTTGAACTGCACCCGAAAGACCACCGGCAACCAGTGAGAGAAGGTTGCTTCTCTCCTTGGTTAGTTTCCATCCGTTGCTTCTTGTCCTGGTGCTTTGGAGAACAGGTTGACTCCCCTCTTCTCTGTGACAGCCCCTCAGATATTGAAAGACAGCTACATCATGTTGTCCAGTTCTTCTCTTCAATAGGCTGGACATACCTAACTCCCTCAACTGTTCATCGTATGATTTAGCGTCCAGTCCCAAAAGCGTTTTTTCAAAAGGCAACCGGACTTTGGAAAAACAGGATCCAGTTGCCTCCTGAAAAAGCACAACTGTGACCTGGATGAGTGACAATCTCCATAGACATCTTTGTTGTTCTCTGCACACTTTTTAGGACCTCGGTATCTTTTTTCTTTCTTGGTGACCAGAACTGGAGCCAGCATTCCAAATGTACAGTAACCAGGTTTGAAGGAAAAGAAGCCGCAGATCCAGGAAGAGCAGAGAGCAGGGGAGAAATGTCTCTTACCAAAAAAAGCTGACCCCGAAGGAGATTCTACGCATGCCCGGCGTCCGCACCAGGTCGGCCATACTGTGGCTGGATTTGGTGGAAGAACCCTCAAACCGCATGCTGGCTTTCAAAACCTGCAGAGAAGGAGAAGACAACCCCATGGGTCAGTGCAGGATTTGGTCCATCCCCGAAGGAGCAAAACGAATTGGGGGGAAACATTGGGATTCTTGGAATGAGAATCGGTAAATTGTTTGTTCCAAAGAATGCTATTATACCTCTGTGGCTTTCTCCTTTATTGACTATTGGGGAAACTTTCCTCCAGAGTGCAAGAGAGCAGATAGAGTCAGAGTCATAGAATGATAGAATGATAGAATGATAGAATGATAGAATCATAGAATGATAGAGTTATAGAATGATAGAATCATAGTCATAGAATGATAGAGTCATAGAATGATAGAATGATAGAATCATAGAATCATAGAATGATAGAGTTATAGAATGATAGAATCATAGAATGATAGAATCATAGTCATAGAATCATAGAGTCATAGAATGATAGAATCATAGAATCATAGAGTCATAGAATGATAGAGTCATAGAATGATAGAATCATAGAATGATAGAATCATAGAATCATAGAATGATAGAGTTATAGAATCATAGAATGATAGTTATAGAATCATAGAATGATAGAATCATAGAGTCATAGAATGATAGAGTCATAGAATTATAGAATCATAGAATTATAGAATCATAGAATGATAGAATGATAGAGTTATAGAGTCATAGAATGATAGAATCATAGAATGATAGAATCATAGTCATAGAATGATAGAGTCATAGAATTATAGAATCATAGAATTATAGAATCATAGTCATAGAATCATAGAGTCATAGAATGATAGAGTCATAGAATGATAGAATCAAAGAATGATAGAATGATAGAGTTATAGAATGATAGAATGATAGAATCATAGAATCATAGAGTCATAGAATGATAGTTATAGAATGATAGAATACTAGAGTCATAGAATGATAGAATCATAGAATCATAGAATCATAGAATGATAGAGTTATAGAATGATAGAATCATAGAATCATAGAATCATAGAGTCATAGAATCATAGAGTCATAGAATGATAGAATCATAGAATCATAGAATCATAGAGTCATAGAATGATAGTCATAGAATGATAGAATCATAGAATCATAGAATGATAGAGTTATAGAATCATAGAATGATAGAGTTATAGAATGATAGAATGATAGAATCATAGAATCATAGAGTCATAGAATGATAGTCATAGAATTATAGAATCATAGAATGATAGAATTATAGATGCATAGAATGATAGTTATAGAGTCATAGAATGATAGAGTTATAGAATGATAGAATCATAGAGTCATAGAATGATAGAGTCATAGAATTATAGAATCATAGAATGATAGAATGATAGAGTCATAGAATGATAGAGTCATAGAATGATAGAATCATAGAATGATAGAATCATAGTCATAGAATGATAGAATCATAGAATGATAGAATCAAAGAATGATAGAATCAAAGAATGATAGAATGATAGAGTTATAGAATGATAGAATCATAGAATCATAGAATCATAGAATCATAGAGTCATAGAATGATAGAGTTATAGAATGATAGAATCATAGAGTCATAGAATGATAGAGTCATAGAATTATAGAATCATAGAATGATAGAATCATAGAGTCATAGAATCATAGAGTCATAGAATTATAGAGTCATAGAATGATAGAATCATAAAATGATAGAATCATAGTCATAGAATGATAGAATCATAGTCATAGAATGATAGAATCATAGAATGATAGAATCAAAGAATGATAGAATCATAGAGTCATAGAATGATAGAGTTATAGAATGATAGAATGATAGAATCATAGAATCATAGTCATAGAATGATAGAGTCATAGAATGATGGAATCATATAGTCATAGAATCAGAATGATAGTCATAGTCATAGAATGATAGAGTCATACAGTCAGAATCATAGTCATAGAATGATCGAATCATAGTCACAGAGTCATAGAATCATAGTCATAGAGTCAGTCAGAATCATAATAGAATCATTGAATCATAGTTATAGTCATAGAATCATAGTCATAGAATCATCATAGAATTATAGTCAGAATCATAGTCATATAATCAGTCATAATCAATCATAGAGTCATAGAATCATAGAACCACACAGTCATAGAATGATAGAATCAGTCATATAGTCAGTCAGAATCATAGAGTCATTAAATCATCGAATCATAGCGCCATAAAATCATAGTTATAGAATCATGGAATCATAGTCATATAGTCAGATCATAATCATAGAATCACAGTCATAGAGTCATAGTCATCGAATCATCAAATCATTGAAACATAGAGTCATAGAATCAGTCATAGAATTATAGTCATATAGAATCATAGTCAGAATCATACAATCATAGAATCATAGTCACAGGATCATAGAATCATAAAATCACCATCATAGGATCACAGGATCATAGAATCGTAGAATCATAAAGATAGAATCAGAATCATAGAGTCATAGAGCCTTAGGGTCGTAAATAATGGAAAACAGTCATAAGTCACTTTTTTCATTGCCATTGTAACTTAGAACAGTCACTAAGTGACCTGTTGTAAGTCAAGGACTATAGGTATTGTATGTCAAGACAACTGGACACAAGGACAGCTGTTTCCCTTGGGCCATCCCTCTGCTGAACCCCTAGTTCTCACAGTGCCGTGTAACCCATGTAGTATGGCTGACATATTATTATATAATATCCATCTTATATCTTCTTTACTCCCTCTTTTATTGGTATTATAATTATTATTTAAGATTTAAACTTCCAGACGATTATTAGTATTAATATTAGTATTGGTATTACTATAATGAAGATGATGTTGCTTTGCACGCACACTGAGAGCTTCTGCACCAGAGACAAATTCCTTGTGTGTCTAATCACACTTGGTCAAACAAAGTGTTCCGTTCAGTTCAGCTCTGCCCTTCTTGATGCTGCATCGCAGGGCCAACCTCACTAAAAATCCATAACCCGGCAGCCTTTGAAAATATGTGGATTTCACCAGTTTTTATTGCATTTTGTAAAAGGGATCCAGGTGGGACAATCCGGCCTCGTACCTCCACGCTCAGTTTATTCCCCTCTTCCTTCTTCCCGTTGATCCAGGCAGCCTTCTTCAGCTCCTTCACCGCCTTATCCTGGTTCCCCGAAATGGCCAGCCAGCGGGCAGATTCGACGAAAAACCTGCAGGAGACAAACCCCAGTCAAGATGGTTTTTTTTTTTAAAAAAGTTTTTAAGAAGAGACTGGACGGTCCCTTGTCTGAAATGGGATAGGGTTTCGTGCCGAAGCAAGGGTTGGACTAGATGACCTCCAAGGTCTCTTCCAATAATCATTATTATTCCTAAGTGAGAACTATTCCAGTGAAGAAAATAGAATATTTCTTTCTTTCTTTCTTTTTTTTTTACTTTGCCCACCTACCAGGAATAGAGGAAGAAGACGAAGTAAGGGAGGGAGACGGCCAGCTGCAGCCAGCGCCAGTCGCGGATGAGGTACGCCATGCCAGCCAGGATGAACTGCCCAGTTGTGTAGCTGTAGCCATTGATTGTGCCAACGATGGCCCGGTATTTGCTGGGAATCCATTCCATGCCTGTAAAAAAAGACACAACATAAAATACTACAGGTATCTATCTATCTCTATATCTCTATGTCTATTTCTCTATCTATCTCTATCCATATATTATATATCTATCTATCTATTTATCTTTCTATCTATCTATCTATCTATCTATCTATCTATCTATCTATCTATCTATCTATCTCTATCTATCTATCTATCTATCTATCTCTATCTATCTATCTATTTATCTATCTCTATCTATCTATCTATTTATCTTTCTATCTATCTATCTATCTATCTATCTATCTATCTATCTATCTATCTCTATCTATCTATCTATCTCTATCTATCTATCTCTATCTATCTATCTATCTATCTCTATCTATCTATCTATTTATCTTTCTATCTATCTATCTATCTCTATCTATCTATCTATCTCTATCTATCTATCTATCTCTATCTATCTATCTCTATCTATCTATCTATCTATCTCTATCTATCTATCTATTTATCTTTCTATCTATCTATCTATCTATCTCTATCTATCTATCTATCTCTATCTATCTATCTATCTCTATCTATCTATCTCTATCTATCTATCTATCTATCTCTATCTATCTATCTATTTATCTTTCTATCTATCTATCTATCTATCTATCTATCTATCTATCTATCTATCTATCTATCTATCTATCTATCTCTATCTATCTATCTATCTCTATCTATCTATCTATTTATCTTTCTATCTATCTATCTATCTATCTATCTATCTATCTATCTATCTATCTATCTATCTATCTATCTATCTATCTATCTATCTATCTATCTATGTCTTTTAAAATACTAAAAATGTGAATCCTGGGCATTATGTTAACCAAATAAAAGAAAAAACGAACACCAGGATATAATAAACCAGACTGTTTAATATAAACAAGCCTGTGGTTAAGAAGAGTCACTAAGGCTAAGCTTTCGTCCAGCCAAAACTGCCGGCGTCATCAGAGTTAGAATAGGAGATCGGGATATATATCAGATATCTATCTATCTATCTATCTATCTATCTATCTATCTATCTATCTATCTATCTATCTATCTATCTATCTATCTATCTATCTATCATATAACCTCTATATTGAATACAAAGCAGTTTTTTAAAAAAATGTATAACTTCCCCTCAAACCATGTCTTACCCTTTTTAAAAAAAAAAACGTTTGTGTGTTGTGAATAATTTTGTGGTGTGCCACAGAATAACTGCTGCATTGAATATTCTGTCCCAGATCCCCTCTCCCCAAAAAGATTTGAGAGCTGCTGACTGAGGAAGGGAAAAGGAAAAACGCATTTTGGAAAACAAGACAAGCCAAAGATTTGGGGGGCTTTGACTGGTGGGGGGAGGCAAGAGAGAGAGAGAGAGAGAGAGAGAGAGAGAGAGAGAGAGAGAGAAGAGAGAGAGAGAGAGATGCCCGAGACTCACAGAGAGAAACGGAGTTGAGAGAGATGCCCGACATCGCCATGCCGCACAGGAAGCGGAGGACGCAGTAAATGGAGAAGTTGGGCACGAAGGCGGTGCCAGCTCCGGCCACGCCCATCTGCAGGTAGCACCAAATGATCATGGATTTCCTGCCAAACCTGTAAGAAACAGACCTTAGTCAAGTTTTGACCTGCGACCGGAGATTTTGACTTTTTTCAGGTGGTCCTCAACTTACAAGAGTTCATTTAGTGACCGTTCAAAGTTACAACGGCACTCCAAAAAGGGACTTATGGCCATTTTTCACACTTACGACCGTTGCAGCATCCCCCCCCCGGGGTCACGTAATCAGAATTCAGATGCTTGGCAACCGACTCGTATTTATGACAGGTTGCCGTGTCCCGGGGTCACGTGATCCCCTTTTGCGACCATCGGACAAGCAAAGTCAATCGGGAAGCCGGATTCACTTAATAACCGGGTTACTGACTTAACGTCAATTTCTGCCTGAGCAGGGGGCTGGACTAGAAGACCTCCAAGGTCCCTTCCAGCTCTACTCTACTCTACTCTACTCTACTCTACTCTACTCTACTCTACTCTACTCTACTCTACTCTGCTGTATTCTATAGCTGCCCAACTCAACCAAGCAATTCACAATTCTAAAATTATACAATAACGAAAACAATTTTTAAAAATCCACAAAAATATGCACTAAATAAATAACTATAAACAGCAGTCATGATGAATAATCCACTAATGGTAAAGCCAAGTAAAAGGGTCCAGCTCTCTTCTATTCCATTCCATTCCATATTTTCCATTTCATTCCATATTTTCCATTCCTATTCTATTCTATTCTATTCTATTCTATTCTATTCTATTCTATTCTATTCTATTCTATTCTATTCTATTCTATTCTATTCTATTCTATTCTATTCTTCCCATAGATCTAGATTCTACCCCCACTTTACAGCCTGAGAAACTAGGGAGGGTCTCTTCTGACCCTCTTTCTGCATCCATTATGCCGCTGAGGGCTCAGCTGCCTCTTATCTGATCTTTCTCTTGCTCAGCATCTCTTCACCCCATCTCCCAAGGTCTTCTGCAAACACCATTACACCCATTCCTGGTCCAGAACACTAACCCCTGCACCACGCTGCCTCTCCCTGCTCACCTGTCTGAGAGATTTCCAATCAGGAGCGATCCAATCAATACGCCAGCCATGTAAAGGGATTGAGCCATTTGCCTCAGTGACCGAGATTCGCACACTAGATTCCACTGGAAAATAATTGGGGAGGGAAGATTTCAGGGCAGAGAAAAGCAAAAACCATTGAGAATTTTTGTGGATCTCATGTCGCACCTCATCAGGCCTCATTGCAATGCTGGTTGGGGAATTCTGGGAGTTGAAGTCCACCCCTCTTAAAGCATGCTGGCTGGGGAATTCTGGGAGTGGAAGTCCACCCCTCTTAAAGCATGCTGGCTGGGGAATTCTGGGAGTGGAAGTCCACCCATCTTAAAGCATGCTGGCTGGGGAATTCTGGGAGTGGAAGTCCACCCATCCTAAGTCATGCTGGCTGGGGAATGCTGGGAGTGGAAGTCCACCCATCCTAAGGCATGCTGGCTGGGGAATTCTGGGAGTGGAAGTCCACCCATCCTAAGGCATGCTGGCTGGGGAATTCTGGGAGTGGAAGTCCACCCATCTTAAAGCATGCTGGCTGGGGAATTCTGGGAGTGGAAGTCCACCCCTCTTAAAGCATGGTGGCTGGGGAATTCTGGGAGTGGAAGTCCACCCATCCTAAGGCATGCTGGCTGGGGAATTCTGGGAGTGGAAGTCCACCCCTCTTAAAGCATGGTGGCTGGGGAATTCTGGGAGTGGAAGTCCACCCATCCTAAGGCATGCTGGCTGGGGAATTCTGGGAGTGGAAGTCCACCCATCTTAAAGCATGCTGGCTGGGGAATTCTGGGAGTGGAAGTCCACCCCTCTTAAAGCATGCTGGCTGGGGAATTCTGGGAGTGGAAGTCCACCCATCCTAAGGCATGCTGGCTGGGGAATTCTGGGAGTGGAAGTCCACCCATCCTAAGGCATGCTGGCTGGGGAATTCTGGGAGTGGAAGTCCACCCCTCTTAAAGCATGCTGGCTGGGGAATTCTGGGAGTGGAAGTCCACCCATCTTAAAGCATGCTGGCTGGGGAATTCTGGGAGTGGAAGTCCACCCATCCTAAGGCATGCTGGCTGGGGAATTCTGGGAGTGGAAGTCCACCCCTCTTAAAGCATGGTGGCTGGGGAATTCTGGGAGTGGAAGTCCACCCATCCTAAGGCATGCTGGCTGGGGAATTCTGGGAGTGGAAGTCCACCCCTCTTAAAGCATGCTGGCTGGGGAATTCTGGGAGTGGAAGTCCACCCCTCTTAAAGCATGCTGGCTGGGGAATTCTGGGAGTGGAAGTCCACCCATCCTAAGGCATGCTGGCTGGGGAATTCTGGGAGTGGAAGTCCACCCATCCTAAGGCATGCTGGCTGGGGAATTCTGGGAGTGGAAGTCCACCCCTCTTAAAGCATGGTGGCTGGGGAATTCTGGGAGTGGAAGTCCACCCATCTTAAAGCATGCTGTCTGGGGAATTCTGAGGTTTGAAGTCCACCCATCTTAAAGTTGCTAAACACTGCTCTACAAAACGCCAGTCTGGGGACATTTAAACTTTTCTCATCCCTTTAAAATCGAAAAAAAAAAGTTTCTTTCCCACCTCACTGACAATCGTGTTGCTGAACAAGCTCCTGTCATAAGTCCAACCATCCTCACACGCTTCAGTGTCAAATGCAGTCTGGTTGCCAAGACTCGCATTCGGGTCCAGGAACCGCCACTGCGGGGCCACGAAACGCCGGCATTGCTCAGGCTGTCGGTTCATGTCCGTCGGGATGGAGATCCTCAGGAGCTGATCGGCTCCCAAATTTCCCACGGTGCCGTTGCCTTGGCGAGTGGCATTGGAGGCGATGCGAATCTGGCAGTGATGCTGCGGGATGCCGGCTGTGAAGTTTTGCAGGAGGTTCTGACTGGCCAGCATCAAGAGAGGGATGGCTAGGAAGGTGACCATCATCCTTTGAAAACGGCCCATTCCTCCTACATTGTCCAAAATGTCAGCAAAAGTCATGGCGTCGGCGAGAAACGAGAGACGGTGGCGTCGGTTTCTGGAAATTTATAATCTTGCAGTTTGGCAAAGCAGATGGAGCCCGTCAAATATTTTCTGCAGTTTGGCAGTCTCAGTTCTCCAGATCTTCTGCTGTTTTCCCAACAAATACCCTGTCGGCACTACTCTCTGGGATGAGGCCCATCCAGCTTTATATGAAACTTCGGCCGGGCTAGTTAAAATGTTACTCCAAAGGAAATTTCCTCCTTAGCAGCCTGGATAGCAAAGAGGTTGCGAATGGATCAAGAAGCAAGTGACCTGGAAAATGAACTTAAGAATGCGTCATTGGGCAGGGATGGACAAAATGGCGGGTGGCTTGAGAGTCACTGAACGCTGGCTGCATTTTTTTCCTCCAAGAAACCCCCAATGGGCTAGCCCTCTTTATCCCTTCCCTCCACCGGATTTTATTTTGCCGATCCCAGCTCCTTCTGGGGAAATCTAGGAGCTTCTGTGGAAAAGTGGCCAAGCTACAGAGCATTAAAAATCCGGAAATTTTTTTCTTTCCGCTCTTTTAAAATGGCGCGACACTTGTCCGTCCAGAACCGATTCTCTCACAAGGTGGATGTCTGTTCTTTTGGGGACAAATTTTTGTTAAAAAATAGTGTTTAAAGAAGTGCTTCTCAAGCTTGGTAACGTTAAGATGGTTGGACTTCAACTCCCAGAATTGCACTCGTCTTAAAGGACGCTGGCTGAGGAATTCTGGGAATTGAAGTCCGCCCATCTTAAAGGACGCTGCCTGAGGAATCCTGGGAGTTGAAGTCCAGACACCTTAAAGCATACTGACTGGGGAATTCCCCCCCCCCCATTTTTAATCAGTTACATTGCCCGCCATGCTGGGGGAAAGTGGATCTTTTAATTTCAGAAGCACTTAGTTAATTTCACCATTAAGATAAGCTAGTTTAATTTTCTACTTTTGTGCAAGCAACACTTCAAAGTATCATTGTGTACACTGAGTTCAGTGCAGGTTTGAAACTTGACAGATTTGGCAACTTTTTCCAGTGAAGTGAATTGAAGTGAAGCAAAGTAAAGTAATAAAATGAGAGGGAGGGGGGAGATAGATGGATGGATGGATGGAGAGATAGAGAGATGAGAGATAGATAGATAATAGCTGGGAAGGTAGATGGAGGGATAGGTAGGTAAGTGGATAGATAGATAGGGATAGAGGGATAGAGAGATAGGTAGGTAGGTAGGTAGGTAGGTAGATAGATAGATAGACTGACAGACAGACAGACAGACAGACAGACAGACAGACAGACAGACAGACAGACAGACAGACAGACAGATAGATAGATAGATAGATAGATAGATAGATAGATAGATGAGAGATAGATGATAGCTGGGAAGGTAGATGGAGGGATAGGTACTTAAGTGGATGGATAGATAGGGATAGAGGGATAGATAGGTAGGTAGGTAGGTAGATAGATAGATAGATAGGTAGGTAGGTAGATAGATATAGATAGATAGATAGATAGATAGATAGATGAGAGATAGATAGATAGATAGATAGATAGATAGATAGATAGATAGATAGATAGATAGATAGATAGATAGATAGATAGATAGATAGATAGATAGATGAGAGATAGATGATAGCTGGGAAGGTAGATGGAGGGATAGGTACTTAAGTGGATGGATAGATAGGGATAGAGGGATAGAGAGATAGGTAGGTAGGTAGGTAGGTAGATAGATAGATAGATAGATAGATAGATAGATAGATAGATAGATAGATAGATAGATAGATAGATAGATAGATAGATAGATGATAGCTGGGAAGGTAGATGGAGGGATAGGTAGGTAGATAGGTGGATAGATAGAGAGAGAGGGATAGAGAGATAGGTAGATAGATAGATAGATAGATGGATAGATGATAGATAGATAGATAGATAGATAGATAGATAGATAGATAGATAGACAGATAGACAGATAGATAGATAGATAGATGAAGGGAGGGATAGATAAGATAGATGATAGACATAGATATTAGAGAGAGAGAGAGAGAGAGATGAGAGATAATAGACAGAAATCAGACAGATAGAGATGTTAGATAGACAGAAAGACAGAAACAATGGAGAGAGAGCGAGATGAGCGATGAGAGAGACAGACAGACAGACAGAGATCGGTTATACATGTGGGGACCAGTTGTCAGTCACTTTCTGCAGTTCTGTTGTAACTTTGAACAGTTACTAAATGGATGGTTGTAAGTTGAGAACTACCTGTAATGTGGTTATAATAATTCATAAGGACTATTTTCGGAAAATCCAGCTTTCAGGTGGGGAAGGTCTAGTCTGCTATTCTATCTGCCTCTGATCACGGCAGCCCCAGATTTCTCTCTCCACCCCAACCTTCTTGATTGTCTACTTTCTAAGACCACACCTGGAATGCTGCAGCCAATTTTGGTCGCCATATCACAAAAAAGAGGTTGAGAGTTTGGAAAAAAAAAATTCAGAGAAAAGCAACTAATGTGATCAAAGGCCGGCAGACTAAAACATACGAAGAACGGCTGTGAGACTTGGGTTTGGCTAGTCTAAAGAGAAGAAGAAATAGGGGCGACATGATAGCAGTGTTCCAGTATTTGAGGGGCTGCCCCAAAGAAGAGGGGGTCAGGTTGTTCACCAAAGCACCAGAGGGCAGGAGAAGAAACAATGGTTGGAAATTGACCAAAGAGAAGCAACCTGGAATTAAGGAGAAACTTCCTAACAGCGAGGACAATTAACCAGTGGAACAGCTTGCCACCAAGAATTGTGGGCACTCCATCACTGGAGGTTTTTAAAAAGAGACAAGACAATCACCTGTCCGAGATGGTGTAGGTTCTCCTGCTTGAGCAGGGGACTAGACTAGAAGACCTCCAAGGTCCCTTTCTATTCTATTCTATTCTATTCTATTCTATTCTATTCTATTCTATTCTATTCTATTCTATTCTATTCTATTTCATTCCATTCCATTCCATTCTATTCCATTATTCTATTCTATTCTATTCTATTCTATTCTATTCTATTCTATTCTATTCTATTCTATTCTATTCTATTCTATTCTATTCTATTCTATTCTATTCTATTCTATTCTATTCTATTATTCCTATCCCCATATATTCTATTCTATTCTATTCTATTCTATTCTATTCTATTCTATTCTATTCTATTCTATTCTATTCTATTCTATTCTATTCTATTCTATTCTATTCTATTCTATTCTATTCTATTCTACTTGCTGAAATTCAAGGATGTTTTATAGGACAAGAGCTTGACCAGCCCAGAGCGGTGGGTTGAGCTGTTTCCAGCTCGGCTTTCTCCAATTACGAGCCAGCATCAATCCTTCAAGTCTGAAACCAACCCATGCCCTCTCTGGAGGGCACCAGTGAAAATTTGGGTGGGATCCCAATTCCACAGAACTGGTTGATTATTCGCTTTCCCGGTCATCGCGGGCAAAGGTCCAGTGCCCTCTCAGCACCGCTGGCAACCGATCTGCTGCTAAGCAGATCAGCCAAGAGCTGGAGATGACCAAGCACAATGAAGCTTCACCCACCTGGCTTGGTCTCAACTGCTCAAGGGGAACGGATGGCTGATTCTGCGGATCGCTGGTTAGGGCAGGGAGGAAAATTAAGACTCAGCCCTTTTCTCCTCCAAGTTTTGAAGAAGGGGGTGTTAATGCAAGGGAGAAGAAGGCGAGAACGCATCTGACGTCAGGGTGCGAAGCCAGAGTTATAAATGCTAATTCCGACTCCTTGTTTAGCGACCGTTCTTATAAAGAACGGTGGCTGGAATTGGGCATGTCTAGTTTAATGAAAAGAAGGACCGTGGTGACATGATAGCGGTGTTCCAATATTTGAGGGGCTGCCACAAAGAAGGGGGGGTGTCAAAGCACCTGAAGGCCAGACAAGGAACAATGGGTGGAAACCCTGCAAGGAGAGAAGCAACCTGGAATCAAGGAGGAATTTTCTGACAGTGAGAACAATCAACCATTGGAACTGAAGTTGCCTTCAGAAGATGTGGGAGCTTCCTCACTGGAAGCTTTCAAGAAGAGATTGAAATGCCATCTGTCAGAAATGGCGTACAGTCTCCTGCTTGGGCGGGGGGGGGTTGGACTAAAGCAGGGGTCCCCAACCCCTGGGCCATGGACCAGTACTGGGCCGCGGCAGGCCAGCAACCGGTCTGCACAGACAAGCAAAGCCTCATCCGCAGGATGCAGCCAGCACACAAAACCACACACACTCCGGTCCACGGAAAAACCTTTCTCCATGGAACCGGTCCCTGGTGCCCCAAAGGTTGAGGGCCTCTGGACAAGATGACCCACAAGGTCCCTTCCAACTCCACTATTCTATATTCTATTCATATTCATTTTCTGGATCTGTACCAGCTACCTGGACCCCCAATTATCTAAGGGCGTTTGATGACACAACAACACGGCACGCCGTCACTAACCCGAGTTAACATCAAGGAGAGAAGCAACCTAGAACTAAGGAGAAACTTCCTGACAGTGAGAACAATTAACCAGTGGAACAACCTGCCTCCAGAAGCGGTGAATGCTCCAACACTGGACGTTTTTATGAAGAAACTGGACAGCTGTTTGTCTGAAATGGTCTAGGGTTTCCTGCCTGAGCAGGGGGTTGGACTAGATGGCCTCCAAGGTCCCTTCCAACTTTATTACTATTATTATTATTAGTAGTAGTATTAGTATTATTAGTATTATTAGTATTATTAGTATTAGTATTATTAAAATGAATCCGACTTCAGTTATGCCAAAGTTGGTGAAGTGTGGTGTGCAAACATCATGTGTGGGTTGATAGAAAATTAGCCCAGATTGCAGATGTTTAAATTGAGAGGCGGGGCTTCCATTCTACTCGTTGGCGAGCTGGGAGGGGCAGGTTCCCAAAATATTAGAGCGGGCTCTGGTTTCTGCTTGGTTGTGAACAACTTTGCTGCCACAGCTTTGTGGAGTTACAAGCGTTCATTTAGTGACCGTTCAAACTTACAACAGCCTTGAAAAAAGTGACCTCAGGATAGTTTTTCACACTTACGACCGTTGCAGTCTGAGAGGAAGTAGCTGGGGTTTTTCAAACTTGATCCCCAATCCCCAAACAGACCCAGTTTAGCGATTGGCAGAATCCAGAAATGGACCAATCAGTTACAAACAGACAGACCAATGGTCGGGTTTATCCAGACTGGGTTTATTTGCATTTAACCAGGTTATGAAATGAACGTTTTATGGATTGAGGCAATGAGTTCAAATTTAAACTGGCCCACTGCATTGAGTTATGCACCCAGCATTTAGTTGATGTGATGAAGTGTATTGATGTGATGAAGTGTTGGTCATTACCTATAAAGCCCTTTATGGCACTGGACCAGGATACTTATGGGACCGTCTTCTGCCACATACTTCCCTACGACCGGTGAGAGCGCACAGGGTCGGCCTCCTCCGGGTCCCGTCAGCAAAACAATGTCGTCTGGCGGGTCCTAGGGGGAGGGCCTTCTCTGTTGTGGCACCCGCCATCTGGAACCAACTGCCCCCTGAAGTCCGCGCTTCTCCCACCCTCCCGGCCTTCCGAAAGAATCTTAAAACCTATCTTTGCCGGCAGGCCTGGGGATGATTGTGGATTGCTGTTTGAATGATGTATGTGTCTTGGGTTTTTTATTTTAAATACTTTTCTGATTTGGACTTAGACTGTGACTGATGTTTTATATATGTTGTAAGCTGCTCCGAGTCTTTGGAGAGGAGCGGCATATAAGTCCAAATAATAAATAAATAAATAAATAAATTGTGTGAATCCAGAAGGGCGGATAGAGAAAATGAAAGTGGACACACTCACTTGTTCAAATCTGGACTTTAATTTGTTTTATAGAGAGGAGTTGGGCCCCTGAATGGTTTATCCAGAGTAGATACCTTGAGTTGGGTGCACAAAACACGCTAAGCTTATGCCCGGGTTAGTGAAACCCAAGCTGGTATGCACGAAGTGTGCAATAAACAAACAAGCCCATAATTTGGTTTCTTAGGGGTTAAATTAGATTGATCTAGGGCAGTGTTGCTCAACCATGGTGATTTTAAGCTGGGTGGGCTTCAACTCCCAGAATCCCCCAGCCAGCCATGCTTTAAGATGGGTGGACTTCAACTCCCAGAATCCCCCAGCCAGCCATGCTTTAAGAGGGGTGGGCTTCAACTCCCAGAATTCCCCAGCCAGCTTGGTTTAATTCTGGGAATTGTAGTCCACACGTGTGGTCTGAAAGCATGCAGGCTGAGGGATTCTGGGAGTTGAAGTTGAGAAACATCCATCCAGTGTAAGTCAAAAAATATTTTTTTCTGGTGTCTCATTACTGCCACCTAACGACCATCTTTTATGGACTTTTCTTAAAAATTTAAGAAGTTAATCCTCATTCAACAACAGGCTGAGATACGGGGCTGGTTCCTGCAACACGTTAAACTATGTAATAGCCATGCCCATTTTGGCCCGGGTTAGCATATTTATTTATTTATTTCTTCAATTTCTATCCCGTAGGACATATTGGGGGGGGGATGTGTCAATACTTTGCAAACAAGTGGATCCAGCTTTTGTTTTAAAAAAAAAAAAGAAATCAGACAGAATGAGCGTACAGAGAGTAGAATATCTTCCAAATATTCTATTTTTTCTCTCTGTCAATCCAGAATATTATTGGTCTCCTTCATCTCCGTGGTCACTTCTGCAATTTTCCCAAGTGTGATGCTGTTCTTGGTCCTCACAGATCTTCCTGTGTTCCATATTCCATAAGTCCTGGGAACACACCGTTTTTCTCTCCTCAAGCAGTGATTTTTTTGCTACAGACCAAGAGGCCCTCTGTTTGCTGGGAGTCCAGCTTCTGGCTCTTATTCCGTGATCTGTTTGGGGGGGAAATGCCATTAAGTGAGCTTGCAAAGGGGCTTCACCAACTCAGTTGATGCACGAGCGATTGACTCGGTTACATTACTGACCCTTAGTTGGTTTTAAGCTTCAGATGGATGAGGTTTGATGTCTGTATCCTTCGCTTTTTAAATTGTTACTAGATAACCTGTTCCCCATTCAGCTTCCTACAGGCTTCCCCATTGAATTTTCTTGTGGGAACGTGGCAGGGAGCATTGGAAATCTTCCTTCCTTCCTTCCTTCCTTCCTTCCTTCCTTCCTTCCTTCCTTCCTTCCTTCCTTCCTCTTCTTTTCCTTCCCTTCCCTTCCCTTCCTTTCCTCCTCCTTTCCTTTCTTCCTTCCATCCTTCCTTCATCCCTCTCTCCCTCTTCTTTTCCTTTCCTTTCCTTCCCTTCCTCCTTCCTTCCTTCCTGCCTTTTTCCTTCCTTCCTCAGCAGGCAGATCAGTGGCTGCTGTTGAGTGGGGGGAGGAAGCAAGGGATTGCTAAACTGACTGGGAAACTGTCACAAAACAATGAAGATCCGGTGACTGCCGCAGCACGCCAGCAATGCAGCAGCAATCAGTGGCTCTGAAGGAGCCAGAACTTTCCCCAGATTTCATTTCCTCAAGACTTATGGGTCCTGATTTTTGGAAGCCTTCTGTAAGTTAGCCCATTCAAGGTATCTTGGTTCAAAAACTGTTGCCCTATCATGCAGCAGTTGGAGGGCACGGCAATGAGAGTTTGAATGGGATATAGATTATTATTATTATTATTTGAAATCATTCAATCCATAAGTTGGCTTTCTTGCTAAAGAAGAAGGATCATCAGGGAAAGCGACAATCCTTTAAGGTTCCAGGAGGACTGCAAAAATCCAGGACCACTTTTTTTCCTCACCTCTTCTCCACCTGCTCTATTGTTTCCAGCAAGGGGATGTTACGGGTTTCCGGCAAGAAGACCGCCACGATTCCAGATATGATGGGAGCCGCACCGTAGATAAGATTGGGCAGAAATGGGAGATATTCTCCTGTCATCTTCACTGCCGGAGCCACGATGCCTCCCATGCGGGCCATGGTGTTACTGAGACCCATTCCGGTTTGCCTGCACAGACGGAACCCCCCCCCAAGCAAAAGGATTGGTCATGCTGCTTGACCTCACGGAGGTACTTTGCTCAATTTAAACCCCTGTATATATTTTTTTCCAACGAGCAGCTATCTTCCACCCACTTTTCCTGTCTTTCCCTCCCACCAGGGCCCGAGCTATCTTGTCAAAGTCACCTGCCCAGCGGTTTCCCCCTTGTTTGGTCTCTCACCGAAGCACCGTGGGGTAAAGTTCTCCGGTGTATAAATAGATGCAGTTGAACGAGGCGCCTAAGCAGCCCTTCCCGAAAACAGCCACGGTGGTCCGCAGGGTCTGCATATCTGGGAGAAGGGGAGAGGTCTCGGGTGAGGACCATGCTGTCTGGAGGAGCGCCAAGCCATTCGTGGCGAGAGCGGTCACGTGGATGTCCACCAACTCATTGCTTTTCATTAATCAGGCTCGCCTCCAGAAGTCTTGGGCGCTCCATCTCTTTAGAATAGAATAGAAACTGGAAGGGACCTTGGAGGTCTTCTAGTCCAGCCCCCTGCTCAAGCAGGAGAACCTATACCGTCTCAGACAGGCGACTGTCCAGTCTCTTCTTAAAAACCTCCAGTGATGGAGCACCCACAGGTTCTGGTGGCAAGCTGTTCCACTGATTGATTGTCCTCACTGTTAGGAAGTTTCTCCTTAATTCCAGGTTGCTTCTCTCCTTGATCAGTTTCCAACCATTGTTTCTCATCCTTCCCTCTGGTGCTTTGGTGAACAACTTGGCCCCCTCTGCCTTGAGGCAGCCCCTCAGAAGTCTTCAAGAAGAGACTGGACAGCCATTTGTCCAGAATGGTAGATGTTGGACTAGATGACCTCCAAGGTCCCTTCCAACTCTGCTATTGTATGTTGTATAATGGGAGGGGGGGGATAACATGTCCGATTTTCATAGACTTATCTCCAGAACGTTGCTGGAGTTTAGCAGCGGGATCCACTGATCCAGGGATGCTGTCCGTGGTTCTGAACGGACCGATCCATCGGATCCAGTTTCCAGATGGAAGAATGGGTTCTGTTTGTGAAAAGATCTGGTTCTCTTTTTTTTGTGTTTTGTTTACTTTGCTCACCACCTCACAGCCAACCTCGGTCTATTGTCACATCTCCAATCAGATGCTTAGCTATTATTACTTGCTCTCCTTTGTATTTTAATCCAAAGGACCCTGAAGTATTGTTTTTCAACCTGGGCAACATGAAGAGGGATGGACTTCAACTCCCAGAATTCCCCAGCCAGTAGATTTTAAGATGGGTGGACTTCAACTTCCAGCATGCTGGCTGGGGAATTCTGGGAGTTGAAGTCCATCCCTCTAAAACTTTAAAGTTAAGGTCTAAACCTCCCTGAGCAAAAGGCAGAAAATCAGAGACCTTGTGCAAGCTTCCCCACAACCTTTGGATTCCAGTATTGCAATCCCAGTTGCAATGTAAGGCTGTGAAAGCTGGACCATAAGAAAGGCTGAGCGCCAAAGAATGGAGGCCTTTGAACTCTGGTGCTGGAGAAGACTCCTGCGAGTCCCCCGGACTGCAAGGCGATCCAACCGGTCAGTCCTAGAGGAGATCAACCCCGGCTGCTCTTTAGAAGGCCAGATCCTGAAGTGGAAACTCAAGTCCTTTGGCCCCCTAATGAGAAGGAAGGACTCCCTGGAGAAGAGCCTGATGCTGGGAAAGATGGAGGGCAAGAGAAGAAGGGGACGACAGGGAAGGAGGTGGCTGGATGGAGTCCCTGAAGCAGCAGGCGTGAGCTTCAATGGACTCCAGAACATGGCAGAGGACAGGAAGGCCTGGAGGAACGTGGTCCATGGGGTCACGAGGGGTCGGACATGACTTTGCAACTAACCACAATTGCGCTACTGAGAACCAAGGTCTTCCTCACCTTGAGGGATGAAGATGTTGGCCAGGATGGTTAACCCAGCCAAGATAAGGGCAACGGCTTGGGTGAACCGGCGCCCAATGTAGGTGATGGTGAGGACTGAAATAAACTTAGCCGGGAAGTCAACCGCTCCGAAAAAGAGCTGGATCAGGTAGATGTTGCCCCCGAAGTTCTGCAGGTCCATCACCAGCCCGTAGTAAGCGAAACTGGTGGAGAACCTTGGAAGGGGACCAGAGAAAAAAATTAATGAATAAATAATGTAATTATAAAATAAAAATAAAACAATAGAATAGAATAGAATAGAATAGAATAGAATAGAATAGAATAGAATAGAATAGAATAGAATAGAATAGAATAGAATAGAATAGAATAGAATAGAATAGAATAGAATAGAATAGAATATATGGAATGGAATGGAATGGAATGGAATGGAATGGAATGGAATGGAATAGAATAGAATAGAATAGAATAGAATAGAATAGAATAGAATAGAATAGAATAGAATAGAATAGAATAGAATAGAGAATAGGAAAGAATAAGAATAAGGATAGGATAGGGTAGGATAGGAATAGGAATAGGAATAGGATAGAATAAAGAATAGAATAGAATAGAATAGAATAGAATAGAATAGAATAGAATAGAATAGAATAGAATAGAATAGAATAGAATAGAATAGAATAGAAAAATAATAAAATAAACTAATTTAAAATAAAATAGAATAATAAAATTATAAAAATAAAATAAAATGTAAAATATAGAATGAAATGAAATGAAATAATAAAATAAAATAATAGAATAGAATAGAATAGAATAAAAAATATAAAATAATAAAATAAAATAATTTAAAGTAAAATAGAACAGAATAAAAAAAATAAAATAAAAAATAAAAATGAAATAATAAAATAAAATTATAAAATAACATAATAGAATAGAATAAAAAAAATAAAATAATAAAATAAAATAAAACAAAAAGAGCAGAATAATAAAATTATAAAACAAAATAAAAATAAAATCTAAAATAAAAAATGAAATGAAATAATAAAATAAAATTATAAAATAAAATAAAACAATAGTATAGAATAAAAAATATAAAATAATAAAATAAAATAATTTAGAATAAAATAGAACAGAATAATAAAATTATAAAATAAAAATAAAATAAAATGTAAAGTAAAAAATAAAATAAAATGATAAAATAAAATAAAACAATAGAATAATAGAATAAAATAATATGTAAAATAAAATAACATTAAAAATAAAGTATAAAATAAAATATAAAATGAAATTAAAAATAAAATAATAAAAGCTAAATTAAATTAAATTAAATTAAATTAAATTAAATTAAATTAAATTAAATTAAATTAAATTAAATTAAATTAAATTAAATTAAATTAAATTAAATTAAATTAAATTAAATTAAATTAAATTAAATTAAATTAAATTAAATTAAATTAAATTAAATTAAATTAAATTAAATTAAGCTTGCAAAGTGGGTGGGGAGAGAGGTTTCTTTCTGGAGTTTTCTGCCATGCAACTCACCAGACGAAGCAGACGCAGAGGGAGATCCGGCGCATGGTTGGGGTCCGGACCAGGTCGAGCAGCGAAGTCTTGGACGTCATGGAGGCCAGTTCCTCCTTCATCTTGGATCTCAAAAACTGGAAGGAGGGGGGGGGATACACTGGAAGGCCTGGTTGAGTTTTTAAAATTGGGGTGTTTCTAATGGCATTCAAGGGGCGAGTTTGAAAACCTGGTGTGAGGTGCTAGTAGTCCTCGAATTATGACGGTTCCCTTAGTGACTGTTCAGGTTTGAATGTTGCCCTCACCCACCCTTGTGGTGTTGCGACCACATTTTGACCAGTCAACGTCCAGCCAGGATTTACGGCCATTGGCAGCACCCTGCAGTCAAAGAACTCCAATTTATAACCGTTTCACCAGAAATTGGCTTTCCCATCCAGTTTCTGGCAAAAACTAGCCCAGAGAGAACAATGGATTCACTTAACAACTGCCAGGTTCGCTTAATGACCGTCGCGAAAAAAAGGTTGTAAAATTGGGTCTCGTCATGCGAGGAGCTGCCTTACAGCAATCACAACTTATGACCCTAATTGCCAGCCTCCACTGCAGTCGTAACTTGAGGACTACCTGCATTGTTAAATCCTGCGTAGAGGTCGAGTTACGATCCTTCATTTCACAACTGTCTAAAATTATGATGCCACTGAAATTATGACCGGTCCTCGTACTTATGACCATTGCCACATCCCCACAACCAAAAGGAGGCACGATTATGCAAATAAACAGAATTAATCTTGACGTCTTTTGGCAGGCTCACCTCCTCATTTAGCGTTCCAGCAGCTCCCTGCTTCCTGTTCATCTTGGCCACCTTCTTCAGCTCCGTCACGGCCTGTTCGAGCTTCCCGGCTGTTATCAGCCAGCGAGCCGATTCACAAAGCCACCTGTGGGGATGAAGGTTGGAAGAAAGGAAAAAACCCCACGAGGAGATTCACACTGAGGCTTACCAACTATTTCCCAGTTAATACTATGGTTCTATTCTAATTCTATTCTATTCTATTCTATTCTATTCTATTCTATTCTATTCTATTCTATTCTATTCTATTCTATTCTATTCTATTCTATTCTATTCAACGTTCACCTGTCTGAGATGGTATAGGTTCTCCTGCTTGAGCAGGGGGCTGGACTAGAAGACCTCCAAGGTCCCTTCCAGCTTCTATTCTATTCTATTCTATTCTGTATTTCTATTCTATTCTATTCTATTCTATTCTATTCTATTCTATTCTATTCTATTCTATTCTATTCTATTCTATTCTATTCTATTCTCTGTTCTCTGTTCTCTGTTCTCTGTTCTGTTCTATTCTATTTTATTCTATTCTATTCTCTGTTCTCTGTTCTATTCTTTTCTATTCTATTCCTTATTCTATTCTATTTTATTCCTTATTCTATTCTATTCTATTCTATTCTATTCTATTCTATTCTATTCTATTCTCTGTTCTCTTCTTTTCTATTCTATTCCTTATTCTATTCTATTTTATTCCTTATTCTATTCTATTCTATTCCATTCCATTCTATTCTATTCCTTATTCTATTCTATTCTATTCAACATTCACCTGTCTGAGATGGGATCAGTTTTCCTGCTTGAGCAGGGGGCTGGACTAGAAGACCTCCAAGGTCCCTTCCAGCTCTATTCTATTCTATTCTGTTCTGTTCTCTATTCTATTCTATTCTATTCTATTCCATATTCTATTTTATTCCTTATTCTATTCTATTCTATTCTATTCCATATTCTATTTTATTCCTTATTCTATTCTATTCTATTCTATTCTATTCTATTCTATTCTATTCTATTCTATTCTATTCTATTCTATTCTATTCCATATTCTATTCTATTCCTTATTCTATTCTATTCTATATTCTATTCTATTCCATATTCTATTCTATTCCATATTCTATTCTATTCTATTCAACATTCACCTGTCTGAGATGGGATCAGTTTTCCTGCTTGAGCAGGGGGCTGGACTAGAAGACCTCCAAGGTCCCTTCCAGCTCTATTCTATTCTATTCTGTTCTGTTCTCTATTCTATTCTATTCTATTCTATTCCATATTCTATTTTATTCCTTATTCTATTCTATTCTATTCTATTCCATATTCTATTTTATTCCTTATTCTATTCTATTCTATTCTATTCTATTCTATTCTATTCTATTCTATTCTATTCTATTCTATTCCATATTCTATTCTATTCCTTATTCTATTCTATTCTATTCTATTCTATTCTATTCTATTCTATTCTATTCTATTCTATTCTATTCTATTCTATTCAACATTCACCTGTCTGAGATGGGATCGGTTCTCCTGCTTGAGCAGGGGGCTGGACTAGAAGACCTCCAAGGTCCCTTCCAGCTCTATTCTGTTCTAGATTCTAGATCAGTCATTGAAAATATGGTATTGCATCTCTTGTTTCCTCATGGAGGACTACTGCATTGATGCGTCTTAATGATGGCTAAAATTGAGGACAGGACATAGAATACAATATTGATGCTTGGGAACTGACTCATATTTATGATGGTCGCAGAATCCACGGGGTCACGTGATCTCCTTTTGCAACCTTCTGACAAGCAAAGTCAAAGAAGCCAGATTCACTTAGTAACAATGTTATTGACAGTATATATGTCTAAGAGCTATTGCGATTGCTACTAACTTAACAACTGCAGTGATTCACTTAACATAAAGGTCGTAAAGTGGGACAAAACTCACTTAACAAATGTCTTGCTTAGCAATGGAAATTTGGGCGTTGCTATACTTTTTTTTCCTGGGCTGTCATAACTATGAATAGAATAGAATTTCTGAGTTGGAAGGGACCTTGGAGGTCTTCTAGTCCAACCCCTTGCTCAGGCAGGAAACCCTACACCATTTCAGACAAAGGGCTGTCCAGTCTCTTTTTAAAGACTTCCAGTATTGGAGCATTCATAACTTCTGGAGGCAGGTTGTTCCACTGGTGAATTGTTCTCACTGTCAGGAAGTTTCTCCTTAGTTCTAGGTTGTTTCTCTCCTTGGTTAGTTTCCATCCATTATTCCTTGTTCTGCCTTCTGGTGCTTTGGAGAATAGCTTGACTCCCTCTTCTTTGGGGCAGCCCCTGAGATACTGGAAGACTGCTATCATGTCACCCTTAGTCCTTCTTTTCATTAAACCAGACATACCCAATGCCAGCAACCATTCCTTATATGTTTTAGCCTCTAGTCCCCTAATCATCTTTGTTGCTCTTCTCTGTACTCTTTCTAGAGTCTCAACATCTTTTTTACATCGCGGTGACCAATACTGGATGCAGTATTCCAAGTGTGGCCTTGTAAAGTGGTATTAACACTTCCCGTGACCCTGATTCTATCTCTCTGTTAATGCAGCCCAGCACTATGTTGGCCTTTTGGGCAGCTGCAGCACACAGCTGGCTCACATTTAAGGGATGGTCCACTAGGACTCTGAGATCCCTATGGGAAAGACTTATTCCCGTGTCCTATTTACCAAGAATAACAGAAGAATAAGAAAAAAGGCAGAGAGACCACCAGCTGTAAGTGGTGCCAGTCTCGGAAAAGATACGCCAGGCCAGCCAGGACCAGCTGCCCAGTGGTGTATGCACAGCCATTGAGGGCCCCCAGCACCGGACGGGTCTTGGTGGGCGTCCATTCCACACCTGTTGGGAAGAGCAAAACCAGCATTCAAAACCTTTCGGGCTTTCAAGCTGCCCAGATGAGAGAAAAGCTCAAACTGGCAAGTGGACACCATCAGGGCTGCCCAAAGATAAACTTAACAAGAAACAAACCACACTCCCAAAATAACAGTGACGCGAGGGCCTGCTATTCCTGTCTAGGGAGGCTCCATTTACGGCTCGCAGATCAGTCAACGCCAGACCGGCGCCAACTGGGGAAGATGGATCCTCGTGGCAAGGGGACTCACACAGAGAGACGCCGTTCATCACGATGCCCGAGAAAGACATCCCGGTGACAAAGCGGAGGATGCAGTAGACACTGAAATTGGGAGAAAAGGCGGTTGCCGTGCCAGTTGTGGCCAGCTGCAGGTAACACCACAAAAGGATCGGCCGGCGACCGAACCTGCAGGGACAGAAGAGGAGGGAACATCAGAACAGGAGGGGAGGAGAGTGAATACTGGGAAGGAAAGCACGTACTATCCCCTCTGGTGTTGGTGCGTGCCAAATGCATTTAATAAAGAAAAATCCCGAGCACTTTGTACATGTCCAGAGGCTTAGCTCAGTTGCAAAGTTATCCAGTTAATGATCCCCTTACAACCATTAATTGGTACTTTTATCCCAAGTCTGCCCTGCACCAAGAACATTGCAATTGAAGTGCATTTAATACAGAAAGACCGTGACACTCTGCACACACTCAAAGGCATCTCGTGTTGCCGAGCTAAGCAGAGCGATAGCAGTTTCCCCTTTACAACATTTTTAACTTGGATGTCAAAATTCTCGTCCCTCACCTGTCCGAGAGGCCTCCGAATAAGATGCCGCCGACTAGAACTCCAGCCATATAAATCGACTGCGCCATTTGCTTCAGTGTTCGGGAGGAACAAACCAGATTCCACTGCCGAAAGATTTGGGGTCATGCAGAAGGAAAAAAGAGAAAATATATACATTTTTAAAGCCGTTATTTTTTTCCCCCAACAAAAATAGGTTTTTTGTCTTCCAGGTGGAGATGGGGAAAAGAGAGGTTTCTCAGGAACCAGGCATGCTCCGGATATTCCACCACGGCACGGAGTGTCCCAACTCTCAGTTTGCAATTGGGATCCTGCGTTCCCATCCCTCCTTGGGCTTTGTAGGGTCACAACCCTACTCTAAAACAATAAGAGCATTTGTGGGCAAGCCCTTGTAAAGATAAAATCACTCTCCCTGGCCCTAGGGCTGGGCGAGATTCTTTTTTTTTTTTTCCATCTTATCACATTTATTTTGCTCTTTATTTACTTTTTAACAACTTGCACTTCTAAAGGTGGAGGAAGAATCACTGCAGCTAAGTTAGCAACATGGTTGTTAAATGAATCATTGAATCGTTGAGTTAGTAACATGGTTGTTAAGTAAATCACTGAGTTATTGAATTAGTAGCATATTTGTTAAGTGAATCACTGAGTCGTTGAGTTAGTAACATATTTGTTAAGTGAATCGGTGAGCTGTTGAGTTAATAACATGGTTGTTAAGTGAATCACTGAGTCATTGAATTAGCATATTTGTTAAGTGAATCATTGAGTTAGTAACACAGTTGTTAAGTGACTCATTGAGTTGTTGAGTTAGTAACATGGTTGTTAAGTGAATCATTGAGTTAGTAACACAGTTGTCAAGTGAATTATTGAGTTGTTGAGTTAGTAACATGGTTGCTAAGTGAATCAGGCTTCGCCATTGATTTTGCTTATTGGAAGGTCGCAAAAGGGGATCGCGTGACCCTGGGACGCTGCAACTGTCGTAAATACTTGCCAGTTGCCAAGCTTCCAGATTTTGATCACCTGACAGTGGGGATGCCGCAACAGTTGAAAAGTCTGAAATACGTTCATCTATCACTTTTTTTCAATGCCCTTGTAACTGCGAATAGTCACTAACCGAATGATTGTAAGTGGAGGACTACATATACAGTGCCCAAGAGATTCTCGCGCCCCCTCCAATTTAAGAACCTGGATGTGCCCAAACGGGTCACTTCCAAATCCAGACTATCTTTGGTCTCACCTCTGTCACAATGGTCTCGTGGAAGACACTTCGGTTGTACACCCATCCGTCTCTACACGGTTCAGTTTCCATCTGGGTTTTGTTCTCCATGGTGCCATTCAAAAGCCACCCTTGCTTCTGATGGAAACGGTGGCACTTTGCTGGCTTTCCGTTCTCGTCCATGGGAAGGGACACCACAAGGAGAGCCTCGTCTTCGGCACTCCGGTTCCTGGGTGCAGCGTTGAGGCTGGTGGCGCAGTGGTGATCAGGCGTCCCTGCGGTGAAATTCTGCAGCATCATATGACAAGCCATCATAAGCACCGGAATGGAGATCAGAGTCACATAGACGATTTGGAAGCGCCCCATGCTGCCGACATGTTCTAAGATCTCTGTGAAGCCCATGGTGGACGGCTGGAAGGATCAAAGCTGGAGGACCTTGTGGGAGAAGGTGGAGGAGCAATTGGATCCCTTTCTGTTAGAGGTTTACCAAAGCCTTGCGTTAACACGGCTTTTTAGGATGGACCTTAAGCTGGTTCCTCCAAAGGACGTTCAACCAGTTTCTCCAAAGGACCTTCAACTAAGTCACCAAAGGACCTTCAACCAGATCTCCAAAAGATCTCCAAACAGTTTCTCCAAAGGACCTTCAACTAGATCACCAAAGGACCTTCAACCAGATCTCCGAAATTCCTTCAACTAGATCTCTGAAGAACTTTCAACCAGTTTCTCCAAAGGATCTTAAATTAGTTTCTCCAAAGGATCTTAAATTAGTTTCGCCAAAGGACTCTCAACTAGATCACCAAAGGACCTCCAACCAGATCTCCGAAAGTCCTTCAACTAGATCTTCAAAAAACTTTCAGTCAGTTTCTGCAGAAGACCTTCAACCAGTTTCTCCAAAGGGCCTTCAACCAGTTTCTCCAAAGGATCTTAAATCAGTTTCTCCAAAGAACCTTCAACCAGATCTCCAAAAGACTTTCAACTCGTTTCTCAAAGGACCTTAAACTAGATCTCCAACAGACCTTCAGCCAGTTTCTCCAAAGGATCTTCAACCAGTCTCTCCTCATCCAGAAAAGCAGAAGGTCTTTTCCAGAAGACCTTCTGGATGCGCTTTTGGAATCCTCTTCTAGAATCAAGGAATAAATATAACACCTCCCCTAATCTGGGTGGGACTGGCCATTCTCCATCCAGCAAAAGCGGTCTTCTGTTTTAAAAAGAGAATTTTTTTTTTTAAAAAAATAGTGCTTCTGAGAAGCCGAACCAGGACAGAGGCAAAGTTCTAGTTGAGCTCCCGGTTAAAGTGTGACAGCACCACAGGGATGAAGTGTGAAAAGGGACACCGAGGTAGCAAACTCCTGGTGTGACTTTTCAGCCCAAAGGGTGACTTCACGCAAGAATTGAAGCCTCCTGACCCCGGGGTTGGGTGTATCATTCACATGGCAGGTGTTAGAAATTAACTGCCCTTGGAGAAGGTCCAAAGTCTTTTGATGGTCATGGAGAACCTGGCCAGCCATGAGCAGGAGGCCACGGTGATGTCTCCTGACCCACCAGCCCTGGTTTGAAGATTTTGCAAGACCATGGACCAGAGGAGACCCTTTAAAACTCTGCTTCTTGTTGACCTTCCAACCCAACTGGAAACGAAGGATAGTTTCATAATGTCGCCCCACCTCCGATCTCCAGTATCTTAAAGCAGGGGTCTCCAGCTGGGCAACTTTAAGACTTGTGGACTTCTGGGGAATTCTGGGAGTTGAAGTCCTCAAGTTGTCCCGGTTTCGAGACTCCGGTTAAAGCTTCAGGAGTTTGAAAGAAACATTCTCTTTTTTTGCAAGTGCACGTCTGCATTATATTTTGGGTGGGACATTTACCTATTTTGGAAACAGGGAAGTTTTGGAAGTGGCCCTTCCGGATCTAAAGGACAGAGACAGCCTGGGGGGGGGCACGGAGGGGGAGTCAAAGGACTGAGTCCAGCGGAAGGGAAGGAATGTCAAGCCTGGGCCCGGCGCCCCGGAGAGTCGAGAGAAGTGGACTTACTTCTTTTGGAAAAGGTGGAGATTGCAATAGCCTCGGAGCACTGCATTAACAATGGAGCTCAGCCTTCCTCCCTCTCTTTCCCATCTCCTTCCTTCCTTCCTTCCTTCTCTCTCTCTCTCCTCCCTCCCTCCCTTCTTTTCTTATTCACAGTTTTGAACCACCCAGCTCCCTTCCCCTCCCCTCCTTTCCTCCTCTCCTTTTTTCTTTCTTTCTTTCCTCCCCTCCCTCCTTTTATTTTATTTTATTTTTCACAGTTCTGAACCATCTAGCTCCCTTCCTTCCTTCCTTCCCTTCCTTATCTCCTCCCTCCCTCCTCTTATTTTATTTTTCACAGTTTTGAACCACCCAGCTCCCTTCCCCTCCCATTCCTTTCTTCCTCTGTCCCTTCCCTCTCTTTTCCTTCCCTCCTTCCCTCCCTTCCTCTCTCCCTCCCTTCTCCTTCCTTCCTCCCTCCCCTCTCTCCCTCCCTTCCTTTCTTCCTCCCTCCCTCCCCTCTCTCCCTCCCTTCCTTCCTTCCTCTCTTCCTTCCTCTCTCCCTCCCTTCTCCTTTCTTCCTCTTCTTCCTCTCTCCCTCCCTTCTTCCTCCCTTCCCTTCTTCCTCCCTCCCTCCCTCCTTCCCTTCTCCCTCCCTTCCTTCCTCTCTCCCTCTCTCCCTCCCTTCTCCTTCCTTCCTTCCTCCCTTCTCCTTCCTTCCTCCCTCTCTCCCTCCCTTCTCCTTCCTCCCTCCCTTCCTTCTTCCCACCCCTCCTTCCTCCCTCCTTCCCTTCCTTCCTTCCTCTCTCCCTCCCTCTCTTCTCCTTCCTTCCTCCCTTCTCCTCCCTTCCTCCCTCTCCCTCCCTTCTCCTTCTTTCCTTCCTTCCTTCTCCTTCCTTCCTCTCTCCTTCCCTTCTCCTCCCTCCCTTCCTTCCTCTCCCTCCCTCCCTCCCTCTCTTCTCCTTTCTTCCTCCCTTCCTTCTTCCTCCCTCCCTCCCTCTCCCTCTCTCCCTTCTCCTTCCTTCCTTCCTTCCTCCCTCCCTCCCTCCCTTCCTTCCTTCCCATCTCTCCATCTTTCCTCCCTCCCTATTCTTTTCCTTGTCCTTGGAGGGGGGGACTTAACATCTGGTTTTCTTTTGCAAAATGCAAGGTGGGATTTCGTTGCTCTCTTCTTTCCTTTTGGCTCGGAGTGAGATTTCCTGGCAACTGTGGGGCCCAAGGAGGTGGGGTAGCCTTCCAGGGCCAGAGGTAGCCCTCATTCTGGGTCCGGTTTGTCTCGGGGCTGCATCTCAGCTACCCCTGTCTAAGGCAGGTGGTGCATTTACACCTCGCTCTTCACCTGGTTATCAAACGCCTCCCTCTTTTACAATCCTCCAAATCACCCTCTAATTGGAATTGACGGCTTTGTACCATAGGTTGTCCCCTGACACACAAACACACATTTTTCTTCCTGCGCAACACCCCGAATTGCAACCACACCAGCGTGATTTGAACCATGGACTTTATTCTCCTTATTTTTCCAAACCAGACAAAAGAACAACTTATTAACTTTTCTGTTTGCCAAAAGAGGCAAAGATTTCCACAAGGACAAACGACCGATCGATGCCTTCTTGGTATATCCGAGCCATATTAAAAAGATGGAGACCCCCCCCTCCTCCCCTTAGCAGCCTAGAAGCTATGATTGCAAACTAGCAACAGATGTAAGTTTATTTATGGTTGACATCACCAGATATGTCCCATAAGTGTTCCTGAACAATTAACTAGCATTTGCTGCCTGAAAGCATTTGTGTTTTGCAAAAGCTAAGCAGAGCTAAACTTGGTTAAATTGTGGATGGCTGATCACGAAGGACTCATCTGGGAAGTTTTTTAAAAAAAAAAAATCTAAGAAAACAATTAGCTAAACTACCTCCAAAATACCTCCATGAAATTATCAAAAGTAAAGTTGCTCCTGAAGGCAAACCTCAAAATTGCAAAAAATAATAATAATAACTAAACCACTTTTAGAACAAGAGCAGGAAAAACTGCTAAACTTGTGATTTGGGAAGACCCTCCAAAAAAAGAAGAAGAATTAAAAAGGGTAAGAATTACAGATTGGCAGAAAATAATGTTGTGGCTTGGAGCGCCGGTCTAAAGGAAGAAATCCCTGACAATTCCAGAGTCGTTTTTGAAAATACACTCTGCACGTGTTCAGAAGACCCTCCCCATCTTTATTATCACAACACTGAATCCTCCCAGTGAGGCTGGCTTAGCTCAGAGCCCCCCCCCCCACTCCCCTTGACCAAGGGGCCTAGTAGAATACAAGAAAAAAGGGGGGAAAGAACTAAAACACGTCCAGAAACACCACACCTTCCATCTTGGCTAAATGCAGATCCAAAAAAATGAGCTCGGAGAACTTTATTTCCAGAATCAAATTGTAAGCCAGCTCAGCAAGTCTCTTTGAACAGAACTTTTTCCTGCCTCTGAAGCAGGATTTTCTCCTGAGCCATCTCTTCTTCGTTCTTCTTTTTCGTCTTTCTGCACCTGAGGTTGGAAGGAAAAGAATAAATCGAAGTTCAGCTGAAAAGCATCCCCATCGTATCATCCAATAAACAGGTAGGTGCGCTTGAACTCCCAGAATTCCCCACCCAGAATGGTTGTGCTTGAACTCCCAGAATTCCCCACTAGAATGGGTGCGCCTGAACTCCCAGAATTTCCCACCCAGCATGGGTGCACTTGAACTCCCAGAATTCCCCACTAGAATGATTGCGCTTGAACTCCCAGAATTCCCCACTAGAATGATTGCGCTTGAACTCCCAGAATTCCCCACTAGAATGATTGCGCTTGAACTCCCAGAATTCCCCACTAGAATGATTGCGCTTGAACTCCCAGAATTCCCCACTAGAATGATTGCGCTTGAACTCCCAGAATTCCCCACTAGAATGGGTGCGCTTGAACTCCCAGAATTTCCCACCCAGAATGGTTGTGCTTGAACTCCCAGAATTCCCCACTAGAATGATTGCGCTTGAACTCCCAGAATTCCCCACTAGAATGGGTGCGCTTGAACTCCCAGAATTCCCCACCCAGAATGGTTGTGCTTGAACTCCCAGAATTCCCCACTAGAATGGGTGCGCTTGAACTCCCAGAATTCCCCACCCAGAATGGTTGTGCTTGAACTCCCAGAATTCCCCACTAGAATGGTTGTGCTTAAACTCCCAGAATTCCCCAGCCAGAAACGTACTTTATTTGAATGTATCCTAGTCTTTATCCTCTTACTTAAAAGATTCATTCATTCATTTGTTCGTCAGAGGCAATTAGAAAAATGATTTAAATAAAAAGAATTTGCAAAGCTCAGCTAGGCCCAAATCTCCAGACTTCGCCCCAGTGATGGTCGCCCACCTGTTCTCCACGTCTTCGATCGTGTCTGGCAAGGGTACGTTCAGCGTCTCGGGCAGAAGGCAGGCGACGATTCCGGCTGAGATGGGGAGGGCTCCGTACACAATGGGGGGAAGGAAGGGGTAGTACTCGTGTAGCATGTTGGTCATTGGGGAGACCATGCCCCCGACTCGGGCCATCGTGCTGCCGAAACCCAGCCCGGTCTGTCTGGGGAGGGCGAAGGAGAGGGAGGGGCAAAGAAGATCCGTGAGATTGGGGGTTCCAAGGACCCCGGGACCCCTCTCCCCAATAGTCCTCAACTTATTTCGACTTTGGCACAACGGCTCATCCTGACTTCTAAACCACAGTTTAGCTTTTGCCCGGCTCAGTAAAACCTCCAAAGGGCCGTAGCCACGATTAACCCAAACTAGGCTGAAGGAGGTTGTGTGAACACAACAACCGGGTGTCAGATGGGTGTCAGGATAGCCCAAGCAGCAGCTGAGCTGTTTAGTGGGGAATTTTCACAGCCAACGGTTGGTTTCCCAAAGAACAGGCGGTCCCCGACTTAACGACCACGATGGGGACAAGAATTTCTGTTGCTAAGCAACAGTCATTGAGTGAGTTGTGTCTGACTTTGCAAACTTTTTTGATCCTAGTTGATTGTTAAGCAAATCAGTCTTTTCCACCCCCCCACCCCCCTTGACTTTGCTTTCCAGAAGCCAACTGGGGAAGGTTGCAAAGGGCGACCATGTGACCCAGGGATGCTGCCACCGTCGTAAATACAGGCAGTCCTCGACTTACAACAGTTCACTTAGTGACCGTTTGAAGTTACAGCCCCGAAAAAAGTGATTTACCACCATTTGTTCACACATACGACCGTTGCAGCATCCCCATGATCACGTGATTTGCATTCGAACGCTTGGCAACTGATTCACATTTACGACGGTTGCAGCGTCCCGGGGTCAGGTGACCCCCTTTCTGCGACCTCCTGACCACCAAAGACAATGGGGAAACCAGATTCACTTAACAACAATGTCATTGAAAGACTGCAGTGATTTGCTTAACAAACTTGGCCCAAAAAAATGTCGTAAAGTGGGGCAGAACTCAAAACAAATTTCTCGCTTAGCAACATACATTTTATCGCTCCCTTGTGGTCGTAAGTCAAGGATTAGCTGTGCAGGCTGGTGGCCAGGTGCCCAGGATTTGATTAGGTGACCGTGGGGATGTTGAGTCGGTCATAAGTGCGAGGATCGGTCATCATCGTTTATCATTTTGGGGGGTGCCTTGTAACTTTGAACAGTTGCTAAACCAATGGACGTAATTTAGGACTTCCTGTACTTGGGGATGGGGAGGAATCGAACCCAGAACCTGGGGGAGGGCGAGATTCCGCCTCTGATCTTCAGTTCCAAAAAGGGTCCTTGGAAGGCAGCTCTCCTCACCTGATGGGGGTCGGGTAGAGTTCGGTCGTAAAGAGAAACACACAGTTGAAAGCCGCCGAGAGGCAGCCTTTGCCGATGACCGCCAGCGCTGTCCGGAGAGTCTGCATTTCTGCCGGCAGAAAAGGGGGAGACAGAGAACGAAATTAATCATGTAATTGCAGAGAGTCCTCGACTTACAACGGTTCATTTAGTGACCTTTCATCAAAGTTACGACGGCGCTGAAAAAAAGCCGCTTCTGACCATTTTTCACCCTTACGACCGCGGTCCCCTGATCAAGATTCAGACAATGGCTCGTATATACAATGGGTTGCAGAGTCCGTCGTGTGATCCCCTTTTGCGACCAGCTGACCAGCAAAGTCCATAGGGGAGCCCGGATTCACTTAACGACTGTGGGACTAACTTAACAACTGCAGTGATTCACTGAACAACCGTGTCAAGACAGGTCATCAAATGGGGCAAAACTCACTTAACGAATGCCTCGCTTAGCAACATAAATATCTCCAGTCGACAACACAGTCCTTTCAGAAGTTCCAGGAAGGCTCCCCACTCATTTGCATCACTCAGGTAACCCTGAGGACACAGGTAAACCACCAAGTGGCCTCAACGACTCTCTAAAAAGGATGCAAATGACCAGCTGTCTGCAAGGAGTATAAATCCTCCCATTCCCCAACATCCAGTCAGAGTTGAAGAAGCTTCTTGGAGGAGAAGGGAAACGTCTTCAAGGAAAAACAAGAAAGTCCAGTTGCCTCATGAAAAAGCACTTTTGGGACAGCCATGACTTAGATGATTTTTCTCCATAGACCAGGGGTAGGCAACCTTGGCCCCTTCATGACTGGTGGACTTCAACTCCCAGAATTCCTGAGCCAGCCATGCTGAGGTAAAAGGGAGAGGTTTCCAAGCTGAGCCATGCTGGCTCAGGAATTCTGGGAGTTGAAGTCCACAAGTCATGAAGGGGCCGTAGTTCCCCCATGCTGGCTCAGGAATTCTGGGAGTTGACGTCCACGAGTCATGAAGGGGCCGTAGTTCCCCCATGCTGGCTCAGGAATTCTGGGAGTTGAAGTCCACAAGTCATGAGGGGGCCATAATTCCCCCATGCTGGCTCAGGAATTCTGGGAGTTGAAGTCCGCAAGTCATGAAGGGGCCATAGTTCCCCCATGCTGGCTCAGGAATTCTGGGAGTTGAAGTCCATGAGTCATGAAGGGGCCATAGTTCCCTCACGCTGGCTCAGGAATTCTGGGAGTTGAAGTCCACGAGTCATGAGGGGGCCATAGTTCCCCCATGCTGGCTCAGGAATTCTGGGAGTTGAAGTCCACGAGTCATGAGGGGGCCATAGTTCCCCCATGCTGGCTGAGGAATTCTGGGAGTTGAAGTCCACCAGTCATAAAAGAGCCAAGGTTGCCTACCCCTGCACTAGACATTTTGGTTAAAGAGTTCTGATCTCTGGGTGGGATACCCTGAATAAACATGCTACAGTTCGGCTTTCTCGTGGAAAACATGACCCTGGGCCTGGTCCAAGTCTTCTGGACAGGTTCCTTGTTCTTCTTCTGAGGAGGACACCCGAAGAGGCCTCCTAAGACTTGGCCATGATGAAGACTGACATAAGAAGGGAAGCAAGACACCCAATGGGCAGACCGGTCAATACCCACCCAAGGGCACAAATAAGTTGGTGATGATGATGGTGCCGGCGGTCACCAGGAAGGCAGTGAGGCTAATCCTCCGTCCAATGTAGCTCATGGTGATGGTGACGACCAATTTGGCGGGAAAATCCACCGCTCCAAAAATCACCTGGATGAGGTAAATGCTGACCCCAAAATTCTGGAGGTCCATGACCAGCCCGTAATAGGAGAAGCTGACCGAGAACCTGAACGACACAAACACATTTATTATTATTTTTTTTAAACACAATTGCTGTCGGTCAAGCTGGTGTGACAGTTGTTTCCCAGAGTGTTGAAGATGTTGTGGTATGAACAACCAAGCATCAGGTTTCACTGTTCTCGATTAAGAAACCAGGTTTCCTTGCTGAACTGCAGAAAGCAAATCGGAAGTTGTGGGTGTAAAATTTTTAAACAAGGCTGTTTGGGTTTTAGAATTGGGTTTTTAACAGGTTTTTAGCAACAGCCTTGTATTAATATTAATATTAATATAATTTATTTTTAAATATTTATTGTTTTTATGTTTTTATTCTGTTGTGAACCGCCCCGAGTCCTACGGGAGAGGGGCGGTATAAAAATTTAATAAATAAATAAATAGAAAAATAAATCCCTGGAGGTGTTTAAGAAGAGACTGGACAGCCATTTCTCTGAAATGGCGTAGGGTCTCCTGCTGGAGTAGGGGGTTGGACTAGATGACCCCCAGGGTCCCTTCCAACTCTGTGGTTCTGTTATTCTGTATCCGATCCTTTTAAAAAAAAAAGTATGCTATTCTATTCTATGAGACGTCCATCTCAAAAGAGGAAGAATTATTTATTTATTTATTTGTTTGTTTATTTTTCATGTTTCTAGACCTCACCATCTCCCTCAAGGACACCCTTGGTTCTAAAGCTGCTGGAGTTCTTGTACAGGTAACCCTCAAGTTATGTCGGTAATGCAGCCTGCCCTTTACGGCCGCTAGCTGTAACGGTCATCAAACGGGTCCTTTAAACGACTAACCCGATTTTACAATGATTTTTTTTTTGCAGCAATTAAACGAATATGGGAGTCATGAGTGTGAATGCTATGATCATTAAGGAACGCTAAGGTTGCTAATTATAATAGATTTTTTTTTAATTTTTATTTTTTTTAAATCGTTTTAGTGGTTTTCGCTGGGTTTATTGATTTAAGATGCTCGCCAGATTGTAACTGTAATGGATGTTTTTGAATTGTGAGCTACCCAGATTTCCTTTGCAGAGATGGGCAGCTATAGAAAGTAAAAAAATAATAAAATAAAATAAAATAAAAGAATAAAATAGTAAAATAAAATAATAAAACAAAATAATAAAATAAGAATATAAAATAAAATAAAAATAATAAAATAAAATAATGAAATAAAATAAAATAATGAAATAAAATAAAATAAAATAATGAAATAAAATAAAATAAAAGAATAAAATAGTAAAATAAAATATATAAAATAATGAAACAAAATAATAAAATAAGAATATAAAATAAAATAATGAAATAAAACAAAATAATGAAATAAAATAAATAAAATAAAATAAAACAATAAAATAATAATAATAATAATAATAATAATAATAATAATAATAATAAATTCATTGTTCACTAGGGTGTGGTTTTGCCCAAACCAGTAATAAGTACCATTTTTTAGCAAAACCATTGTAAAACATAGTCACGTGACGGTGGGAACGCTGCAAACATCCTTAAATATTGGTGTGAAGCCGAACACCCAAAGTGTGGTCACATAACCATAGGGAGAGGTGGGGGAACTGTCAGAATTTCAAATCTGGGTCATGTTTTCTTTTTCAGATAGGTCATAACTTCAAAAGTCGCAACGTGACTGGTCGTAAGGCGAGGACTCTCTGTCACTCCCTCCGTTTGCTTTCATAAATCTCGCTAAAGAATACTCTGCAATTCAGCCTTGAAAAGGCTTTAAGCATTTGCTTTATTTCTGCGTTTGACTGTGGATCTAACGGTGGGCTTTTTGGTTGCAAACCGTATCCCTCCCTCTTTCTGATCCTGGAGAGCTGACCAACAACATTGGAGTGTGTCTTTAAGGGCGCTGTTCTTTGGCTTGACCCTCTTACCACACCATGGAGAGGCAGAAGAAGATGCGACGGATGGCTGGCGTTCGCACCAAGTCAGAAACGGTGTATGAGGATTTACACAAAGACAATTCCTTCTCCATATTGGAAAGCAGAACCTACCAGAAAGGGAAAATATATATATATATAAGAGGTGCGGAAACTTATCACAAATGAAGGAGAAGGTAAGTGTCCCAGGATAATGGTGCAAGATCCAGTCTGGCTCGGTCATCAGGACTAGAAGCTTAGTCTTCCGATCTTTCAGACTCATGCTGGTGTCCATCCTCTGGGAACGTCTTTCTAGCGGGGTGTGTGTTTTGGGCTATTCTGTGGGTGGTGTTTATATGATGCCTGTTGTGTGTGTGTGTTTTTTTAGATGGTGATTGGGATGTTGATGGCTGACTCTTAAGTTGTTGTTTGTTCTTTCCTTGTGTTGCCAAGCCCTCCACTCCTAAGTCCTTGATAAGCTGGTGATAAATCAGCATTCCTGTTGATTGACAGATGGATCTGTTTCCCAGGCTAATCACTTCTCTGGCTGTTTTTGTCCCTGCTCAGCCAACAATCTTAGTAGTTGCAAAATTG
>JARGCV010000346.1:230000-255000 GCA_034064705.1 Bothrops alternatus
ATTTTTGCCAGCCCTTCTCTTAGAACTGGTGCCAGATAAATATGTCCCACTGCTTTGGGATTTTTCTGTGCCCAGCAGGACACAGATTGCATTAGGACTGGGGGTGGATGGGGGGGAACAAGGCCCCCCCATTTCCACACCGGTTTGCCCATCCAACTGAAAACATCTCCTGCAGTTTGTGCAACTTAACTCCTTTGTTTGCTGGAAGAAAAAAAAATTCACTAGATCGTTCGGTTTCATCCCTACTAAAACAGCTCCTAAGGACCAGGCTGGATGGTGACAATCACAACCTGGCAAAAAGTTTTGTCTAGATTTTTGAGGTGTCTTTAAGTTGGGGATGCAACAGGGCAAGCAAAAAAGTCCTGGATTCAAAAGGGTGACAGCCTCTAGTTGAATTAAAATCCTAGCAAGATGCTATGCTAATATTAGGGTTGATCGCCCAGTCAGCTAGATCTTTAGACTGGATTTGGCATTTTTGTCCACCTTTCGAATCCTTCCCAAGGACCTGGGATAGACAGATGTGGTGGTTTGATGGTGTTCAAGGTCCCATTGCAGGATTTAAGCTGCCCCAAGTCAGGCTGCCTTTTCCAATTGACCCAATGGAGATTTCGTCAATGCCAATAGTATTATTATTATTATTATTATTATTATTATTATTATTATTATTATTATTATTATTATTACTACTACTACTATGGTTTGTTGCACAGTTATCCAGATGTTTAGACCAGATTGAGGATTTTTATCCACCCATCGAGTCCTTCCCAAGGATTTGGGATAGGCAGATGCTTTTATTTAATAATATTAAAAATCTCATTGCATGATCTGAGCTGTTCCAATTGCAATTTTTGTCTTCCTTTTGCAAGTTTGCTCTACTCTCAAGCATTTTGGCATATACATTTGCTTTATGATGGGTCCAGTTTTTGCACATCATTTTCTCTGAAATAATTTTATATCATTTTCATGGATATGATTACAACATATATAAAACAAATATTGTTTTATATATGTTGTAAGCCGCTCTGAGTCTTCGGAGAGGAGCGGCATATAAGTCCAAATAAAATAAAAATAAATAAAAATAAATAAAAAAAAATTTTCAATATGTATGGAAAGAATAGATGGGTTACACTAAAAAAGTTTCGAAGGAGCAATCACCAAGGCAGGAGAATCGCATTTGAAAAACAGCGAAAGGGACATCTAGAATAACAATTTAATATTGCATTTAAGTATTTGGCAGTCTTTTCTCTAGCAAAATCACGACTGGGTCAGGAAAGGAACAGCAGTAAGGTGTCAAAATTAGGGAAATTTGCATCCAGGTGACAGTCTTTTTCCGGACATTGCTTTTCAGCTCAGCTGAATTATTTCAAATTATTATTTAGCCCTGTTTTATAATTTTCCATGTATTCCATTAGGGTGTAATGCAGGCTGCCTTTGATCCAGCTGGTTTGTGCTGTCAGAAGTTTTTTCCCCCAATCTTAGTGGCAGATGCCGGAGAATAAAATCTTCAGTTTTTGACTTTCCTATCAGCTTTACAATATTTTCTGAGCACTTCTATTTTGTTCTGTGGTTATTAAAACAAGCCACGGATCCAAGAATCTCTCCCTGGCCTATCCCAATTTTCCTTTGCTCTAAATAATGCTTCTACTAATTCATCAGTTTCCGGATTGCCACTCACCTCGCTGACAATGGTGGACGTAAATTGAGTTCGGTCATAAAACCATCCGTCGGCGCACGACTCCGTCTCCGTCTGGTTCTCCCTGGTGACACTCGCGTTGAGGAGATGCCACTGAGCATCCGTGAAGCGTCGGCATTTTTCAAACCTTTGTTTGCTGTCCAGGGGGATGCTGACCCGGAGAAGCTGGCCAGCGCCTAACGGACGAGTGACATTGGGGTGCTCACTGCTGTTGGGGCTGAGGCGCACCTGGCAATGATGTCCTGGGATAGCGGCCGTGAAGTTCTGGAGAAGGTTATGACTAGCCATGAGCAAGACCGGAATGGTGAGCAGCATCGTGTGAATCATTTGGAAACGTCCCATGCCGCCAATTTGCTCCAGGATTTCGCCAAACGCCATGATGAGCCAGAAAAGATCTCAGCAACAGCAGCAGCAACAACAAAAAGAGGATTCTCTAAAAAAATCTAGGGGCCAAATCTTTGTTCCCACGCCAAATTCTCTTCTCATAAAGCAAAACGTCGAATGGAGAGACGGGGACAGAGAAAGGGAGAAGGAAGGAAGGAAGGAAGGAAGGAAGGAAGGAAGGAAGGAAGAAAGAAAGAAAGAAAGAAAGAAAGAAAGAAAGAAAGAAAGAAAGAAAGAAAGAAAGAAAGAAAGAAAGAAAGAAAGAAAGAAAGAAAGAAAGAAAGAAAGAAAGAAAGAAAGAAGAACTTGAGGAAGAGAATTCCTGCAAAAAGAAAGATCCAAAGATCCAGGATTTGGGGGGGTTTAAAGAATTAGAGTCAGCAGATTCCGTAGATTGGAAAGCAACTGCTTTTCTCCTTAATTTTTCTAAAAATGGGGTCTAAAAAGATCGGCGCATCTCTTCACCGGTCCGGCAGTGCTGGAGAGGACCTGTCCGTGCGTTGTGTCAGGATCCCTAATCTCCTTTCCCCCCCTTCTCGCGTCCCTACGCGACTGAGTCTCCTTTTCGCTGGGGGAGAGTTGAGGATCTGGCGGAGGGTGTTTGAGTCCAGAAACCTGCTGCCCAATGAAGAGCGGGCGGCGAAAAAATATTGAGATTCCCGGCACTGCCCCACATTGAAAAGAAAACGAAGAACTGCCCTGTTGGTGCCAAGTCCAAGGGAGCTGACGGGTCCCCGCTAAGCAAAATTGTCCTGAAATTGCTGTTTGTGTGGATTATTTATGGAAAGCAGGAAGCAGCTGATTTGGTTAACGTTTTACGCTGGTTTTGGAGGGGATCAACTGGAAGAAAAAAAACGAGGATGGGGGGTGGGGGGAGAGATTGGGTTAAAGGGGGAAAAAAGTACACAAACTGCAGGAGCGAACAAGGGTGAAGTAGGCAATTTAAGGGCGGGGCATGTGGCACACAAAATAGAAGAACGAAGTTGTTGGGTTGGTTTTTTTTTTAGCAGAAACGTTTTCGTAGAAATAGGCGAAAGCTCGTTTCATCAACTATTTACCTCCTGGGGCTGGAGTTCAAATCCCGCTGCTTCTCCCCCCCCCCTCCGGAATACAGGTGAAGTCCTCATCTGATGACCACAACTGAGCCCGTTGTTAAGTGAGACGGAGCTTTGCTCCGTTTTACGACCATCCTTTGATTGTGTTTGCTTGTTGTATGTGTCGATTTTTTTTTAATTGGACGTAATTATTGTTATTGATTTTTATCTAGGTCTATGTTCTTGTTGTGAGCCGCCCCGAGTCCTGGGAGAGGGGCGGCATACAAATTTAATAAATAAATAAATAAATAAATCCTTGCCACCGTTGGTAAGCGAATCACCGCAGTTGTTAAGTTAGGAACACGGTTGTTAAGTGGAACTGGCTTCCCCACTGGCTTTGCTCATCGGAAGGGGGATCACGTGACCCCCAAGACACAGCAACCGTCATAAATCCGAGTCAGTTGCCAAGGATGTGAATTTTGATCACGTGACCGTGGGTCGTAAGCGTGAAAATCATTCATAAGTCATAAGTCACTTTTTTTCAGTGTAATTGTAACTTCAAACGGTTACTAGGGCTACCATCATTAGCTCCATTACTGTCAATGGGATAGCAGGCAGGCAGTCCTTGAGTTACGACTGTGAAGCAACCTACCCACTATGGTCGTAACTTGTGACACTCATAAAATGGGCCAGTCACGTCATCGACCTGGACACAGGACCTATGTTGTGGTGGTCCATGATTGTTAAGTCAACACTGTGGTAGATTAAAGAGGAAGACGGGGAGCCAAGGAGAAAACAAGACAGCTGTAGCTGGCTTGGGCAAGCGAGCCAAGCTGCATTGTCTTCTGAGCCGAAGCGTCTCCGATTTCGCCATTAATATTTGAATCTCTTCTCCGGGGATGAAGGCTTACCTTTGGCATGCCTGCAAAATAACGCACTTTGTTTTTCTGGAGGCTGGCTTGTCACGAAATCTCAAGAGACAGTTAATTAACGCCTGTCAACCTGGCCTTGTAACTTTGAAGCAATGAAATCAGCAAGCAAAACTTGAACCTGACTCATCGTCAGCAGAGGCTTTTTATTATTATTATTATTATTATTATTTGCATTGTCGGGTTTGCTAATTCGTGCAGGGTCCAGAAATTTCTCCCAGCCCTTTGGGAGTTACAGCCACCAGGGGGCAGCAGCGCCTCTCCATCTGGGTTCAACTGCTCAGACGTGGAGAGAAGGCCACCAGGAAATCACAGGTTCAGTGACTAATGTCAAAAAAAAATTCCTCCATGGCACATTTAGGATTACAGCTCAATTTCTAGGCGAGACAGAGAACACCAAAACACTGTTGCCATTTTTTTTTTTGCTGCTATGAAGATATGCTTGGGCATCTCCAGCGTACCTGTGATACTGAATTACAGGTAATCCTCAACTTATGACTGCAATTGAGGTTGTTAAGTGGGGCATCACGTGACCAACCTCATTTTACGACATTTTTGCAGTGTCGCGAAGCGAAACCGTCCTCTGCAATGAGGGATTTTTGCTGGAAACTGGAAGTAAATATTAATTTCCAGCCCCACCCCAAAAAACCGTCGTAAATTGAGGTCACATCACCTTGGGATGCTACAAACAGCCATAAATGCAGACCGGTTGCCAAGCGCCCCAGATGCGATCACGGGGACCGTGGGAAGGCCCAGCCGTCAGATCTTCAAATCCAGATTCTGGTCTGTTGTGGTTTCAAATGGTCACTAAGCAACTCGTCATAAGTCGAGGACTATATCTGCCGTCATCCTGAGTCAAAAGGACGTGGGGATATCGCCGATGCAGCTGAGATTAAGTACTAAGGCAAGTAAGTCTGTGGGGAATTGTTCCTGGGATACAGGTAGTCCTCAACTTATGACCACAATTGAGCCCCCAAATTTAGGTCACTAAGCGAAACATTTGTTCAGTGAGTTTTGCCCCATTGGACGACCTTTCTTGCCACAGTTGTTAAGTGAATTGCTGCGGTTGTTAAGTCACTAACCTGGTTGTTAAGTGAATCTGGCTTCCCCATGGAGTTTGCTTGGTCAGATGATCACAAAAGGGGATCACATGATCCCCCGGGACACAGCGACCGTCATAAATAGGAACCAATTGCCAAGAGTCCAAATGTTGGTCACGTGACCATGGAGGATGCTGGAATGGTGGTAAGTGTGGAAAAAAGCTCCTAAGTCTCTTTTTTTCAGTGCCGTTGTAACTTCGAACCGTCACTAAGTGAGCTGTCATAAGTCGAGGACTTCCTGCATTCATTTATATGTTATTTGCAACTTAGCCGATGCATAATAGTGCTGTTATTAGGATGACTGTTACGCTGTTTACCGTCTTCTGGGAAAATTGACGCCTCCGGTTATTGCAGGTGTTTGCCTCCAGGGGCCGGACCCCGGAAAGCAGCCTGGCATCATCACCTCGATCTCGGTGCCCTACACTTCAAAGTCAGCTTTGCCAACCACCCCGGGGCAGGGGGGGAGGGGGAGAACATGGCTTCGTCCGGGGAGCCAGCAGCCTGCAAAGTCACCGTTCAGCTCCAGCCACGAGCCCTCGCTAATTAAATGTCAACATTTTGCAATGACAACTTCATTAGTTGCAAGAGGTTGGCATCAGGAGAGGCATGCGGGCAATCGGCCGGCAAGAGGTGGACTCTGCTCTAACCGTCGCGCCAGAACTTTCAGATCCCAGGAAGGGACAGGACAGACGTCCGAGACGTAAATGGGAATGACCTTTAGCCAAAGTCAGGGGCGGTTGCACAGCTCGGACATGGCTGCGTCCCAAAGACAGGGGTGCTCAGGGTTCAAGCAATGGGTTTTAGGGTGCCACCTTTAAAATCTGGCCGGGGAGAGAAGCTGGCTTTAAAAGAGATGGGGGTGCTTGCTGCAAAAAAAAAGAAAAAAAGATGTTAAAATGGGCATTTGCATTGTTTGAAAATATGGATGAGAGAGAGAGAATGAGAGAGAGAGAGAGAGAGAGAGAGAGAGAGAGAGAGAGAGAGAGAGAGAGAGAATGAATGAGAGAAAGATGAATGATAGATAGAGATATGAATGGATGAGAGAGAAATGAATGATAGATAGATAGAAATGAACAAATGAATGAGAGAGAGAGATGAATGAATGACAATGAAAGATATAGAGAGATGGATGAGTGAGAGAGATGAATGAAAGAGATGAATGAGAGAGATAAAAGATAGAGATGAATGAATGAGAGTGAGACAGAGATATGAATGATAGAGAGATATGAATGAATGATAGAGATAGAGAAATAATAATAATAAATAATAATAATAATAATAAATGTTGGAAGGGATCCTGGAGGTCATCTAGTCCAACCCCCTGCTCAGGCAGGAAACCCTATACCATTTTGGAAAAATGGCTGTCCAGTTCTCTCTGCAATTATTAATTCAGTTTATTTCTTTCTCTTCCCCCCCCCCTCCTTGCAAATCTTAACAAGAAAAATCTCTGAACGGGCCCAGCTGCCCTTTTTAAAAGCCAAGCGTCAAGCTTCTGGTCCTCAGGGTGAGTCAGAAAAATCTAAAGTCATCTATGAATCTGAGTATTCTAAACGCTGGCAATGGGGGGGAGGGGTAGAGATTTTAACACATGAGAGTCCACCCCAGTCGCCCACATTGAGAACACTCGGACTCCTTCTCCAACCCATCCCAAGGACTAGAAACCTGGCTCTTTGCATTTAAAACCCAGCCACCTAAAAAAAAAAAAACCACATTTCCTTTCCTAAAAGACTTTTTTCTTGGCACGTCAGCCAAAAAGGTCAGAGTTCGCTCTTTGTCCCTTCCTTGAAAACCCTGGTTCGAAACCCGAGGAAGTTAAGTACATCTTAGATAGTTAACCTGTTTCTTTTCTCGGCAGGTTCAAAACTGTCTGAATTTGGCTCCAGGCTGTTCTTTCAGCGTTAAACTAAACCCAGCCTTTCACCATCAACATTCCTCACACCGACTCCCCTCCGCCTGGTGGTAGACAAGCCGGCTAGTTCAGCGTGTTCTTCTTGCGTGCCGATGTTCCCAGATGTTACAGCGGTACAGAAAGTTCTTCTACCGGTTCCCATCTCTGACGTGTGCGACGTTCAGAAAAAGTCAGAAGCCCAAAATCTTTTGCCCCGTGATCCTGGGTGCTCTCTGAGCCTGGTGGCTTTGTTGCAGACGTTTCATGACCTAACTAGGGAACATCATCAGTGCTAGAAGGGAGAGAGGTTGGAGGGGGAGGAGGAGGAGGAGGAGGAGGAGGAGGAGGAGGAGGAGGAGGAGGAGGAGGAGGAGGAGGAGGAAGAGGACAACGACCGTGGGGTCCTTGGTGCTCTCTGAGTTTGGTGGTTTTCCTGCAGACGTTTCATGACCCAACTAGGTAACATCATCAGTGCTAGAAGGGAGTGGGGTGTTTGTGGAGAGGAGGAGGAAGAGGAAAACTGTGGTGTCCTTGGTGCTCTCTGAGCTGGGTTGTTTTCTTGCATACTTTTAATGACCTAACTAGGTTACATCCTCAAAAGGGAGTGTGGGGTTTGCTGCAAACCTCTAGCACTGATGATGTTACCTAGTTGGGTCCTGAAACGTCTGCAGGAAAACCACCCAGCTCAGAGAGCCCCAAGGAGGCCACATTTCAACCCTGAGCTACGAAGATTCTCCTTTATTGGAAAGCAGAACTGGCCAAAGGGCTTACAGGCAGTCCTTGACTTGTTTAACTTCTGATGGCGCTGAAATAAATGACTGGTCCTCACACATATGACCATTGCAGCGTCCCCATGGCAACCGGCTGGTGTTTCTGTGGGTTACAGCTCCTGGTGGGATCACACGATCGCCACTTGCGGCCTTCCCAGCCGGCTTCCGATGAGCAAAGTCGACAGGAGAAGCTTGCAAGTGGCAATTACACGCCTCGTTTAGCGACCGTGTGATTCACTTAACAAGTATTGCAAAAAAGTCATAAAATCGAGTCATAGGGTCCTGCGATGCCTGACTTAACGACCACAGTTTAATGATGATTTTTGTTTCGTTCTTGTGGTGATCGTAAGTCGAGAACTACCCGGTAATGTGCATTCTCCAAGCTTCGAATCTCCGAAGCAGAGAAAAAAACATCTTACAACCCAGAGGAGTTGATCTATTTTAGAACAAGACCCTCCTGGCTCAACCTGACATTTCTAAATTAAAGTCTAAATTAACTTGATCCTAATCCGTTGTCCTGGCAGGAATTCTATTCTTCCCTTTTATCCTCACCACAACCTTACAAGGTAGGCCAGGCCGACTGGCACGTGCGCTCCGAGAGAACTGAACGAGGATTTGATCCAGGGGAGTCTCTTCCATTATTCCTCCTCGCTGTCCAATCGATCCCAGCATCCCCATTCCGGATCAGGTTGGCTGGGGCTCCTGGGAGTTGCAGTCCAGCCAGGCCAAAGCCGAAATCTTCTCCCATCCCTGCTGTATTCAACGGGACCTCCCAAGAGTTGTTATATTTCTTGAATCTTTGCTCCTAGCCTACTTTTTTCTTCTTCTTCTTCCTAACCAGGTTCTGCAAGTTTACAAGGACTGTGCAGAATGCAATTTTTGGAAAGGCGCCAGCCAGGGGTGGGTAGCTAAGAGTATTTCTCTGATGCTTTGCAGGAGCCACATCCAATCTTTCGAGAAGCAGGAATGGTTTAGGGGATATTTCACCCTGATTCATCTCCGAGACCTGCAATTTTTACAGCTTCCAAACCGGGTTAAAAATGATTTGCTTTGCAAACGGTTGAATGAAAAACTTTCCATTGGGAAAGACGGTGCTTTGCTACCCGCAATCCCTTTGCGCCCCCGGGTGGCCACCGTCAATATTTCAGGCAGCAAATCTAATTTAAAGTCTTAATTAATCTTTCAGGTAATTAAATTCAGCATTAGCTAAGCTGTTGTCTCTTGCTTCCCACTTCATTAGAGGTGTTTACGCCAAAATCTAAGCAAAGCTTGGGCGTGCCAAAAATTATCCTGACATCCTCCCCCCCCCCCGCCTCCCCAAGGGTGAGAGCTTCAGATGGAATAAACTTCCTTTATTTCTCTCTCTGGCGGGGCAGGAAATTTAACAGTCGGTCTTTAGAGCAATGTTTTGGTTTGTTTTGTTTGCAACTCTCCGTTGTTGAACAATAACAGGACAACTCTGCTCCCTTTGCTGCTGAAATGAAGGCGTTGGATAAGCAGAAAAGGGCTTTTTGTTGATTTGTTAGATTGTGATGGGATGGGAGGGTATTTGCAGGGAGGAGGAGGAAGAGGGGGATGGGGGGGTCCTTGCTGTCTGAGCTTGGTTGTTTTCTTGCAGATGTTTCATGACCCAACTAGGTAACATCATCAATGCTAGAAGCAAATGGGATTTCTGGCAAATGTCCCTTCGAGCACTAATGATGTCCCCTAGTTGGGTCATGAAACATCTGCAAGAAAACAACCAAGCTCAGAGAGCAACAAGGATCCCACAATCCTCCTCCTCCTCCCCACAAACCCCATTCCTTTCTAGTACTGATGATGTTCCCTAGTTGGGTCATAAAATGTCTGCAAGAAAACAACCAGGAGAGCACCAAGGACCACACAGTCCTCCTCTTCCTCCTCCTCCTCCTCCTCCTCCTCTCCACAAATCCCATCCTCTTCTTGCACTGATGATGTTAGCTAGTTGGGTCATGAAACATCTGCAAGAAAACCACCCAGCTCAGAGCACCAAGGACACCACAGTCGTCGTTCTCCTCCTCCTCCTCCTTCTCCTCTTCCTCTTCCTCCTCCTCCTCTCCACAAATCCCATTCTCTTCTAGCACTGATGATGTTCACTAGTTGGATCACAAAATGTCTGCAAGAAAACCACCAAGCTCAGAGAGCCCCAAGGACCTCTCAGTTCAACCCTGAGCTGCAAAGATTCCTTTTTATCAAAATTCTGCTTAATCTGAGGATCAGGATCTAACTTAATCCATGTCTCGTTCGTTTGGATTGGATTCTTGAATTAATCCCCCCCCATCTTTTTTTTGGGGGGGGGAGTTTACACAGGGCACTAAACCAGGAATTAAAACCCCAGAGCGGTTGGCAAAGCAACTCTTGAAAAGCAACAAAGTTAAAATTCATAAATCCTAGCCTGTTTGCAAAAGCAATCACTGGGTTAATTACTGACCAGGGATAAGTGTGTTGGGCAAAGTCAGTTTAAGAGGGCAATTTTTCCGCTGGGTCTGAAGAAATGTAGAAAAAAAAAACGAGATTCCGACAAGCCAAACGATTCCTCATAACAATAGCAACTGCTGTCATTAAGCAACGCAGTTACAGGCAGTCCTCGGTTTATGATGATTGAGCCCAACGTTTCCATGGCCAAGCAAGACAGTTCTTAATGGAGTTTAGTGTCCCATTTTGCGACCTTTCTTGAACCACTGCGGTTGTTAAGTTAGTCACACTAGTTGTGAAGTGAATCTGGTTTCTCCCATTGACTTTGCCCGTCAGGTCACAAAAGGGGATCACGTCATCCCAGGACACTGCAACCGTTACTGTTGCCACTAAATCAGTTCATTTTACGACTGTCCAAAGTTACAACAGGATTGAAAAAAATGACTTAACAACCAATCCACACACCTACAACCTTTGTGGCATCCTCACAGTCATAGGATCAGAATTGGGGCCATTGGCAACAGTATTGTATTCACAACGATTGCAGCCCCTGGGATCAAGCGATCCCCATTTGTGACTTTCTCCGCAGGTTCTCGCCAAGTAAACCCAATGAGGTCTACCAGATTTACTTAACAATCGTGTGATTTACTTAACAACCGCAGTGGTTTGCTTAACAGTGGGAAAAACGGTTGTAAAACAAGGCACCGCTCAATTAGCGGTGGAAATTTCAGCCTGAATTGTGGCCATTGCGGGACTTCCCGCCCTTGTTTGTGTTTTGCTCTCCAATCCGGTTGTCGGAACGCAGGTCGAGTTTTGCTCGGATATTTGTCCCTGGCTTTGCGGCTTCTCAAACTAACCACAGTTCTTGATCTGGGGGCGGGTGGGAATCAAACAGCCTTTTCATTCTCTCGTGCGATGAAACGGGAAGGTGGGAGCTAGGAAGCTTGCCAATTTTTTTTAAAAAAGATTGTGCAAGGCAAGATGGTACGTTCACACCCGCTGGCTGTGTAGCTTCTCCCAAAGACGAGAGAGAGAGAGAATTCGCGTGCATCGAACTGGACGGGAACAGGTCGAGAAACTCCGTAAGGCAGTTTTCTTGACATATGCCACTCATTGTTCCAACCTTAATTCATCCACCTTATGCTTAAGAGGGAGACAGACCTGGCTGGCAACTAGCTTTTTCCCAGCCAAGCCCCAATAAGGGGAAATCTAAATAAATAATAGAATAACAAGAGTTGGAAGGGACCTGGGAGGTCATCTAGTCTGACCCCCTGCTCAGGCAGGAAACCCTGTACCATTCCAGACAAATGGTCGCCCAGTTTCTTATTTAAAAACTTCCAGTGATGAAGCATTCACAACCTCTGGTGGCAAGTAGTTCCACCGATTAATTGTTCTCACTGTCAGGAAGTTTCTCCTTAATTCCAGGTTGCTTCTCTCCTGGATTAGTTTCCATCCGTTGCTTCTCGTCCTGCCTTGTTGTGCTTTGGAGAATAGCTTAACCCCCGTCTTCTCTGTGATAACCCCTCCACTATTTGAACACTGCTATCATATCGGCCCTAGTCCTTATTACTTTTTCATTAAACTAGACATACCCAATTCTTGAAACCGTTCTCCATCTGTAAACAAATGTTAAATAAATCATGGATATACAGGTAGTCCTTGATTTACAACTGTAATAAGAGCCTGGAATAACTATGGTAGGTGGTGGCAGTCATTAAATGAATCACTGTGAGAACCATTTTGTCATTAATTTTTGTGAGGCTTATTAAACAAATCCATTCTGGGGAGAAGGGCGGCATATAAGTAAAAAATAAATAAATCTACCCAATGGACATTTTTTTTTTGCCAGAAACTGTTAAGTAAAGCCAGAAAGAGGCAAAAAATGTTGAAAACCGTAGTCACATGACCGCAGGACCCTGCAAACAGCCATAAATATGAGTCAGTTGCCAAGCACTTACAATACAGTTACGTGAGTGGGCTGTCGTCAGAACTCTGGAACGGGTCATAAGTACATTTTGGCAGGTCCGTCATAACTTTGAGCCACCGGATGTTAAGCAAGGACTACTTCGACTTGCATTCATCCATTCAGCGACCTTTCGAAGTTACAACAGCATGGGAAAAAAACGACTCGGGACTGGTCTTCGCACTTACGACCGTGGCAGCATCCCCGTGGTCACGTGATCAAGACTCGGGTTTATGACAGTTGCAGCATCCCAGGGTCACGGGATCACCTTATACAACCTTCCCACGTGGCATCTGACACGCAAAGTCGATAGAGGAAGCCTGATTCACTTAATGACCCCCTGATCCACTTAATAACCTCGGGGGGGGGGGTTGCTCAAAAACAGTGGCAAAAAAAGTTCATGAAATCGGGCACGAGTCCCTTCGCAACCACCTGGCTTAGCGATGGATACTCCGCTCCCAAATCTCGTCGTCAGTCGAGGACTACCTGTAACCTGCCAAGGGAGGTTAGAACTGGTTTCCGACATGCCCCAGCTTCCTGGTTCCCAGTTAGCTATTTCTCCTGAGCTTCCTAAAGTCATGTTAGGTCCTATCCGAGACACCACTTTGGAATTCAAACGCCGTGCCACTTTTATCAGAGAGAATCCAGTTCCTTTATTTTAATTAACAGGGAGGAGGGGAAGAATAATAGATTATGAATAATATAATAACATTAAAAGTTCACGGGCCCAGTTTGCTCCCCCAAAGTCGAGACAAAACACGGCCGATATGTAAACAAGATCCACACCCTGGCTTTTGGCATAATGCCTCTTTCCTATCAGATGCCAAAAAATAGCTTCGGTGTCTCGCCACGCCGTGGCAGCAGGCACGTCTTCACACATTCATCATAACATTAAATAAAAAATACCCCTTATGATAAGTCTTTGGAAACCATTGCACTTGCTCATAATTCATCGTTCTGCCCTGTTCCAAAAAGGCCAGAAATAATTCAGTCCTATCAGCAATCCAATACTGTATATCTTTAAAAAAAAAAAGTCATAAAACTCAAAATCCGCAGCTCCCCGACACTGGATAAATAATACATTTTTCGCATTGGTTAAAACGAATGTCAGAGAGCTTGATTTCTGGGCAGAAAAAAGAGGGGTGTGTAATGTCATCCAGACCACCCCCAGCTTTAGTGCCGGTCCTGAGATTATTCTTGTTTCAAAACTAGATTGTCGTTCTCATTCAAACCGAGAAACACGTCGAGGCACTTAAACCTCTAAGGTCAGACTAGTTTGATTGGGCCCCGAGACAGAAAAAAAAAAATCATAGAGGTACAGAGCCCAAAGGGTACGCCATGAGGTCATCTAGTCCAACCCGCTGCTTAATCAGGGCGGGAATCCATTCCACCGCTTCTTGAACTCTAAGCCTCTGGAATGTCACACACCCCAGTGAAGGAGTAAGCCACCATTTCTTGGTGACGGGATCAATAGCTCAACGTTGTTTGTTATTTTTGCCTTGACTTTCAAGGCATCTTCACACCGTTACACCACCTCCTCGGGCTTGGGTGCGAGAAAATAGGCGACAGATTCAGAGAAGGGTATCAAACGATTCTAAATCCAGAATTCAGAGAGGCTATGGTACCACTCCGAGCGAGGATTTAAAGGCAGCCCGGAAACAGCCCCAGGTTTCGTCAATAACTCTTTTCCTGCATTGGCCAGTGTGTGGGGGGGGTCAGTCTAGATGACCTCTGGGAATAATCCCACCCACCCCCATCCACCCAAGGCTTGGTCTGCCACGCAGCCAAGATAGATCCTTTCTAACATTCAAAGCCAGTGTCATCCTACCCGGAAGTCCGATCGAGATTAAAAAAAAAAATAATCATTCCCCAGCGCTTCATGAAAGGCTCACGAAGAATTTTTCTCGGCATCTCTTTTCCCAGGGCCGGATTCAAAATACCGCATCTGGCGGTCGGTCCAGCAGCCAAACTCGGCCCTCGGGTCCTTGGCCCGGGTCAAGAGAGAAGGGGGGGGTCTTCTCAAGTTCAAAGGAGCACCAGCCCCCCGCCCCCCAAAAGGGGGGCAGGATGCTTAGGAACACGGACCGGCGCCCTACAGGATGCTCGCCGGGCCCAGGATGCCATGAAAGGCGGTGGTGGCTACTTTGCGCGAGGCTTTGCGGAGTAGCGGGCTGTCGGGGTGCTGCTCCTGCAGGTGACGTACGTGTGCTTCCTGGCTGTCAGCTGTCGATCCGCAATCCTCACAGACGTAAAGTTTAGCCCGGCGCTCCTTGTAGGCGTAACTCTGTTGCACCCCGTGGATTTTTTTGAGGTGGGACTCCAGAGAACAGCGCTGGGTGAAAGCCTTGTCGCACAGCTCACACTTGTAGGGACGCACACCTGGAGGCGAGAGGAGGAGGAGGAGGAGCAAGGGAGGAGGAGGTGAGGAGGAGGAGGAGCATGGGAGGAGGAGGAGGAGGAAGAGAGGAGGGGAGGAAGAAGAGGAGAGGAAGGGAGGAGGAGGAAGAGGGGGAAGAGGGAAGGGGGAGGAGGAGGAAGAGGAGAGGAGGGGAGGAGGAAGAGGAGAGGAGGAGGAGGAGGAGGAAGAGAAGGGGAGGGGAGGAGGGAAGGGGGACGAGGGGAGGAGGAGGAGCAGGGGAGGAGGAGGAGGAGGAGGAAGAGGAGAGGAGGAAGAGGAGAGGAGGAAGAGGAGAGGAGGAGGAGGGAAGGGGGACAAGGGGAGGAGGAGGAGCAGTGAAGGAGGAGGGAAGGAGGAAGAGAGGAGGAGGGACCCAGAGTGAGCAGGGGCTGGACTAGAAGACCTCCAAGGTCCCTTCCAGCTCTACTCTGGCTCTGAGTCCAGACAACCCTCTACACCTGTCTTAGTGCCCTGGGCTACAGGTAGCGCTCAGCTTACAACCTCAGCTGTGACTGGAATTTCTGTTGTTCAGCGAAGCCGTTGAACCAGATTTTATGACTTTTCTTTTGGCCACAGCCACTAAGCGAATCGCCACTGGTCATTAAGTGGACCGTCTGGTTGGGAAGGGAACCCAGATTCCTCCCGGAGGAGAGAATGTTAGGCATGTTCGCACCTTCAGTTAAGGTCCTCGACTTTAGTTAGTGAGCGTAGGAAGTGACATCGGCCCTGGGAAAGAGTGACCGATGCCCTTTTTTTTCACACCAGCGTTGCAACGTCCCCAGGGTCACGTGATCTACATTCAGATGCTTGGCAACTGACTCATATTTATGACGGCTGTGGCATCCCCAAGGGTAATGTGATCAAAATTCAGATAATTGGCAACGGGCTCACATTTATGATGGGTTGGGAATGTCCCAGGGTTATGCGATCCGCTTTTACAACTTTCTGACAAGCAAAGTCAATGGGGAAGCCAGACTCAGCTAACATCCGAGTTACTAACTTAAAAACTACAATGATTCACTTTAAGAACAGTGGCAAGAAAGTTCGTAAAATAGGGTGGAATAGAAAATAGAAAAGAATAGAAAAGGAAATAGAAAAGAATGGAATAAGAACAGAATACCGTAGAATACAATGGAATAGAATAGAACAAAAATACAGAATAGAATGGAATGGAACAGAAATAATAGAATAGAATAATATATTATTAATAATAATAATAGAATAGAATTATGGAATGGAACAGAAATAATAGAATAGAATAATACTATGGAATATTAGAATAGAATAGAATAGAATAGAATAGAATAGAATAGAATAGAATAGAATAGAATAGAATAGAACAGAAATACAGAATAGAATGGAATGGAATAGAAATTAGAATAGAATAGAACAGAATAGAAATATGAAAAGAATAATAGAAATATGAATAGAATAGAATAGAATAGAATAGAATAGAATGGAATAGAATAGAATAGAATAGAATAGAATAGAATAGAATAGAATAGAATAGAATAGAATAGAATAGAATAGAATAGAAATAAAAATAAGAATAGAAATATGAATAGAATAGAAATTTACAGAATAGAATAGAATAGAAAATAGAATAGAAATTTACAGAATAGAATAGAATAGAAATTTACAGAATAGAATAGAATAGACTTATTGTCCAGATGTGATTGGACCCAGAAGGAATTTGACACATAAGGAAACCCACTGGACAACTGTCTTTCTTAACAACAGAAATATTGGGCTCAATTGTGGTGTGAGGACCACCTGCAGAACGGAGGATTGATCCTGCGGGCGCAACCATAGCCATAGCCATAGATCTGGGTCCAAGAAAGACCCCGAGTTATAGACCCGCTTTTTTTTTATGGGACTATCATCCCCAGCCGGATCTGAAACGCCATTCCCGGCACCGATTCTCGGATCGATCAATCTCAGCCCCGCGGGAACAAAAGCGCAGCGCAACCGGCCATCCCGCGTGAAACTCACCTGTGTGCGTCCGAACGTGTCTCTTGAGGTCAAAGGTGTCGTTAAATCCCTTGTTGCAGTAGGGGCAGAGGTGACGTTTGATCTCGCTGTGGCATTTCAGGTGGCGGTTGAGCATGCGCTGGTAAGAGAAGGCTTTCTGGCAAAACGGGCAGGAAAATTGCTCCACGGGACCGTCGGCCGGGGTCACCTGTGGAGGGCGGGCGAGAGAAACAGTTTCCGTATGAGCTCTGCCTGGACTGGCCACATCCTAACCTGCCATTCAGCCCCGAGAGGTGCTCCTCGCCTATCAGAGCGAAGTTAAGATCCTAGTCCTCATGGCTGCTCAGTGGCCAGATTTGGGCAGTGCCCATCTAGTTCAGCGGTTCTCAACCTTTTCCGGGGCTCGACCCCGGCCCGCATCGCGCATGCACGGCGCGCTGCGACGGGGCGCATCGCGACGGGGCGCATCGCGCATGTGCGGCAGGGTGCATCGCGCATGCGCGGTGCGGCGGGGTGCATCGCACATGCGCAGCACGACGGCCCGCATCGCAAAGGGGAAAAAATGGCGGAGCGAAAAAAAATGGCGGACTGCGGTGTTTGGCGACCCCCGTGAAATGGTCGGTCGACCCCAAATGGGGTCGCAACCCGCAGGTTGAGAACCGCTGATCTAGTTGGACCCGATGGCACTTCCAACTGGTGGGATTTTCAAAATGGGAGACCCTAACTAACCCTTCCCAACCCCGTCCTTTGGCAGCCACAGCGCGTCCGAACTCTCGTTTGGAAATAGCCCGTCCCGTTTTGAAAGTCCTCAGCCAACGACTCTTCATTTAGTGACCAAAGTCGCGACAGCGTCGAAAAAAGCGACTTTTATGACCGCTTTCCCACACGAAGCAGGAAAAGGCCCCCTCCATTTAAAAAAAAAAAAATCTCCTGTCCAATCTGGGACATTTGTTAGGCGGAAACTAGACAGGCACCGATGTTTTGCACCCGGCGACTACCATTTTGTGAGTGCGCCCGCAACAATCGCCCACGCATCCCCTGCCCGTTATCTGTACCCCACACCCCTGATTTAATCAAGCTCAGCCCAGGAGCGGCTTCCACACAATCGCACCTTACCCTTTTGTTATTGTTATTTGCTTCCGGGGAGCCCCACTGAAGCCCACGAGAAACTGGGGCGCAAACGGCCAGCCGGGTTTTACCTTGACCGTGGAGGGGGAGAAGTCGGACTCGGTCTCCTGCCGTCCCCCGCTGGAGACGTGGACTGTGCCGTGGGGCTGAGCTGCCGTGTAGACGGAGTTGTGGAGGGTCATATCCAGCGGCATCGGGAACGAGGGCTGCTCGGCCACCGAGGGCTCGGGGTCTTTCCAGAGAGCATATCCGCCCAGGGAGACTGGAGAAGAGAAAAGAAGATTTTTTTTAAAAGGGGGGGGGATGGGGTTCCTAGAGGTCCTATAGACCGCAGGTATAGGGAGACTGGAGAAAAGAAGATTTTTTTAAAAAGGGGGGTTCCTAGAGGTCCTATAGACCACAGGTACAGGGAGACTGGAGAAGAGAAAATAAGGTTTTTTTTATAAAAAAGGGGGTGGGGTCTTAGGTTCCTAGAGGTCCTATAGACCACAGGTACAGGGAGAGTGGAGAAAAGGTTTTTTTAAAAGGGGGGGTCCCTAGAGGTCCTATAGACCACAGGTACAGGGAGAGTGGAGAAGAGAAAAGGTTTTTTTAAAAGGGGGGGTTCCTAGAGGTCCTATAGACCACAGGTACAGGGAGAGTGGAGAAGAGAAAAGGTTTTTTTAAAAGGGGGGGTTCCTAGAGGTCCTATAGACCACAGGTACAGGGAGAGTGGAGAAGAGAAAAGGTTTTTTTAAAAGGGGGGGTTCCTAGAGGTCCTATAGACCACAGGTACAGGGAGACTGGAGAACAGAAAAGGTTTTTTTTAAAGGGGGGGTTCCTAGAGGTCCTATAGACCACAGGTACAGGGAGAGTGGAGAAGAGAAAAGGTTTTTTTAAAAGGGGGGGTTCCTAGAGGTCCTATAGACCACAGGTACAGGGAGAGTGGAGAAGAGAAAAGGTTTTTTTAAAAGGGGGGGTTCCTAGAGGTCCTATAGACCACAGGTACAGGGAGAGTGGAGAAGAGAAAAGGTTTTTTTAAAAGGGGGGGTTCCTAGAGGTCCTATAGACCACAGGTACAGGGAGACTGGAGAACAGAAAAGGTTTTTTTTAAAGGGGGGGTTCCTAGAGGTCCTATAGACCACAGGTACAGGGAGAGTGGAGAAGAGAAAAGGTTTTTTTAAAAGGGGGGGTTCCTAGAGGTCCTATAGACCACAGGTACAGGGAGAGTGGAGAAGAGAAAAGGTTTTTTTAAAAGGGGGGTTCCTAGAGGTCCTATAGACCACAGGTACAGGGAGACTGGAGAACAGAAAAGGTTTTTTTAAAAGGGGGGGTTCCTAGAGGTCCTATAGACCACAGGTACAGGGAGAGTGGAGAACAGAAAAGGTTTTTTTAAAAGGGGGGTTCCTAGAGGTCCTATAGACCACAGGTACAGGGAGACTGGAGAACAGAAAAGGTTTTTTTTTAAAGGGGGGAGTTCCTAGAGGTCCTATAGACTACAGGTAGTCCTGGACTTACAACAGTTGATTTAGTGACTGTTCGAAGCTACAACAGCACTGAAAAAAGTGACCTAGGCCTCTTTTTCACACTTAACGGCCGTTGCCAGGGTTACGTGGTCAAAATTCGGGTGCTTGGCAACGGATTCATGTTTAAGACGGGTGCCGTGTCCGTGTGACCCCCCTCTTGACCCCCAAGTCAAGGGGCGAACTAGACTCACTTAACAACCGTGTTACTAACTGAACACCTGAAATGATTCACTTAAGGACTGTGGTAAGAAAGGTGGTAAACTGAGGCAAAATTCACTTAACAACAATGCAATTTTGGCCTCCACTGTGTTCTTAAGTCGAGGACTTCCTGTAACCCTCTTCTTGCCGGATGCAGGAAAATCAGAACCAGGATTTGTGGCTTGTGAGAGATTTCAGAACTGTTGCAGGGTGGCCATGCAGCACAGTTCTGGCTGTGTTCACCCCGACACTAAGCCAGGATTAAGCTGCAATGAAAGGGTTGCTGGATTGAACTGAACACCCAGCAAAACCTTTGCTTTAATTCAAAGCCCATCTCTCCAACTGGTCATTGGTTTAAATTTCATCCAGCTTTCTGGAGTCTAAAGTGCCCTAATTAGCAAGGCTTACAGCCAGGGGTCCAAGACAATGCCTGCATTCACACAATACGCTGAATCACAAAGAACCCAGCCGCTGCATGCTACGGATCTCATTGTCCACATCCACAATTTTTCCCCAAATCCTTAACTGCTCTCTTTCTGGCCAGGTGGTGGTTCACCTCCGGACAGGACAGGCCGTGTTCCAGATAATATCCCAGTAGAGCAAAATTCAGTGGCACCGCTTGGTAATCAGAGCCACCTTTCCTGACTGGGGGGGGGGGGGAAACAGGGATTCTAGGAACACTTTATCAAAAGCCACATTCGGGGTCTATTTCCCGCAGGCCTTTCACAACTGGCTCACCTCCAGATACCTGGGGAAACCAGCCCAGGTTGCAAAGGAAAGGAGGCAGGCGCCAAACACAGCCTCTGCCGAGCACAAGGGCAGTTTCGCAAGGATGGCCAGGATGCTAGTCCTCATGACTGCAACGGCTGGAACAAACACGGGGTTCGCTCATCCCCTTCCCCGCCCCCTAAGAAACACCGTCCCCTCCTTCGGCGTCCCTCTATCAGGACCCAAGGCCAGCTGCAATAGCAGTAAACAGCCTGGAACCGGTTCCCCGGGATGTTATTGGAAAGCAGGGCCCAACCCTGGGAGTTAATTAAGCGTTTCCGGGGCTGGCGCCACATTTTAAGGGCCCACCGCCTGCCTCCGAAAAGGTGGAGTGGGCGGCTGCCTGTCGCAATTGCCCTGAAGTGCATGCAAAGAGCAGGACAAAGGCTGGCCCATTCATTACAACTCCGTTGTATGAAAGGGAGGGGGTGGGAATCAACTCAGCCTAAGGACAGGTAGTCCTCGCTTTACAATGGTACGTTTAGTGACCGTTCAAATGAAAAATGTTTAGGATAGGATAGAATAGGATTAGCTGGAAGGGACCTTGGAGGTCTTCTAGTCCAGCCCCCTGCTCAAGCAGGAGAACCTATACCGTCTCGGACAGGTGAATGTCGAAGAGAAGAGAAGAGAAGAGAAGAGAAGAGAAGAGAAGAGAAGAGAAGAGAAGAGAAGAGAAGAGAAGAGAAGAGAAGAGAAGAGAAGAGAAGAGAAGAGAAGAGAAGAGAAGAGAAGAGAAGAGAAGAGAAGAGAAGAGAAGAGAGAATATAGAATATAAAATAGAATAATGAAGAATGGAATGGAATGGAATAGAAGCTGGAAGGGACCTTGGAGGTCTTCTAGTCCAGCCCCCTGCTCAAGCAGGAGAACCTATACCGTCTCGGACAGGTGAATGTCGAATAGAAGAGAATAGAGAAAATAGAATATAGAAAATAGAATACAGAATAGAATAATGAAGAATGGAATGGAATGGAAGAATGAAGAATGGAATGGAATGGAATAGAATCTAGAAGGGACCCTTGGAGGTCTTCTAGTCCAGCCCCCTACTCAAGCAAGAGAACCTATACCGTCTCAGACAGGTGAATGTTGAATAGAAGAGAATAGAGAAAATAGAATATAGAATATAGAATATAAAATAGAATAATGAAGAATGGAATGGAATGGAAGAATGAAGAATGGAATGGAATAGAATCTAGAAGGGACCCTTGGAGGTCTTCTAGTCCAGCCCCCTGCTCAAGCAGGAAAACCTATACCATCTCAGACAGGTGAATGTCTAATTCTAGCTGGTTTTCCAATCTAGACCAAAAAAAAAAAAAAAAACCATTCCGCAATCCATCCGCATTCTTTGCCCCAAATTAGTTTTCCGTTTCGCTTTCCTTTAGATGGAACAGCCCGAAGTGAACTGGCAAGGCCCAGGCCTGTCAAATTTGTCAGCAGATTCATTTGCCTTTTTAAGTTCGCTTTTTTAATTAAAATCAAAATGAATAGGCAACGTTCTGTGCCAAAAAATAAAATAAAAAATAAAATAAAATAACTGCATTCCCAGCAAAGAACGGAAGGAATACCAGCTTTCTATCAAAGACGTGGCTGGGAAGATGAACTGAAACTGTAAAAAGAAGCCTCTGCACATTCTCAGAAGAACTGTTCTGCTCGTCCTGCAGATAATCATCACACCTGGAGTTCTCCGGCGAGCCCCCAACCTAGGACCACATTTGGCGCGCAAAATTCCCAGCGCTAACCGGTTGTTAAGTGAGTTTTGCCCCATTTTACGGCCTTCCTGTGTTGTTAAGTGAATCCAACTGCTCCATTGACTTGGCTTGTCAGCCGGTCGCAAAAGGGTAATCACGTGACCCCGGCCGCTGTGACCGTCGTAACTGTGAGTCAATCGCCAAATGTCTGAATTTTGATCACGTGACCCTGGGGAGGTTGCGACGGTCGTTAAGTGTGGAAAATGGTCCTAAGTCCTTTTTTTTTCCAGCGCCGTTGTAAGTTCGAACGGTCACTAAATGAAAAATCGTACGTCAAGGACTCCCTGTATTCCATCGTATTTCCTAGCTTTTCTGGGGGGGAGGGGGAAGAGAGATTGATCCACAGGCCTTCTCAGATCTTTCACTGGAGTTAGCAGGTGGATGTTTTGCCAATCCTTTGAAATGGAAATAAATAAATAAATAAATAAATAAATAAATGTAAAGTTGGAAGGGACCTTGGAGGTCATCTAGTCCAACCCCCTGCTCAGGCAGGAAACCCTATCCCATTTCGGACAAATGGCTGTCCAGTCTCTTCTTAAAAACTTCCAGTGTTGGAGCATTCACCGCTTCTGGAGGCAGGTGGTTCCACTGGCTAATTGTTCTGACTGTCAGGAAGTTTCTCCTTAGTTCCAGGTTGCTTCTCTCCTTGGTGAGTTTCCATCCGTTGCTTCTTGTCCTGCCTTCCGGCGCTTTGGAGAAGAGCTTGACTCCCTCTTCTTTGGGGCAGCCCCTGAGATATTGGAAGACTGCTATCATGTCCCCCCTCGTCCTTCTCTTCGTTAAACTACACATACCCAATTCCAGCAAACGTTCCTCATATGTTTTAGCCGCCAGTCCCCCGATCGTCTTTGTTGCTCTTCTCTGGACTCTTTCTAGAGTCTCAACATCTTTTTTACATCGTGGTGACCAAAACTGGACGCCCTATTCCAAGTGTGGCCTTACCAAGGCCTTGTAGTAAAGTGGTATTAATACTTCACGTAATCTTGATTCTATCCTTCTGTCGATGCAGCCCAGCACTGTGTTGGCCTCTGAGCTCCCTTCCAACTCTGCTATTCTGTTCTGTGCTTCACCTTTAAGAGTTCTACCTATGGAAGCCCAAATTTTTGTAACTGCAGGTAGCTGTTGACGTTTGTTGAACGACCGTTCAAAACGACGACAGCGCTGGGGGGGGAAAAACCCGACGACTGGTCCTCGCATGGATGACCGTCGCAGCCTCCCTGCGCTCACACCAGCAACACTCAAAGTGCCTGGCACAACTGGCAGGTATTTATGACCCGTTGCATCGTCCTGGGCTCACCTTGTCACCTTTTGCGACCTTGCAGGAAAAAAAAGGGCGTTAAAATCCATCGTGGCTCACTTAAAAACCACATGGCTTTGCGACCGTTATGGTCGTACGCCGAGGACTACCTGAGCTAGTCTTCGTGACCGTTCACAGTTACAAGGGCGCTGAAAAACGGGACTTAGGACTGTTTTTCACACTTAACTTGTTGCGGCATCCCCAGGGCCATGTGATCAACGTTCAGACTGACTCGTATTTATGACGGTTGCAGGATCCCCAAGGTCAGGTGATCCCCTTTTGCGACCTTCTGGCAAGCAGTCCATGGGGGAGGCCGGATTCACTTAACGACCGTGTGACTTAAGCTAACGATTGCAGTGATTCACTGAACAACAGGGGCAAGAAAGGACGTCAACTGGGGCAAAACTCACTTAACAAGTGCTTCATTTAGCAACAGGAATTTTAGCTCACTTGTGATCGTAGGTCGAGGACTTACCTGTATTTGCCTTGCCTGATCAACTCAGTTTTCACTTGAACTTCACACCTTTGTGTGTGTGTATGTGGGTGTGAGTGTGTTTCTCTCTCTCCCTCCCTCTCTCTTTGTCTCCCTCTCTCCTCTCTCTCCCTTTCTCTCTCCCTCCCTCTCTCCCTCTCTCTTCCCCTTTCTCTCTCCCTTCTTCCCTCTCTCTCTCCCTCTCTCCTCTCTCCCTCCCTCTCTCCCTCCATCTCTCTCTCTCTTCTCTCTCTTCTGTCTCTCCCTCCCTCTGTCTCCCTCTCCTCTCTCTCTCCCTCTCTCCTCCCCTCTCTTTCTCTATCCCTTCCTCCCTCTCCTCTCTGTCTCTCTCCCTCTCTCCTCTCTCCCTCTCTCTATTCCTCTCCCTCCCTCCCTCTTCTCCCTCTCTCTGCCCAACCTACCTACTTACCTTTCTGCCTCCCTTTCTCTGCCCAACCTACCTCCGTTCCTCTCTCCCCCTCTCTTCTCTCTCCCTCTCCCTCTCTCCCTCCCTCTGCCCAGCCTACCTCGCAGGGCTGTTTGTAGGATGCCAGAAGCCAAGAAAGGGAAAGAGTGCAAGACTTAAGGGCAAGATTTAAATCTAAAATTGTTATCGTTGTCATTGTCCTTCTCAAAAGAGGTGCCTCGGTGTGCCAGCTAACCGGTACATTAGGGTGCATCGTTTTGCATTTGGGATCATTCTGGGAGGCTCCAGAAAACAAGATCCCATTGGAATACATCTCTCGACTCACAAACCTGGCATCTACGGCAGAAACCTGCAGCCGGCTGCCAGCGTCATTAATTAGATGATAATTACAGAGTCCTAAGCTGAGGTCAGTGCAGCTTGCCAACTAATGTACAACAGGCACTACCCCAAACGTTATCAATTGCTCCTAAAAATCACATCTAGATCCCTCCGAGGGTCTTCTCCCCTAGCCCCACTGCCGGCGGGAAATTCCGTATTTAGGGATGTTTTAAAAAAAATAAATCAATGCCATTGGCAAAAAGTAAAGCCAGAAAGCCATTAGGTTCTCCTCGATCAGAAGCAAACAACAAGGATCCGTCAAAGTTGCCAGGTTCCAGATTTGATTTTTTTTGGGTAATGTTTACTTTTTTATTTGTATCCCGCCTTTTATTATGTTTATTATGTATAACTCAAGGCGGCAAACGTAGCCAAGCCAACGGTCCTCCTCATATTTTCCCCACAACAGCCTTGCAAGGTAAGGTGAGCTGAGACAGTGAGATTGGCCCAAAGTCACCCAGCTGGCTTTAATGCCTAAGAGAAGACTAGAACTCACCGTCTCCTGGTGATTGGCCCAAAGTC
>JARGCV010000346.1:260000-382500 GCA_034064705.1 Bothrops alternatus
AGGGACTGCCTATATTTATTTATTTTGCTTCCCGTTTCTCCCCCCCCCCGCCGTCTTTCCGGGTCTAATTAATTAATTAATTGATCTTAGATCCGGGGGTCTAACTAACAAGAGAGAAATGGTGGGATCTGGATCAGGCCTTCCATTTCATCCTTAAGGAGCAACAGATAAGGAACTAAATCCATTTAAAAAGGCACATTCTTTCAAACTAAGGAAGAAAGAAGAAACTTTGATTTTTGCGCCCTCCCCTCACTGCCTGGAATGGGAGACTTAGTAAACAGGGAAAACAAAGCTTTAGCAAACAAGGGGGAGGGGGCCAGCAGATAGACAATTGGTGCCAATCCCACCCGGGTGGGGAGGGGGGGCGGCTGGCCCTGCCCCAACAGCCTGATAAAGTTGCCTTGAAGGGAGAAAATTGGATATAGGGAATAAATCACCTCCACCCCCACCCCGTTTATCTATGGACCCTCCCCCTGGATTTAAGGGGGAGGGTCCATAGATTATTCTGATTGGATTGCTCTCCTCCAGGGCTGAATATACAATTGAGAGAAGAAAAAAAAGTAAAGGCATTAAAAATGTGAGAGAATGAAAGGGGAAAAACTCCTAGGTGTGGTTCCCCCCCCCCAGGTTCCCTAACCTGCAAACTTTGATGGCCATTGTCAAGCTTATGTGTGTGTGAGTGAGTGTGTTGTGTTAGTTCTTCCTCCTTGGCGTTTAAAATCTTCTCTTGCAAACTTTTGGGATCTAAAATCCAAAAGGATCAGCTCTCCCAGAGACATGGAGGTAAAACTTTCAATTTTTCTCTTTGTTTCTTAGCGGGTTTTGGGCTGTGCCAATGCCAAATTGTAGCTTATTGAACTGAGTTGACTTGGACAAGCCATCGCTGGCCAGGTATGGGTTTGCACAACTAGATTTGCTGGCTGTGTCGTGGGAACCACTCCGATGATTGGTAAATCATGTTAATCTTGCGTCTGCTAACCGGGGTTTAGTGTCTGCTATGGACCCAGTCAGAACCCAAACCAAATGGAGGAAGCAAATGTTTTAAGACCACTAAATCCAGAAATAGTTTAAGACCATTAAATCCAGAATTGAAGGCCTTGTCATTTGCTTGGATTGGGTCATGGGTTGGCTTCACACAACCAACAAACCCAAATTCATCGAACATGGAGGCCACCACCCCAGCAATTCTTTGCTTACTATTTTTTGCAAATAATGCAAAAAATGTTCCCCCGCTGCTCCCTCAGCCTGGCCGTGCGTGCATGCGCGTGTCTCGCTGGCGTATTCAGAAGCCTTTGTCATTCCCTTTGAATAGCTGGACTGATTTTTCTAGAAAAGTGAGTTTCGTTTTCTTCTTTTCCCTCGCTGCGTTTTTTTAGGCTTCACTCCTGCTGCCGGGGGTTGAGGTGTGTGGCTGGCTGCTTGGAGGTGAGCCTTTGGGTCAGGTCAGCCCCAGGTGTGCGTGCGCATGTGTGTGTGTATCTGTGTGTGTTTAGTGGGGCCTCCCAGGAGAAGGAGCAAACTCTGCAAAGTGCCCGAGGGAAAGGGGTGGAGGGACCACGGAAGGAGAAAGGTGTGTCAGGACATCTTCTCCTTGTGGCCCCCAGTTCTGGAGGCGGCTGGCGGAGAGTATCCCAGGTGTAAGTCAGCTGGGCGGATTAAAAAAAAAATTGAGGTAGCCTTTCCAGTCTGATGCGTGGGTTTGGGAGCCCTGGTGCCTTTGAAATGCTGTTTCTTGCACACTCAATTCACACACCTAGGCGTGGCCCTTAGATTCCTCTCTTTCCTAAGGATACACAGATCTTTGTCATTTTTTTCAGAAGTATACACAACCACAACCGCTTTAAATTCCCCACCCTCCCTCCCACCAGTTTCGTTCACTTACTCACAGCCTGGGTTAACGTATTTTTTTTTCTGGCAGTTTGGGAAAGAGGGGAATGGAACGGAACGGAACGGAACAGAACAGAACAGAACAGAACAGAATAGAATAGAATAGAATAGAACAGAACAAGGAATAGAATAGAATAGAATAGAATAGAATAGAATAGAATAGAATAGAATAGAATAGAATAGAATAGAATAGAATAGAATAGAATAGAATAGAATAGAATCTGGAGAGGACCTTGGAGGTCTTCTAGTCCAGCCCCCTGCTCAAGCAGAAGAACCTATACCATCTCAGACAGGTAAATGTCCAGTCTCTTTTTAAAAACTTCCAGCGATGGAGCACCCATGATTTCTGGTGGCAAGCTGTTCCACTGGTTGATTGTCCTCCCTGTCAGGAAGTTTCTCCTCAATTCCAGGTTGCTTCTCTCTTTGATCAGTTTCCAACCATTGTTTCTTCTCCTGCCCTCTGGTGCTCTGGTGAATAATTTGACTCCCTCTTCTTTGTGGCAGCTCCTCAAATACTGGAACGATGCTATCATGTCTCCCATATTTCTTCTTTTCTTTAGACTGGCCAAACCCAAGTCCCGCAGCCATTCTTCGTATGTTTTGGTCTCCAGGCCTTGGATCATCTTAGTTGCTCTTTTCTGATTTCTTTTCCAAACTCTCAACATCTTTTTTGTGATAAGGTGACCAACATTGGCTGCAGTATTCCAGGTGTGGCCTTACTAGGGCTTTATAAAGCGGTACCAATACTTCGCGTGATCTTGATTCTATGCCTCTGTTTATACAACCCAGGATTGTGTTAGCTTTTTTGGTTGCTGCTGCACATGGCTGGCTCGTAGTCAAGTGAAGGGAAGACGCCCTTTGGGGAGAGGGTTAGAATTTAGGGGTGTAGAAGCAACACATTCCTAGCCACTCTGCAGAGCCAGAATTGGTGGGTTTCCCAACAATTATATAAGGAATAACAGAGTTGGAAGGGATCTCGGTGGTCCTCTAGTCCAGCCCCCTGCTCAAGCAGCCTAGACCATTTCAGACAGATTGTTGTCCAGTCTCTTCTTGAAAACCTCAAGTGATGGAACACATCCACAATTTCTGGAAATTTCTCCTTATTTCTAGGTTGGCTCTCTCCTTGATTAGTTTCCATCTTCCTGTCCTGCACCTACCTACCTACTTACCTACCTACCTACCTACCTACCTACTTACCTACCTACCTACCTACCTACCTACCTACCTACCTATCTATCTATCTATCTATCTATCTATCTATCTATCTATCTATCTATCTATCTATCTATCTATCTATCTATCTATCTATCTATCTATCTATCTATCTATCTATCTATCTATCTTGGAGAATAGATTGGGCCCCCCTTCTCTGTGACAGCCCCTCAAGTATTGAAAAACGGCTACCCTGTCATCCCCTAATCCTTTTCATTAGACTAGACCTACCCAATTCCTGCAACCGTTCTTCGTAGGTTTCAGCCTCCAGCCCCCTAATCACCTTTGTGATTCAACCTAGTTAAAGCTTGGATATCGATCAGAGTCAGCAATGAAGTAGTAGACGGAAGGATTACACTGCTGAAGCTTGGGCAGCTATTAAAAGTTTAAAGCCAACTTTAATAATAGCAATAGAAGATAATCTTTGTAGCTCAGGGTTCAACTGTGGGGTCCTTAGTGCTTTCTGAGTTTGGTGGTTTTCTTACAGATGTTTTATGACCTAGCTAGGCAACATCATCAGTGCTAGAAGGGACATTTGCAGCAATCCCCCTCCCTTGTAGCACTGATGATGTTCCCTAGTTGGGTCATGAAACGTCTACAATAAAATCATCAAGAAGAGAAGAGAAGAGAAGAGAAGGGAAGGGAAGGGAAGGGAAGGGAAAGAATAGAATAGAATAGAATAGAATAGAATAGAATAGAATAGAATAGAATAGAATAGAATAGAATAGAATAGAATAGAATAGAATAGAATAGAATAGAATTATTGTCATTGTGTAACTCATAATGAAATTAAGTAAAATTATGTTTTTTCAGCTTTGGCAACTTTAAGATCGGTGGACTTCAACTCCCAGAATTCCCTAGCTAGCATGCTTGAAGAAGCCTGAACTTCAACTTCTAGAATCGCCTAGAAATCCACACCTCTTAAAGTTGCCAAATTCGAACAAGACTAGATGATCTCCAAGGTCCCTTTGAACCCTGACATTCAATACTTGCTTAGTGTTAACCTAGATTAGCTGTCAGGGAGCAACTTGGCCCTGTTGCGTAGAAACCAACTCAGCCGATGAATTTACAATTTCAGAATTGAAGAGATTATTGTAAATTCCAAAAAGGGGGTCACCATGTTAATGCTCTCGGACCCCACCTCCCATCATCCTGGCCAGTGAGGGTAAGCTGGCTGAGATGGAGGGCCGCTGTCATCCGACATTACGGTGGCAAGGCCACAGTTTAAAAGAAAGGGCGCCAAACCAGACGCGTCCTTATCGCTCATCGCTCCAGTTTGTAAGCGGCAGCTTGGCCACCGTGGTGCCAGCCTCGGCCGTTTTGGGCATTCTCCAAGAAGCCTGGATGAAGCAAACGGTGACTTGGTTACGGGCGTGATGCAACTCGGCCTGTGGCTTGCTTTGCCTTGCGAGAGCATTGCGGGCGTCTTTTGAAACAGCGGCCAGTCCTTAGAAATTGCCAAAGGGAGACGTCCAATTTCTCACTGCACGTGGGCACCAACTCCGTTGGGCAATCATGGAGAGGAGGAGAAGCTCTCAGCTTACACACCTGTGGCCTCACCTGACCTGCCGTCCATTTGAACGGGTGGGGAGGGGAGAGGAGAGGAGGGGGAACATAAGAACGTCAGAAGAGCCCTGCTGAATCAGGCCAAAGCCCATCGAGTCCAGCATTCTGTGTCACACAGTGGCCCACCAATTGTACATGGGGATCTTGAGCAGAAAGAGAAGGCAAAACCCTCCCTTTCCCTTGACCCCCAACAAATGGTACTCAAGGGAGTCCTGCCTGCCTCAACCAACATAGAGGCGGCACATGGACATCTGTTTTAATAACCACCAATACACTTTGCATCCATGAATCTATCTAGCCCTGCCTTGAAGCTGTCAAGGCTGACAGCTGTCACGACCCCTTCTGGAAGTGAATTCCATAAATCAACGACCCTCTGGGTGAAGAAATATTTCCCTTTATTTGTCCTCACTTTCTTAGCTATGAGCTTTAGGGAGTGCCCCCTTGTCCTGGTATTGTGTGATAGAGAGAAGAATTTTTCTCTATCCACCTTTTCTATCCCATGCATGATTTTATACGCTTCGATCAAGTCACCCCTTAAACGCCGTCTTTCAAGGCTGAAGAGACCAAGGCGTTGCAATCTGGTTTCATAAGGGAGGTGCTCCATTTCCTTGATCATTCTTGTTGCCCTTTTTTGCACCTTTTCCAGTTCCATTATATCCTTCTTGAGGTGCGGTGACCAGAACTGTACACAGTACTCCAAGTGTGGTCTCACCATCGATTTGTACAGAGGCAATACAACACTTGCTGACTTATTTTCGGTTCCTTTCCTAATCATGCCAAGCACGGAATTTGCTTTTTTTTACTGCTGCTGCGTGTTGGGTTGACATAGCATCTTATCTGTTCAGGTTTTGGTCCATTCACACACACACACACACACACAAAAGATCAATCAAAGACAGCAGGATTTCAGACTTTGCTGGCGTGCTTTAAATACAGCGGCTCCTCCAATTACAACTATCCATTTAGCGACCGTCCAGATGGCACGGGAAAAAAGCGGCCCATGACGGTTTTTCACCCTTTCACGACCGTCGCAGCGCCTCTCGTGGTCACGCGATCAAAATTCGGACGCTTGGCAGCTGGTCTCTATTTACGACGGCGGCAGAGTCCCCAGGGGGGCCCCACGTGATCCCCTTTTGCGACCGTCGTACAAGGAAGTCAGTGGGGGAGCAAGTCGCTTAACCACCGTGTTGCTAACTTAAACAAATGATTCGCTTGAAGGACTGCGGCAAAAAAGTTTACAATAGCACTGAAAAAAACTAGTCCTCACACTTACGACCACCGCAGCATCTCCGCAGTCATGTGCTCAAAATCTGGGCGCTTGGCAACCAGGGTGTGATTGCAATGTTTGTGGCATCCCAGGGTCATGTGATCGCCATTGGCGCCCTTCCCAGCTGGTTGGCGACAGGCAAAACCGATGGGGGAAGCTGGGTTTGCTTAATGACCATTTGATTCATTTAACAACTGCAGGGATTCGCTTAACAAGCGTGGCGAAAAGGTCATAAAATCGGGCACCACTCAATTAAAAATGAATAGAACAGAATAGAATAGAATTGGAAGGGACCTTGGAGGTCTTCTAGTCCAGCCCCTTGCTCAAGCTTTACAACGGTACGTTTAATGACTGTTCAAAGTTACAACGGCCCTGAAAAATGTTTAGAATAGAATAGAGTAGAGTAGAGTAGAGTAGAGTAGAGTAGAGTAGAGTAGAGTAGAGTAGAGTAGAGTAGAGTAGAGTAGAGTAGAGTTGGAAGGGACCTTGGAGGTCTTCTAGTCCAGCCCCTTGCTCAAGCTTTACAACGGTATGTTTAATGACTGTTCAAAGTTACAACGGCCCTGAAAAATGTTTAGAATAGAGTAGAGTAGAGTGGAGTAGAGTAGAGTAGAGTAGAGTTGGAAGGGACCTTGGAGGTCTTCTAGTCCAGCCCCTTGCTCAAGCTTTACAACGGTACGTTTAATGACTGTTCAAAGTTACAATGGCCCTGAAAAATGTTTAGAATAGAATAGAATAGAGTAGAGTAGAGTAGAGTAGAGTTGGAAGGGACCTTGGAGGTCTTCTAGTCCAGCCCCTTGCTCAAGCTTTACAACGGTACGTTTAATGACTATTCAAAGTTACAATGGCCCTGAAAAATGTTTAGAATAGAATAGAGTAGAGTAGAGCTGGAAGTGACCTTGGAGGTCTTCTAGTCCAGCCCCCCAGTCAAGCAGGGGAACCTATACCATGTCAGACAAGTGACTGCCCAGTCTCTTCTTAAAAACCTCCAGTGATGGAGTGCCCACAATTTCTGGTGGCAAGCTGTTCCACTGGTTAATTGTCCTGTCGGGAAGTTTCTCCTAAGTTCCAGGTTGCTTCTCTCCTTGAATTAGTTTCCATCTGTTGCTTCTCGTCCTGCCTTCTGGTGCTTTGGAGACTAGCTTGACTCCCTCTTCTTTGGGGCAGCCCCTCAAATACTAGAACACGGCTATCATGTCGCCCCTATTTCTTCTTTTCTTTAGACTAGCCAAACCCAAACTGGCTTGCTTACCAATGGAAATTCCGAACCCAATTGTTGTCATAAATGGAGGAATGCAAGGCTACCTCTAAACACAGACAGGAGCCTCCAACAAGCTTAGCACCTGAACCCAAGTACAGATACCACAACGGAGCCCCAGATTTCCGTTGCTAAGCGAGACAGTTGTTAAGTGAGATTTTGCCCCATTTTACGACCTTTGGACGGCTGAATGCTGATCACGTGACCGCGGGGATGCTGCAGCGGCCGTGTGAAATATGGTGAAAAGTCATTTCTTTCCCCCAACGCCGGCGTAAACGCGCCGTTGTAAGTCAAGGACTTTCTGTAAACACCACAGGAACCTTCCCTGGATCCTATCCTATCCCAGAGGCATAAACCTTGGATTGCTCAAGCCAGTCGCAAGTGTCAGCAGGGATTGTAAGCCTTGACTCACCCCTTTGTTAATCTTTGGAACTCACGGGCACAAGATGTGGCCATTCGCTGTCAGCCTCCAAAGGGAAAAGATTCATCACTCTAAGGGCGGTTTTGCACCTATCAGCTGTCGGTGGTTTGGTGTCAACGCCACTCTTATCTTCGCACAGGGTACAAACCACATCCTCCTTTAAAAGCCAAGGAGATTTTTAAAGGTTCAGTTGAGCCCCAGATTTATCTCATTAAGTGGGAAATTTCCTAAGGGAATTTTGCCCCCTTTTACGACTTTTCCCCATCACATTTTCTTCAGGGCATCGCTGCAGTTGTTAAATTAGTCACACGGTTGTTAAGTGAAGATGTTGTTAAGTGAAGCAAAGTCCCCGTGGACTTTGCTTGTCGGAAGTTCCCAAAAGGGGATCACGTGACCCTGGGGCGTCGCGACCGTCATAAATATGAGTTCAGTTACCGGGCGTCTGGATGGTGCTCACATGGCCGTGGGGGGACGCTGCCACGGTCGTAAGTGTGAAAAATGGTGGTACGTCCCTCTTTTCATCGGCCGTCGTAACATCGGTCGGTCACTAAATGAATGGTAGGCCAAGTCTATTGTGACAACTCAGCCGCCTGTCGTAATCCCATCGAAGTGGAGACTCCTTGTTTAGGAGCAGTTTATACCTACGAATATCGATTTGAAGTGCAGATAACCCTCGATTTACGATCACAATTGGGGCCGGAATGGATCTTGCTACACAAGACAGCTGTGAAGAGAGCCGTGGCCGGATTTCACCACCTTTCTCGCCTGTAATTTAATGAGCTTGGCTGCAAAACCCCAGACAGCTGCCAGAGGGCGGCGCAGAGAGGCAGAACTGCTCCCCCTCTGGCTCCCTCTGGTGGTTCTCGGGATGTTTGGAGCCCGGATCAGTTCAGGACAGGCAAAGAACTTTTTTAAATGGGAGGGGGGCAAGGGTGCAGAGGGGCCCCCTGCCCCCCCCATGCCCAGCCTTCCTGCCCCCAGCAGCCAGAAATGTGGTGTGGTGGTGGACGGAGCGGACGCGGACGCAGCTCCTCCCCAGAGGCCTAACTGTGACTCCAGAGTAACAGGTTCTTCCAAATACCAGGAAGAGGAGGAGAAAGGGAGAAAACTAACAGGAATAACACAAAGGCTGGCATGTGAGGTTGTGGGCACAGCTGGGAAGTTAACAGGATTCGGCGGCATTCACAATGCCCTGTCTTGGCTTGGGGGAGATTTCTCTTCAGGGCAGAAATGGGCGTAGAAACTGTGAAAGGGCAAACCGCATTGCTTTCTGGATTCTCTTTCATCTTCCTTCTTTTCCTCCCTTCCTCTACTCTGGCAATTCCTTCCTTCCTTCCTTCCTTCCTTCCTTCCTTCCTTCCTTCCTTCCTTCCTTCCTTCCCTTTTCTTTTCATATCCTTCCTTCCTTCATCTTTCCTCCCTTCCTTCCTTTCCTCTTTCCCTCCCTCCCTTTCTCCCTCCCTCCCTCCCTCCCTCCCTCCCTTCCTTCCTTCCTTTTCATATCTTACCTTCATCCTCCTTCCCTCCCTTTTGGTATCCTTCCTTCCTTTCCTCTTTCCCTCTCTCCCTCTTTCTCCCTCCCTCCCTTCCTTCTTTCCTTCCTTCCTTTTCATATCCTACCTTCATCCTCCCTCCCTCCCTCCCTTTTGGTATCCTTCCTTCCTTCCTTCCTTCCTTCCTTCCTTCCTTCCTTCCTTCCTTCCTTTCCTTATCCTTCCTTCCTTCATCTTTCCTCCCTTCCTTCCTTTCCTCTTTCCCTCCCTCCCTCCCTCTTTCCCTCCCTTTCTCCCTCCCTCCCTCCCTCCCTCCCTTCCTTCCTTTTCATATCTTACCTTCATCCTCCCTCTCTCCCTTTTGGTATCCTTCCTTCCTTCCTTCCTTCCTTCCTTCCTTCCTTCCTTCCTTCCTTCCTTCCTTCCTTCCTTCCTTCCTTCCTTCCTTCCTTCCTTCCTTCCCCACTTTTAAAATGGGTGGACTTCATCTCCCAGAATGCCCCAGTCAGCATGTTGGGGGTCTATCCTGGGGAATGTGCTGGCTGCTGGGACATTCTGGGAGTTGAAGTCCACCCACCCTAAAAAGTGGCCAAGGCTGAGAAACACTAAGCGAACACATACAAACACCCCCGTTTGCAACCCACCCAGCCCAAATTTGGAGCCGGCTGTGGGGGGGGGGGGAGCTGGTGGCTCCCAACCTTCCCCTCCCCTTAGGAGGTGGCGGGGCCTCCTTTGAGCCTCCCCGTGGCTTCCAGGCGCAAAGCTGGTGAGGGCCGGGATCCGCATCCGGGTGTCCCAGGTGATATTACTTTAATAACAACCCGCTGTGCATCTTGTCTCCCCAAGTGCTTTCATCTCCAGCTGGCCTCGCCTGAGTTCGCTAGCGAAACTGCCGCCCCCTCCTTGGGGACGGGAGGTGTGCAATTAGCCTCACTCCGCAGGAGGGAAACTGAGGCAGGCAGGCAGGCAGGGCGGCCAAAACAACAGGCCAAAGAAATGAAGGCTCAGCAGTTTCGCGCCGCGTCGGGCTGAACCCCAAATCCTGCCAGGAGAGGAGAAGGCCGGAGGGTTCGCCGTTCCAGACTTGCCTGGCCAGGCCTGCCTTCTAGAGGCGTTGGGCCCATCATCCCCAGCTTGAGCGGCCCGTGGGGGCCAATGGAAGGAGAATTCTCGCAGGAAGAAAGTTCGCCCTGGACAGTTTAGAAAGAGGGAAAAACTGGAACCTGTTATTCGAAAGCTTCGAAGTCGTATCTATAGGTAGCCCTCGACTTATGACAGTCTGTTTAGTGACCCTTCGAAGTTACCACGGCACTGAAAACAGCGACCTATGACTGTTATTCACACTCAGCAACCGTTGCGGCGTCCCCAGGGTCACGTGACCCGAATTCAGACACTTGTCACGGGATCCCAATTCGGGCGCTTGGCCACCGACTCACATTCATGACGGTCACTTTTTAACAAATGTCTCACTTAGCCCCGTAAATTCAGGGCCCAATTGCGGCTGTCACCCGAGGACTATCTGTATTCTTTTCGCCTTATGGACTAGAAACTCGGGGCTGCAGGTGCGTTGTTCCCCGTGGGGAAATCTGGACCAAGGATGCCCTCTGCTCTTGGTTGGGTGATGATCAGCGAGCCCCTCTATCTGTGTCAGGCGTTTGTCAGGACGATGCAGTGTGTTGTTGCGTCAGTCCCCGCTCCCAAATGGCTTGCACAAACACAGTAATAGGTTTGGCCTCCATTTAAGATACACGCGATGAATACTACGCCCACTACAACCTTAGCAGATCATTGGCTAATCCTTGGAGTTTGCACGTGAGTGGCAGAAAGAGAAAGCACTCTGCACATCCTCAGAGGCACTGTTTCCCAGGAGTCCTCGGGCTGAAACAAGTAAAATACGCCCGGCAGCAAACGAGGCCCATATTAGCTTCATTAGCCTTGTCTTGTCAACTCAAATCTTTGTGAGGAGGGTTATGCAAAAACAGACTGTTGCGTGCCGAGTAAACCACTGTTAGTAAACCCCGGGGGAGTGTGTAACACAAACTCAGAGGCTGGGTTTGCATAACCCCTGAGGTCACAACGGGATCAGTTCGTCTGTGGCCCAGTAGGATATGGAAATCTAACCTGGTTCCATTAAATCTGCCTGAGGAAAAGGAGGAAACCACGAATCAGGGTTAGTGCATAGCGTTGACCACAGAGGAGATCTCCCGACATGGGGATGACAGCTCAAAGTGGCCAGGTTGAAAATCTAAGAGGACTGAATGGTTTTCTCCAACTTGTTTCAGGTAGTCCTCGGCTTACGACCAGTTTGAAGTTATGACGGATCCGTGATGAAGACACCATGCCGAAAACTATGAGATGATGAGTTCTAATTCTGCCTTAGGCCTGAAAGCCAGCTGGGTGACTTTGGGCCAATCACCAGGAGATGGTGAGTTCTAGTCCCACCTTAGGTAGGTATGAAAGATGTCTGAGTGACTTTGGGCCAATCACTAGGAGCTGATGAGTTCTAGTCCCACCTTAGGCATCACAGCTGGCTGGATGACTTTGGGCCAATCACCAGGAGACGGTGAGTTCTAGTCCCACCCTAGGCAGGAAAGCCATCTGGGTGACTTTGGGCCAATCATCAGAAGACTGCGAGTTCTAGTCCCGCCTTAGGCAAGAAAGTCAGCTGGGTGACTTTGGGACTGTCCTCCTCTCTCAGCCCAACCTACCTCACAGGGTTGTGGTGTTGGCGAAACGAAGAGGAGGAGGAGGAAGGAACATTAGCTGGGTTTGCTACCTTGAGTTATAAACACAACAAAGGCGGGATACAAATACAGGTAGTCCTCGACTTATAACCATTTGCTTCGTGACCGTTCAAAGCTACAACGGCGCCGAAAGAAGTGACTGACGACCATGTGACTCATTTAACAACTGGTGCAACTCCCTTAACAACTGTGGCAGGAAAGGTCGTAGAATGGGGCAAAACTTCACTTAACAGAGGGAGCTTGGGGCTCAACTGTGGCCGTAAGACGGGGACCACCTGAAAATAAATTAAAAATAAACCTGGCCCCCCTCCCCCGTCCTGGAGACCGGACCCTAAAAATAAAACGGTAGGGCTGTTCCTCTCTTCCCGCCTCCCCCCCCCCCGCTTCTCCATTTTTCCCTCTCGGCTGCTTTCGGGACACTTTTGTTTTGATGGACAGAGGCGTTAAGCCAAGCTGGAAGTCCTTGCCTTCGCCTGGAGCCGAATCTTGGAGGCAGGATGGGTGGGGACCGGCTTGGGAAACTGGTCTGGGGACCAGTTGCAAGGCGGGTCCCACACCGGCAGGCGATGGAGAAGCCGAAACGGAGGTGGGTCAAACGGGGTGCAGCTCAGATCAGACGCCAGCAACTTCGCCAACACAGCTGCTTTGGGTCCCCAAAAGGGCTTTAAACACAGCCAGGCTTTCTTTCTTTTTTTGTTTTTGTTTTAACCAACCAGGATTCCTAGCAAACCATCGGGCTAACGGTGTTTTCTCAACTCTGGGAACTTTACTTCCCAGAATTCCCCTACTAGCTGGCTTGATTTAAGATGGCTGGAGTTCAACTCCCAGAATCCCCTAGCCAGCAAGTTTTAAGATGGGTGGACTTCAACTCCCAGAATCCCCTAGCCAGCAAGTTTTAAGATGGGTGGACTTCAACTCCCAGAATCCCGTATATAGCTTGATTTAAGATGGATGGACTTCAACTCCCAGAATCCCCCAGCCAGCAAGTTTTAAGATGGGTGGACTTCAACTCCCAGAATCCCGTATATAGCTTGATTTAAGATGGATGGACTTCAACTCCCAGAATCCCCCAGTTAGCTTGATTTAAGATGGATGGACTTCAAGTCCCAGAATCCCCCAGTTAGCTTGATTTAAGATGGGTGGACTTTAACTCCCAGAATTCCCTAGCCAGCATGCTTTTTATTTATTGTATGGGGGGGGGGAAATCAATTTAAGTGATAATAGGAGACCAGACCTATTAAAGCAGGGGTCTTCAACCTTGACCCTTTTATGACTTGTGGACTTCAACTCCCACGTGTGCCTGGCTCAGGAATTCTGGGAGTTGAAGTCCACAAGTCATAAAAGGGCCAAGGTTGAAGATCCCTGTATTAAAGCATGCTGGCTGAGGAATTCTGGGAGTTGAAGTCCACCCAAACTTTTGGCTAACTGCTACTCTCTTTCTGTGTTGTGTAAGCCAACCATCAAAGCCCAGGACACAAAGTACCTTCCCCCGTGGCTTGCTTACTTAACCGTAATTTGCTCCAGAAACTAACCCTGGCTAGATTGATGCAACTTGCTAAGCTGAAACGCCTGGTTAAATGGAGTTTAGTTTTGTTTGCTTTGCTGTAATCTCTTGGAGCTTTGTTTGATAGTTTGGTCTTCCGGTGGATTGTGTTCTTTTGTGTGTTGTTGTTTTCCTTTAGTCCTCAGCCAGTCTGAGTCATTTAGGAGTTGGGTTGGCCTATTAAATAAAGTGAGATCACAACTGTGTGTGGTGGAGCTGTCACTGACAAGAAATGTTCCTGGCTGTCTCTCACGCAGCGGGTAGATCCAGCGGTTTATATAACCTGGTTCTGCGGCTTCCGATTTTGAGGAATCTCACTCGGTGTAGCTTATTCCACAGACCACAATTAAGCCGAATTAAGATTCCTGGTGGGAAGATGGCCCTTTCACTAGCTTGAATGGATGGGGCACTAGTACAGGCAGTCCCCAACGTACGACCACAATGGAGGCCTAAATTTATGTTGCTAAGTGAGGAAATTTGTTAAGTGAGTTTTGCCCCATTCTACGACTTTTCTTGCCACATTTGTTAAGTGAATTATTGTGGTTGTTCAGATAATAACACAGTTGTTAAGTGGATCCAGCTTGTCCCAGAAGTCCCCAGCCAGCTTGATTTAAGACGGGTGGGCTTCAGCTCCCAGAATTTCCCAGCCAGCATGCTTTAAGAGGATGGACTTCCATTCCCAGAATTCCCCAACCAGAACGCTTTAAGATGGGTGGACTTCAGCTCCCAGAATTCCCCAGCCAGAATGCTTTAAGATGGGTGGACTTCAACTCCCAGAATTCCCCAGCCACGGGGAACATCTGTGCAGCCGAGCCTCAGTTCTGCATGCAGATTTTTCGGAAAACCGTTTTGCACGGAGCGAAGGTCCCGTTTGCCGCAAGAGCTGTGCCAGGCAGACGGGCTCCGGCTGATGATTAAAACCGGCGCAACGGCTGAAGGAGAAGTTGGCTTGCAACGCCTCCTGGCCTCGGGTGCAGGTGATGACAGAACAAGCCGTGGCTTGCAGCAGTTTCGTTACGTGCGGCCTGCTAACAGTTCACAAAACCGTTTCACTTGCTTCAACTCACCCCCCCCGCTCCCCAATAAACCCAGGCAGACAAGGGCTGTCCTGGCTCTAGCAGGCCGAAGTTTGCACTCTGCACATGCCCAGGCTGCCCTGGGAGAGTCTTTTTCTGTCCCAGCAGGCATACAAAGACATCTTTTCGAAAAAGTGTATAAAGTCAGGTCTGATTTTACGATCTTTTTTGGGGGGGGCGTGTGCCGCCGTTGTGAAGCCAATTGCGGCAGTCATTAAGTGAATCATGAGGTTGTTAAGCGAACCCGGCTTCTCCCATTGTCTTTGATTGTCGGAAGCCTGCTGGGAAGAGGAATCACATGAGGCCAGGGTGCAACTGTTAAATACATACCAGTTGCCAAGTGCCCAAATTTTGATCATGCAACTGTGGAGATGGTTGTAAGTGCGAGGACCAGCCGTAAGTTAACCTGTTTTCAGTGCCATTATAACTTCAAACACTCTCTAAACCAGGGGTCTTCAAACTTGGCCCTTTTATGACTTGTGGACTTCAACTCCCAGAATTCCTCAGCCAGGCACACGTGCCTGGCTGAGGAATTCTCGGAGTTGAAGTCCACAAGTCATAAAAGGACCAAGTTTGAAGACACACACACACACACCGGCTCTAAACTAACATTTGTAAGTGAAGGACTGCCATCCAAGTCCAGGACATTAGGGTAACCCTGCCAATTGTGGTCATTGGACAGACCACAGTTAAACAAGCAATCATTTGCAATGTGCGGTTTCTGGGTTGCAAAGCCATTAAATTCCGTAATGAAACGTGATGGGCAAAGTCTGAAACGGAATAAAATATGGCAGAATATGCCAGCGAGAAATAAACAGAGGTGTGGCATTCAAAAAAGACACAAACTGGGAAGCCAATGAATTAAAGTGATTATTATGGTTTTACGCTAGCATAGAAATGACTCTGAAAGAAAGCTTCATACATAAATTATGTATTATGTCAGTGTGGTTTTCTCAAAAACTCACAAAAAGCAAGTTGTTACTTCTCTTCTGAAATGCTTTCTTAACCTTCCTAGCCCTGGCTTCTCCTGGTGGTGCCATTTTCCTACTTAAAATCATTGCAAGCATCCCCATGATCACGGGATCAAAATTCAGACTTTTGGCAACCGATGTGTGTTTGTGACAATTATAAGTGTCCTGGGGTCACACAAAAATAGAAACACTAAGAAAATTACAACATAAGGATGGTTTGACCAAAAGGTACAGTGTGTTCAGAGAAAGTCATAAAATCCATCCATAAAACCATAACAACCCAAACTATTACAAACTACCAATATTAACGCTCTTCAGCTACTGAGGATATCAATCATAATCACTCTTCACCATGCCTGGCTCCCGATGGGATGCATGTCGGGTGCCAAACCACCAACGCTTCTTGAACAAACCATCATTGCATTTGTGAAATGCGCCACAGGTCAAACCAAGGCTTGCCAAACCCAGTCGCTGCCTTTCCACATTGCAGCCAGCTGCTGGGATGAGCTTGTGAGGGGCTGGGTTTAGCAAAGGACTCCCCCCCACTCCAACTCCCGTGGCAAACCACCTTTGCACCCGAAACCCAGATGGGATTTAAAGGTAACAAGAATGCATGTATTATAATAATAACAATAATAATAAAGTTGGAAGGGATCTTGGAGGTCATCTAGTCCAACCCCCTGCTCAGGCAGGAACCCTACACCATTTCAGACAAATGGCTGTCCAGTCTCTTCTTAAAAACTTCCATTGTTGGAGCATCCACAGCTTCTGGAGGCAGGGTGTTCCACTGGTTAATTGTTCTCACTGTCAGGAAGTTTCTCCTTAGTTCTGGATTGCTTCTCTCCTTGATCAGTTTCCATCCGTTGCTTCTTGTCCTGCCTTCCGGTGCTTTGGAGAATAGCTTGACTCCCTCTTCTTTGGGGCAGCCCCTGAGATACTAGAACATGGCTATCCTGTCCCCCCTGGTCCTTCTCTTCATTAAACTAGACATACCCAATTCCAGCAACCGTTCTTTGTATGTTTTAGCCTCCAGTCCCCTGATCATCTTTGTTGCTCTTCTCTGCACTCTTTCTAGAGTCTCAGCATCTTTTTTACATCGTGGTGACCAAAACTGGACGCCCTATTCCAAGTGTGGCCTTACCAAGGCCTTGTAAAGTGGTATTAACACTTCGCGTGATCTTGATTCTCTCTCTCTGTTAATGCAGCCCAGCATTGTGCTGGCCTTTTTTATAAACTCGGGTTAATGTTTAGTAGGGCGGCCTTCCTGTCACAAGCGATGCCTTTGCAAAGCCAAGCAGGAACTGAGGCCGGGGGAAACCGCTATTCTTTCTTTCTTTTTCTGTTGTTCTGTTCTGTTCTGTGCTGGGCTGTTCTTTTTAAATCCGAATTAACACCCGCCGGGGAAATCCGACTTGGCCCGCTCTCCGTTCCTCGCGCGCCCTCTGTCGGCCGCCGCGGGATCGCCACGAAAGGAACCCGGAAGCGGCGCCGGGCTGGAAAGCGAGCACCGGCGGCGGGGGCGGCCAAGTTGGGGCGGTGCGTGGCTTTTAGGGGCGGTGGGCGAGCAGAGCAGCCTGGCCTTGGTGCATCGGGCTCCCGGGAGGCGTCTGCGGGCCTCGGGGGTCTTCCCGGGCTGGGCGCTGCATTGCAAGGGCGAGCGCGGTGCTTGGAGATCCCCGGCGCGCTCCCGAGCCTGGGAGGGGTCCAGAGAAGCGGGGAATGGCTCTGAAGCCGGGAAGGGGGGCCAGGAGGTGCGGGGGGGAAGACACCCTGGGCCCCCTATCGCCCCTTCGAGCCGTCCCCAAACCTGGTTTGCCTTTGCTTGGGAAGCTTTGGGCGCCCGCGGGCGCCCCTGACTCCTGCTGCACCCGGCGGGGCGCATGCGCGGACTTTCCGCGATCCATTCCCTCCCTTGAGTGGATCGTCCCTGCAAACAAATCCGAAACCAGGTTAAAGTAGGACAGGGGTCTCTTCAAACGTGGCCCTTTGATGACTTCTGGGCTTCAACTCCCAGAATTCCTCACGGGCCTGGCTGAGGGATTCTGGGAGTTGAAGTCCAGAAGTCATCAAAAGGCCAAGTTGGAAGACCCCTGAAGTAGGACACAGCATGGCTGGGAGGGACCTCCAGCAGACCACCCGAGTGGGACCCTGGCATCAAATTGGGCTGGATCGGATCGAAACAGGTAGTGCTCGGCTTTAAGACCACCACTGAGCCTATCGTTTCTGTCGCTAAGCGGGACGGGGGTGGTCAAGCGGCTGTTGCCTCGTTTTACGCTCTTTTTGGCAAAGTTGTTAAGTTAGTAACCCAGTTGTTAAGTGAATCCGGCTTCCCCATTGACCTTGCCTGTCGGAAGGTGGCCCAAGGGAGATGGCAACCGTCATAAGTACCAGTCAGTTGCCAAGCGTCTGAATTTTGATCATATGTCCATGGGGAGACTGCAACGGTCGTAAGTGTGAAAAGGGGTCCTAGGTCACTTCATCCAGGGCTGTTGTAACGTCAGTCACTAAACGAATGGATGTAAATCGAGAACTATCCGTAGTGGTGAGTTGGATTGTGTCGGGGACGGTACTTTGAGCATAAGAATATCTGATCTTTCTCATGTGTTTCTCCCAGGCTTCGCTATGGGGTCACGAGGGGGAGAGCCCTGGGCTGCCACCATTGAGGCTTTCCGCCTGTCCCCCACGGCGTTCCTCTTATCCCACGGGACCGGAGACACCTTTGGGGCCGACCTGTTGAATGAACTACGGAGCGAAAGGCTAGGGGAAGCAATCAAGGTATATACACGCCCTCCTTTTCGGCTACAAAAGATAGCAACTTTAGGAGGGTCGACTTCAGCTTCCGGAATTAAGACCCTGGGCAAGCGCACTAGCTAGGGAATTCTGGGAATTGAAGACCACTCATCTTAAAACATACTAGCTGGGAAATCTACGAGTTGAAGACCACTCAACTTAAAATATGCTGGCTGGCGTTTTCTGGGAGTTGGAAGTCCATTTTTAAAACGTACTAGCTGGGAATTCTGGGAGTTGAAGTCCACCCATCTTAAAGCATGTTAGCTGGGAATTCTGGGAGTTGAAGACCGCCCATCTTAAAGCAGGCTAGCTGGGGAATTCTGGGAGTTGAAGTCCACCCATCTTAAAATATGCTGGCTGGCGTTTTCTGGGAGTTGGAAGTCCACTTTTAAAACATACTAGCTGGGAATTCTGGGAGTTGAAGTCCACCCATCTTAAAAGCAGGCTAATTGGGGATTCTGGGAGTTGAAGTCCACCCATCTGAAAAGCAGGCTAATTGGGGATTATGGGAGTTGAAGACCACCCATCTTAAAGCAGGCTAGTTGGGGATTCTGGGAGTTGAAGTCCACCCATCTTAAAGCAGGCTAGCTGGGGAATTCTGGGACTCGAAGTGCACCTCTCTTGAAGCTGCTGAGGTTCAGGGTTTGAGGCTCACCCTTTTCTGGCTGCCTCCACATTCCTTCACCATCTTCCCCTCTTTTTCCCGCCTTGCAGCTCTCCATCCTGTCTCTCTTCTTGGAATATCCCACCCTGCTGTGCCCCGATGCCAAGGCGGGTCAGGAAGCGGCAGCCTCTCTCCTCTCCCTCTTTGCTCAGCTGAATCTCTCTCCCAAACACGTCAGCCTCCGGTGTTCCCTGCTCTTCGCCGCGGAAACGGTCCTGGTGGCGACCGACAGCCTGGGCGAAGACTGCCCGACCTCGCACGAGCTGCTGTCTGTACTGCTCCATCTGGTGTCCGACCCGAATGACAGCCGTGGGGGAGTCGCCGAGCGGCCTATCCGTGCCGCAGCTTGCGAGTGCCTGCGAGAACTCGAAAGCTGCTACTCGGGGTTCCTGTTGCACCGGCTGGAGATCCTGCGGTCTCTGCACCAGCAAGAGGTCTCCAGCGTCCACCAGGGCTACACCCTGCTGTACAGCGTGGCGCTGCGGAACGCCGTCTTCCTCCTGGCCCGGAGTGGAGAAGGGTGCCTGGGAGACCTCCTGGCCAGCAACGGAGAGTTGATGTGGGAGGCTACGAAGGAAGTTGGCAAGCTCTCGCCAGCGGGTCTCGACCAGCTGGTCCTCTTACCGTCCGCGGCAGACCTCAAGGAGTTGAAGTTGGTGCTCTCGGCTCTTCTGGAGAGCAGTTATCTCTTCACCTCCGCGGCACAGAGCCACCTTCTGTGCCATCTGGCTCAGGCAGTGAGCGTGGTGCGCACCCAGTCGCCAGTGATTTTCAAAGCCCAGCTGGCGCGTCTCTTCGGCACGTCCAGCGTGACTCTGGAACACGCCATCCTGCAGCTGAAATCGCTCTTCACCGACAGCCTCTTCACAGCCGAGGACGAGTCCTTCCTCCTGCGGCACCTGGTGGGGCTGGCGCAGCACCCGGCTCTCCCAGATGCCGTGAAGCTTTTCCACTTGGATTGCCTTTTGCACTTCCCCGAAAACCGGCCGCTGGTCTCGGGAACCGACGAACGGCTGCCAGTTCTGCTCACACCGCGCGCTACCTCGGGTCTTTTTCCAGGGTTCTTCCAAGATCAGGGGACCGTCCTGGCCCGGATGAATTTACTGTGCCTCGTGTGTGTGGAGAACGAGGGGCCCAGTGCCGAACGTGGGGCAGGTTACCTCCTGGAGCACGTCCTGGCCCTTGGAGGCCTCGTGGCCCACAATGGAGGATTGGACGCCACCCGGCTTTTTTTCCAAGCAGCCTTCATTTTTGCCCAATATTTTGGCTCTCAGGCCCAGCCCATGGCAGAACTCACCCGGTGCCTGCTGGATCTCTACCGTCGCAACTGCTCCTTAGCCCCAAACATCATCAATCTGTTGGATGAGACATGGAGAACGGATGAGTCCCACTGGGCCAGGAGTCTCGCCCAAGCCCTGCAAGAATTTGTCGTGAGCATCCCCTTGCAAGAGCAAGACCTGAGTTGGCATCTCAAGATTTTAGCCCGGCTGGCGAAGGAGAACGAAGTTCCCCAAGCCAGCACCATGCAGTTCTTAGCTCATCTGGTCGCCTCGGGGAAACTTGGAGACTGGTGTTCTGGCCAGATCCTTCTCAGCGTTTGCCGTAATCTGATGGTGCGCCATCCCTCGCCTGCCTTGTCCCAGCTGGCAGCCCTCCTGCATGCCATCTCCCTGGGCCACACAGATGTGGATGTCCAAGACCGGGCTGGCTTTTATTACACGCTACTCACCAACCTGTCCAGTGAAAAATTAAGATCCGTGCTGGTCCCCGTAGTTCCCCTCAAGACTCGGTCACTCTCCTCGTCCATCGTTGCTGACAGTGAAAGCTTCGTGGCTGCATTGACGGTGCACCCGGTGGATCCGGCCCCTTTGAGGCTGCAGCGTGTCGAGATCACAGGGGACATCCCTGCAGTTCCTCCCGCCGAGCAGGAGGTGGACGGGCACTGCCAGTGGCTGCTGGCGGCCCGCTCTCCCTCGTGGCTCAGTTTGGCGTACCAGCTGGTCCACGCGGGGCCTGGCACGCCTCCCTACGACCTGCTTCTCTGCGTGGTGCTTCGGTTCTCCTGCACCAGCCGGCATTACGAGCCGGTGCCTGAACTCTGCATTCCGTGCCTTGGCGCGCATCGCCCATCCCCAACGGTGAGGCTGACGCTGCAGCCGCGCTGCCCGTACCCAACCCGGCTGAACGTTTCTGCCCTGTATACAACGCAAGATGGATTGACGCGTTGGAGTCAGCTAGAACACCTAGAGGTGTCCTTTCCCGATCTTTTCTTACCCCTGCCAGTCCCCGCCTGGCCTTCGGAGAAACTTTGCCAGCTCTTTGATGCGCTCTGGCAGTGCCTGCACCCCAGTGCCAAAGAGGAGCATGCCGAGAGTCTTACGGTGTGGCCCCTGACGCCCCGATCCTTAGAAGGCCTAGTGCGTGACCAGTTTGGCAGGTATATCCTGGCTGAGCAAACCAACGAGTACAGGATTGCCCTGACTTTACCGCCTCGGGATCACATCCTCTTACAGGTGCGGAGTGTGGACGATTCGGCACGGGTGACCATTCGCACCGACAACTGGAAACTTCTGCCTTCGCTTAATCACTATTTGCAGAGTCTGGTGAAGGCCGGCTGACACCGCAACACTCCTGTGAGTGAAGGGAGAGATGACGGGGACAGGAGTCACTCTTGCGTGTTTTTGGGTGGAATCCTAAAATTCTCAGAAATGTCCCCAATAAAAATGTATCGTTTGCAACCCCAAAATTGGATAGAGGAATATATTTGGGGAGGCTGTGCATTCTGGCATTTTAAGACCTGTGGGCTTCAACTCCCAGAATTCTGAGGGAGGATTTCGCCCTTTCTCTGACCCAGGGGTGGATCCCTGTCTGGGGGCGGAGCAAACAAACGTGCTGGCTGAGGAATTCTGGGAGTTGAAGTCCACAAGACATGAGAGGGCAAAGTTTGAGGACCCCTGGACTAATCCTTCCAGCTCTATTCTGATTGATTGACAGAATGATCAATGGAACCGCTTCCCTTCAGGAATTTGTGGATGCTCCAACACTGGAGGTTTTCAAGAAAAAAAAAACTGGGTCTAGGGCAGGGGCAAGCAACCTTGGCTCTTTTATGACTCGTGGACTTCAACTCCCAGAATTCCTCAGCCAGCATGAGGGAAACTTTGGTCCCTTCATGACTCGGGGACTTCAACTCCCAGAATTCCTGAGCCAGCATGAGGGAAACTTTGGCCCCCTCATGACTTGTGGACTTCAACTCCCAGAATTCCTGAGCCAGCCTGGCTCAGCTTGAAAACCTCTCCCTTTCCCCTCAGCATGGCTGGCTGAGGAATTCTGGGAGTTGAAGTCCACGAGTCATAAAAGAGCCAAGGTGGCCTACCCCTGGTCTAAGGGCCTCCTGCTTGAGCAGAGGGTCAGACTAGAGGACCTTCAAGCTCCCTTCCAGCTTTTTCAAGAGAGAAAAAAAATGGGCCATGGGTCTAGTATGGTCTAGGGGAGATGGGGGTCTCCAACCGTGGCCATTTTAAGACTTTTGGACTTCAAGTCCCAGAATTCCTCAGCCAGCTTTGCTGGCTGAGGAATTCTGGGAGTTGAAGTCCACAAGACTTAAAGTGGCCACGGTTGGAGACCCCTGGGTCCCTTCCAGCGCTAGAGGTCTCCTTTATCTTATCTTAAGGCTCCCTCCCTCCTCCCCGGGGGTGGATCCCTGGGCGAAGGAGGATCTCCTCCCTCCCCCCCGGGGGTGGATCCCGGGGCGGGGCCGTCGGACAGCGGGAAGACTCGCCAGGCTCGTCATGGCCGCCGCAGAGCGGAGCGCGGCGCGGCTGGCGTTGGCTTCGCTGCCGGGGGCGCCCCGGGAGCCGCTGCATCTGCTCCCCTGCTCCATCCAGCACGACGGCCCCGCCGCCGTGGCGCGTTACTTTGCGCCCGCCGTCCGACGCGACCCGGAGGCGCCAGACGGTAGGCACGCGGGCTGCAGCAAGGTCCGGCCCGGACCCGCAAAAGCCATCCTGAACCCCGGTCTCCCGCTTCCCTTCTTCCTTGCGCGCAAGGAGGGGAGCAGCGCAGGGCGCGGAAAGATGCCCGGAAGGCGCACTTTTGCAACCTGGCGCCCTCCGTTTTGGAGAGCGTTGCAAGCCCTCGCCCCTAGTTCAGAATCGGAATAGAGCTGGGGAGGGACCTTGGAGGTCTTCTAGTCCAGCCCCCTGCTCGGGCAGGAGACCCTATATACCGTGTTAGACGGGGCGGGGGGAGGGCTGCCCATTCCCTTCTTAAAAGCCTCCCATGATGAAGCACCCGCAACTTCTGGTGGCCAGCTGTTCCACTGGTTAATTGTCCTCACTGTCCGGAATTTCTCCTTAATTCCAGGTTGCTTCTCTCCTTGGTTAGTTTCCGTCCATTGTTCCTTGCGCGCAAGGAGGGGACCAGCGCAGGGCGCGAAAAAAAATGGCCGGAAGGAGCCTTTTGCAACCTGGCGCCCTCCATTTTGGATAGCATTGCAACCCCAGTTCAGAATCGGAATAGAGTTGGAAGGGACCTTGGAGGTCTTCTAGTCCAGCCCCCTGCTCAGGCAGGAGACCCTGTATACCGTTTTAGACAAATGCGTGTCCATTCCCTTAAAAGCCTCCAGTGATGAAGCACCCACAATTGCTGGTGGCAAGCTGTTCCACTGGTTAATTGTCCTCACTGTCTGGAAGTTTCTCCTTAATTCTCTCTTTGATCAGTTTCCAACCATTGTTTCTTGTCTTTGCCTTCTGGTGCTTTCGAGAATAAGTTGACCCCCCCTGTTCTTTGTGGCAGCCCCTCAAATACTGCAGTGCTGCTCTTCAGAGGGACTACAATTCCCATTCTGCCTGGCTGGTCGCCGAGGACAGAAAGGGTGCGATCCAATATGAGAACTGGGACATCAGCCCTTCGGAGAACCCGCCTTGTGAATTTGGGGTTATTGTGTTGTGTGAATCGGACCTGGAAGTCTTCAAATTGGTTTCTCAAGCCGGAAGATGGGTGGACTTCAACTCCCAGAGTGCTCCAACCAGCAAATTCTGGGACTTGGAAGTCCACCCATCTTGCAGCTGCCAAGCTTGAGAAAAACTGAGTTAGTGAGAGAAGCTCTCTTTTATATGCGGGTTTTAAATTTTGGGGTGCCTGTCCATTTGCCAGCCTATGGCATTGTTTTAATAAGATGCAGGAGATGTTAATTGTCTCACTGTAGGATCTGCTCCCTTGCTCAAAACCAACCCCTAGAATTTTTTTGTTTTTTAAAAAGAAGGGTCCCCAAGATTTGGACCATGTATCCGTTCACCTGCAGAAGGTGAAAGAGTACCAGAATTGAAAATTATAGGTGCAACTTGGAGCTGTGTCCACCCAACGCAGTGAACAGATGAAGGTTACATCTTGATTTATTTTTTGTGCTTTATTAGCTTTTGATTCCTTGTGTTTAGTATGAATCCACTTGATTTTCATTCTGGAGAATTATAATTAGGAAGATAATGCCTAATAATAACCCTGACTGCTCTTGAGAAGGCCGGATCCTGAAGTGGAAACTCAAGTCCTTTGGCCACCTAATGAGAGGGAAGGACTCCCTGGAGAAGAGCCTGATGCTGGGAAAGATGGAGGGCAAGAGAAGAAGAAGGGGACGACAGAGAATGGGGTGGCTGGATGGGGTCCTTGAAGCAGGAGGCGTGAGCTTCAACGGACTCCAGAAGATGGTAGAGGACAGGAAGGCCTGGAGGAACGTTGTCCATAGGGTCACGATGGGTCGGATACAACTTCGCAACAACAAACACCCTATTGTGTGTTTTTTGTAATTTAATTAGTACGCTTGTTATTTCTAGTTTGCTACTGATGTTTTGATTCCGTTCTTTTATTATTGTGTGGTTAGTGTGCTATGGGGAAAAAATAAGGGGTCTTCTGAATGCAGCCGCACCCTGCTTGAGTTTCATCGCAGTGGTTTCTCTCCTCCCTGTCCGCCCTCATTCAGGAGAGGCCTCCGTGTCCTTCCGTGGCCGAAGCCTGAAGGGCAAGGAAAGCTGTCTTCCCAAAGGATATGTCGGATTAGTGCTGGAAGAAACCAACTTAGACCTAACATTGAAGGTTTGTTCCTGGAATGGTACGTGGGGAAGACAAGGCAAAGAGACCCTGCCCAGGAATGGTCAGATAAGAGACAGCAGAGCCCTCAGCTGTGTAACAGGCAGGGCGAGAGGTTCGGGAGGGACCCTCTCTAGTTTCTCACGCTGTAAAGAAGATGGCGGGAAAATTGTACTTTCCAACTTCCAATAATCTTTTAATGTAGCTTTACGGTAAGATAAAATTAGTTCATCTAGTTGTGATTCCTATCCTTATCCGCGAGGCCACTTCCATACTGGGCCAGGGTGGAGAAATAGATCCAGTGCTCCCTGCCAACAACACCCCCTTTTTCTGCCCCCCCCCCCGTACCCAGGAACGCGAAGTGAGTGTGAAATCAACTTTTGATTCCCTGACCGTGTGGAACCTGGAACAGGCACCAACTAACAATGATGAGATCCTCATGGCTCTTGCTTGGCCTAAGGTTGCTGAAGGGGTGAGTGTTGGTTGACTTTGGCATCAAGAGAGGGAGGGGAGTCCTCCAGACTACAACTCCCAGAATTCCTTCAGTCTCCTTGAGAATTCTGGGAGTGGAAGTCCGCTCTGGCTGGAAGGCACTATGAACTAGCCCAGGGATAGGCAACCTTTTATGACTCGTGGACTTCAACTCCCAGAATTCCTGAGCCAGCCATGCTGAGGGGAAAGGGAGAGGTTTCCAAGCTAAGCCATGCTGGCTCAGGAATTCTGGGAGTTGAAGTCCACAAGTCACGAAAGGGTCAAAGTTTCCCTCAAGCTGGCTTAGGAATTCTGGGAGTTGAAGTCTACAAGTCATGAAGGGGCCAAGGTTGCCTACCCCTGAGCTAGCTTAATGAAGCCTGGGTTTCTTCCAGCCAAAGCGGACTTCCACTCCCAGAAGTCTCAGGGAGACTGAAGGAATTCTGGGAGTTTAATCCAGAACTGTGAAACGAGATTGAGACGGAATCGAAAAAACTTGATTTCGCGATCCACGTAAAGCCACGTGGGATTATTTCCCCCCCCCCCGGTTTTGACTTGTATAGGTAATGCAAACGGTAGCAACCCACTCAAAAATACAAGAGACAAAATGGATGCAGGAAACCAGCAGAGCAAAGGGTGAGCCGTGATACTGAGAGCTAGAGACTTGATTTTAGTTTGAAGGCGTTTGTCTACCGGGCATCTGCTAGATTTTTTCAGTTTTGTTTTTTTTTTTACTTTAGGATTATAGGAGTTCATTCCTGCTCCGAAGATTACATGCAGTCCTCAACTTAGCGGCAGAATTTGACTCGAAAATTCTGTTGCTAAGGGATGTGATTGTTAAGGGAACTGTGCTCCATTTTACGACATTTTTTTTCGTCGTGATCGTGAAGCAAATCTGGCTGAAGCAAGAAATGTGAGAAAATGTGTCAGTGTGGACCAGGAGACTCTGGCAGGCCTCTTGCCACATGCCTGAATTTTGAGGGGGATGCTGTGACGGTCGTAAGTGTGAGGACTGTCGTCACTTTTTCCCCCCCCCAGTGATGGAACTTCACAGGGCTTAAAGTCGAGGACTATCTGCATGCATTTTTGGCCCAAACTAAGTAAGGCCACTGATTTTTCTGTGTGGGTCTGCTTGCAGCTCCATGCCCCGGTGACAGAGGAGGAGTGAGGAAGATCACAGCATTATCTGAAGTGATCCTCGAGAAAATACATTGTGCTTCGACTTAAAATGAGGACTTGGGTGGAAAAGAACACGGAATAAACTTCGGCCTCTCTTTGCTGCGTTAAGAACGTCGCTTCGCTTACTCCAGGGGTCTTCAAACTTGGCCCCTTTTAAGACTTGTGGACTTCAACTCCCAGAATTCCTCAGCCAGCGTGCCTGGCTAAGGAATTCTGGGAGTTGAAGTCCACAACTCCTAAAAGGGGCCAAGTTTGAAGAGCGTTGGCTTACTCATTTTCCTTCCAAACTAAATATGCAATTTATAATATTGTACAGCCTCTGGGAAAGAACTGCCGCTTCCCATGGATCTTGGGCTGAGTTTTAATTATTTTTAGGGTTTTTATTTTTATTTTTTTTGCTTCTGAGGGCTTGATTCCCACAGTGATTTGAGCACATCTTCTTTCCAACTGCAGACGAAACAAGATTCTATTTAAAATTTTTGATGCCAGCTGGGCGCTTCTAGCATTTTAAAAAGATAATAAAATCGCCACATGGCTTTTTCATTTTGTAAGGTCAAGCTTTCTTGAAAATTTGAGATTTTCATTGCAATTCAGAAAAAACAACAACTCTGCTTTGTGAATCCATTTTCTTTGGATCCTGCTTTCCATACCAAGAGGGAAGGGATAAAGAAAGGGACAAAGGAAAGAAGAGACGTAAGAATAGAAGGGAGGGAAAAAACAGGAAGCAAAATAAATGGAGAAATAAAGAATGAAAGAAGGGCAGGAGGGAAGAAGGAAAGAAAAAAAGGAAGGAAAGGACAAAAACTAAAGAAAAGGAGAGGAGAAAGAAAAGCAGGAAGAGAAAGGAAAAGAAAAAAAATACGGAAATAATCACAAAACAAAGGGGTCTCTTTTACTTACAAAAAAAAAGACTTTGTTCATTTATTCTGATCAAAGACATCAGGTGATGTTTGCAAAGAGTTTTTGAGTCTTTCCTCGGCTCTCCGGGCTTTTCCCGGATGAAGAGTCCCATAAGACACCGTCTCTTCTGAGCTGGAGACGTGGGTGGGAGGGCTCCTGCCTTGCTCCCCCCCCCCGGGTTCTGCCCCATAGCACTATATCTCCCCCCCTACCCAAATCAGCTGCTGGAAGGCATCCATTCTCTGGCCACACCGAAGGAGCACCCCACAATCTGCTCTTCTCCCCTATACCCGAGCACCCTGGGACTCAGCCCCACGGAAACCCCTCAGCCCCCCCAACCTGGGACTCAGGAGGATGGGGGGCATTCAGGAATGTCTGAACATATATATATCTCTCCAAGCAGGGCGAGCACAATCCGACTGCTTTCCAACGACTGTACACGAAGACTTGCGGAGTCCCGTCTTGAAAAGGCTATCCAGGACGCGCAGGGCTGCTCGGAGTCCGGGGCGGGTGGGTGGGTGGGCTCGGCCTGATCCTGCTGTACACCGAGGTCTGGGGAAGCCCCCCTCTGCCAGTTCGAAGGGCTGGGCTTTGGAAATCACCACTTCCCCCTTTTACTCCAGTCCTTGGGGGTGAAATGTAAACACTTGGAATCGATGCGCAGAATCCGCTTCAGCATCGCCCGCTCGTGCCCGTCCACAATGTCCTCGGAGAGTGTTAAGATATATTGGCCCTGGAGAACGGAGTAACAAGAGAAGACAAGAGTAGGAAGGTCATCTAGTCTGACCCCCTGCTCAAACAGGCAACCCTATACCATAGCTGTCCAGTGTCTTCTTAGAAACCTCCAGTGTTGGAGCAGCCACCACTTCTGGTGGCAAGCTGTTCCACTGGTTAATTGTTCTCTCTGTCAGGAACTTCCTCCTTAATTCCAGGTTGCTCCTCTCCTTGATTAGTTTCCATCCATCCGTTGTTTCTTGTCCTGCCTTCTGGGGCTTTGGAAAATAAGTTGACCCCTCCCTCTTTGTGGCAGCCCCTCAAATATTTCAACACTGCTATCATGTCCTCCCCAATCCTTTTCTCTAAACTAGACCAGGGGTAGGCAACCTTGGCTCTTTTATGACTGGTGGACTTCAACTCCCAGAATTCCTGAGCTGAGGGGAAAGGGAGGTTTCCAAGCTGAGCCAGGCTGGCTCAGGAATTCTGGGAGTTGCTCCCCCACGTTACATCTATTCAAAACGGCAAATAAAACCCCACATGGGCAATCCATGCCCATTTTCCTTGCTTTTCCACAAACCACGATAAAAGGCCTCCGGAGCAGGGCCTTTATTTACCTTATAATAATTGATGAGATTCAGATATTGAAGCGTAGAGATCACGTCTTCTTTTTTGATGCTCGTGATTTCGCTGATCTCGCTGGAAAAGACCGGGGGGGGGGGGGAGAAAACGGAATTAAAATGCTGAACCGGAAGAAAAACTGCCCCATGTAGAAGAAACTTTGGATTCCCAGAATTCCACCATCTAAAGCAGGGGTCTCCCAAGCCCCGGGGGCTGCAGACCGGGGAATTGGCCAAGTGACCGTGTCAATCTCCACCTCGAGTATCCGAATAAAAGTCCAAGATTGCTTTCATCTCTGAAAAACGTAGTGTTTATTGAATACATGGCCTGGTAAAGGGGAGGTTAAAAACTGACTCTCAAATCCCAAGGCACCAGACTGCAGCATATAACTGTCTTTCCCAGCCAAATTTGCCCCAGACGTCCACACAGCTCATGTAAGCAGGTTCTCTTTCTTATGGGAACCATCTGCTATCCTCTTCACACGTGGCAGAATTTCCTTGAAAGGTTTCCAGGCTCTCTGCAAACTTCTGTAGAAGTGGAGAAGTTTTGTTTCCCTAACTAACCCCTTCGAAAGCAACACCTTTGCCCCCTCTTACTCTAATGGCCAGGTGAAAAAGAGAGAGGCACATAGCTGCCAAATTCTCACGCTTGACAGATAGGCAAGTGAGCGGATCTTTATCTGCTCAAACTCATTCCCCCCCCCCATGCAAAAATTGTCTTCCGTGAAACTGGTGAGAGGAAGGTTAGGGACTGCTGATCTCAAGCTCCCAGAAGCCTTCACGTCCAGCTTCCCAGAGTTCCCGGCAGATACGAGCATTTCCAGACTCTTTGCAGAGAGACGTGGTGGGAAACCTGGCTACATCCGGCTCTGACTTAGCATAGTTTTATTTTATTTTATTATTTTAGTTATTTTATTATCTTAGTTATTTTATATTTTATTTCATTTTAGTTATTTATTATCTTAGTTATTTTATATTTTATTTCATTATTTTATTTTAGTTATTTTATTATCTTAGTTATTTTATTATTTTATTTTATATTTTAATCCTTCCTACGGTTTCGCCCTCACTTGATGGTGATTTGTGGGCGCTCGCCGTTCTCCAGCTTGAGGTTCATCAGGATCTCCAGGATGGTCTGGGACCAGTAGCTGCGGTACGACAACAGCCCCAAATCCGAGAGGGGTTTTTCCGGCGTGCCCGTCTTTCCTTCCACCTTGGACAGCTCGTAACCTGGCAGGGAAAGATGGAACCAAGTTAAGGTAGAACTGCCTGGGACTTTAAGGCAATCCAGGAGCACAGAAGGTCCTCGACTTACGACCGTCTGTTTAGTGACACTGAGAAAAGTGGCATAGTACCATTTTTCACACAAGCGTTGCAGCCCCCCCGCGGTCACGTGATCCAAATTCAGACGCTTGGCGACCGACTCACATTTACGAGTCGCGGTGTCCGCAGGGGGGGTGTTACGTGATCCCCTTTTGCGACCCTCCGACAAGCAAAAGCAACAAGGAAGCCTGACTCACTTAACAACCTTTAACAAGTGCAGTGCTTCACTTAACAACCGTTGATGGAAAAAGGTCGCCAAATGAGGCAGAGCTCCCTTAACAAACATCTCGCTTAACGACAGAAATGCCAGGCTCAATTGTGGTCGTAAGTCGAGGACTACCTGTACTGGGGAGGGGAGAGGGGAACAGACTGACGTTTTAAGAAAGTCCTCGATTTAAAAATACCAAAATCTCCATTGCTAAGCGAGGGAGTGAAGGGTTAAGTGACTTCAGGCTTATTTTTGCCACCTTTTTGACGCCGTTGTTAAGTGAATCGTGTGGTCATTAAAGGAATCCAGCTTCCCCCTTTTGACTTTGTCAAAATCCGCCTGGATTACAAACGGCGATCGGGTGATTCCCAAGATGCTGTAACTGTTATATACTATAACTAGATGCCTGGCTGAGGAATTCTGGGAGTTGAAGTCCACAAGTCATAAAAGGGCCACGTTTGAAGACCCCGGCGCTAAACGGATGCTTCTAAATTGAAGACGACAGCATAGTTACTGCAAAACAGGAAAGGTCACTTACTGAATTCAATCAGCAGCTTGCCGTAACCCCGTCTTTGGTAAGGGGGTAATGTCAGAATGCATGCCACGTTATAATCTTCGGTGGATTCCTTTTCCTGCAAGGGAGAACGAAACAAACGGAGAGTGAGATTTGGGCTCTTCCCATTCCGAGCTTGCCATGATTTTTGGTCAAACACAGATCAGCTTGAGAGCCAAAATTCCCGGGTTTTTATTGTATAAAGAGTTTCAAATAAGAGACTCTTTCCACAGTCCTGGCGATTTGATCGGGAGCCAAATGAGCCAGTTTAGTCTAGTGGTGAAGGCCAGGAGACGGAGAGTTCTAGTTCCACCTTACACACGAAAAGCGGTTGGATGACTTTGGCTCAATCACCAGGAGACGGTGAGTTCTAGTCCCACCTTAGGCATGAAAGACAACTGGGTGACTTTGGGTCAATCGCCAGGAGACGGTGAGTTCTAATCCTGCCTTAGCCATGAAAGCCAGCTTGGTGACTTTGGGCCAATCACCAGGAGACGGTGAGTTCTAATCCTGCCTTAGGCATGAAAGACAACTGGGTGACTTTGGGTCAATCGTCAGGAGACAGTGAGTTCTAATCCTGCCTTAGCCATGAAAGCCAGCTTGGTGACTTTGGGCCAATCACCAGGAGACGGTGAGTTCTAATCCTGCCTTAGGCATGAAAGACAACTGGGTGACTTTGGGTCAATCGCCAGGAGACTGGGAGTTCTAGTCCCGCCTTAGCCATGAAAGCCAGCTGGGTGACTTTGGGCCAGTCCCTCTCTCATCCCAACCCACCTCACAGGGTTATCGTTATTTATGTGTGTTTCCTACCTTGAGTTAATTATAAAAGTAATAAAGGCAAGATATCAATCAACAAATACATCCATCCGCAAGTCATCCAGAATTTAGCACTGGTTAACTTCCGGTCTTGCTTTAAATCCAAGTTTCTAGCCCTTAGGACCGCAAAGCCATTCTTCAGCTCCCAAATGCAATGCGGAGTTGAAGGATCCCCGCCTTCCTACCCCCTTAAATCATTCCCCTCCCTCACTGTCTTTCTGTGTGGATTCCGTCACCTAAAAACTAGGGACACCCCAATGTTTGGAGCCGAGCCAGGACGCACCTTGGAGAAGTAGCCGACGATGTGGAAGCCTTTGCTGTCGTATTCGGTCATGACGTAGAAAAGGAAGGGATCCGTGTCATAATAGAGGGTCTTGTGATCGAGGAAGCATTTCGCCAGGAGGCAAAGATTTTGAGAATAACTCTGGAAAAGAGGAGAACAAAAAGGGTGAAGCAATTGTTGAAGTTAGGCTCAATTAGGAAATTCGGGGCCTAAGGCAGGGGTAGGCAACCTCGGCCCTTTTACGACTCGTGGACTTCAGCTCCCAGAACTCCTGAGCCAGCATAGCATGCGAGGATGAGGAATTCTGAGAGTCGAAGTCCACAAGTCATCAAAGGGCTACGTGTGAAGACCCCCACAGTAAGGATATTTTTCTTGCCTTGTTCTTCCTGCCATCAATCTCGAAGAAAGAGATGGTTCCTTTGCGGTAGATTTCATTGCCTGGCGGGTGCCTTAAGTCACACTTCATCTGCAAGAGAAGAAAAACCACAGCGTTGGGATGTCTTTCTCACGAAGGCATGCCGGTACGATGAGGACTAGCAGAATGGATGTATCATTTTTATGCCGCCCATCTACCTTATAAGGCGACTCTGGACAGCTTAAAATTACAAAACGAGGAGGATTAAACCATGAAAACTACACGCTGTACTCAAGTTACAAACAGAATTGAAAGCCCAGAGTTGATGTTGCTACGTGTAAAATTTGTTAAGTGAGTTTTGCTCCATTTTACGACATTTCTCGCCCCTTTAGTTAAGTTAGTGACACGGTTATTAAGTGAATCTGGCTTCCCCATGGTCCCCAGGATGCTGCAAGGGTCATAAACATGAACCAGTTGCCAAGCATCCGAACGTAAACCACGTGACCGTGGGGATGCTACAACGGCCGTACGTGTGAAAAACGGTCGTAAGTCCTTTTTTTTTCAGTGATGTTGGAACTTTGAACGGCCACTAACTTAAACTGTTGCAAGTCAGGGGCTACCTGTACAGAGATGAAGGTTTTAAACACTGCAAGGAAACCAGAATTAAGAGACAGATGGCCAAAGTGGGGTGGGCTGGGGACGAAGGGAGAGCGAGTCTTCCACCTGACTGAAGGAAGGACTGCAAATGAGGAAGGACTGAAGAAGGGATCGGGACCCCTTTGATCATTGGGGGGCTGGTGGGGAAGGGGGGAGGAAGGAAGGGCCCTTACCAGGTGCCGCTGGAGGCACTTAAGGCTCTTGACATACTTAAGGCAGAATTCGCAGAGGTAGACGACAGGCAGGGCGGTGAGCTCCTGCGGGTAGGGCGAAAAATACCAGGGCTTCAGGCGGTGGCGCCCCAGTTCGATGCATTCGATGTTCTTCATGCGGGTGACGATGTCATCGTGGCTGCGGTCGGAGACCAAGCTGCCCGTCATGCGGGGCGCCGAGGGGATCCCGTCCGAGCTGTCCTGGGAATCCTGCTTGCGAGAATCAAAGGGGGGACCGTCCGGGATGGGAGAAGAGGACAGGCCTGCTCCCCTCCAGGGTGGCACCCAAAATGGGCACTCCCAGCTTCCTGCCCCTGATGTGTACCTCATCTGTCCCAAGACAGTTGGATTTTCTCTTCCGGCCCGGCTGGGCGGCCACAGCTCGGCGGGCGGAGCCATTCTGGAAAAAAGAGAGGGCATTGCAAGGGGTCCTCGGCTTACGACCGCGATGGAGCCCCAAATTTCTCTGGCTGGCTAAGATATTTGTTAACTGAGCTACACCCCATTTTACGAACTTTCCTATCCCGGTTCTTAACTGAATCACTGGAGCTGTGAAGTTAGTAACATGGTTGTTCCAACTGAATCTGGCTTCTCCATTGGCCACAAAATCAGATCACAGGAGCCCGGATCACGGCGACCATCCTAAATAAATGCCAGTTGCCAAAGCGTCTGAATTCTGACTACGTGGCCACGGGGGATGCTGCAACGGTCTTAAATGTGAAACACGGTCCCAGGTCCCTTTTTCCAGTTGCCGTTGTAACTTCAAACGGTCAACCAAGCAAGCCGTCCTCGATTTGCGACACGTCATTTAGTGACCGTTCCAAGTTACAACGGCACAGGGAAAACAGGGACGACCGTTTTTCACGCTTACGGCCGTTGCAACGTCCCCTACGGTCAGGTGATCAGAATTCAGACGCTGGGCAACTGATTCCTACTTATGACCGTTACCGTGTCCCCCTTTGCGACCTTCTGACCAGCAAAGTCGAGGGGGAAGCCAAGATTCACTTAACAACCGTGGTTTACTTTTTTCACATCTGCGGCAATTCGCTTGACCAAAAAAAATAAAAATAAAATCTTGCTTAGCAGCAGAAGTTTTGGGGCTCGGTCGCCGTCGTAACTCAAGGACTCCCTGTGTTCCTTTTTGTGCACTTACCTGGGGGAAAACCGAGGCCTGTGTCGTCTCGGTCACAACGGGGATGGGGGTTGCCGGAGAGACCACCTCCACTTTCCGTTTCTGGAAGAGACCAAAGGAAACAAAGTCTAGGGGGGGCCGCCTGCCTCCTCCTCCTCCCTCCCTCCCCAATTTTCCAGCCTGCAAAAGATGGGGAGACTTGGCCTGGGATGGGTTGGCCAGCCCAAGCCTCTGCAACTACTGTCCAGGTCAGGGGTAAGCAATCTTGGCTCTTTTATGACTGGTGGACTTCAACTCCCAGAATTCCTGAGCCACCCATGCGGACGGGGAAAGGAATTCTGGGAGTTGAAGTCCACCAGTCCTAAAAGAGCCAAGGTTGCCTACCTCTGGTCCAGGTGAAGGAAGCTGGAGATGAGAAGAGGGGTCATAGTAGGCCTTGGATTGGCTGGATCGCTCTGCAGCATTAAGGGTGGACTTCCACTCCCAGAATCCCCCAGCCAGCAGGCTTTACGATGGGGGGGCTTCCACTCCCAGAATCCCCCAGCCAGCTTTCTTTCAGAGGTGTAGGCTTCCAGAATTCTTCAGTCTCCATGTTGGCTGGGGAATTCTGGGAGTTGAAGTCCACACGTTTTAAAGTTGCTGAGGGTAGGAAACATTGATCTAAGTGTGCAGGGCTCTTCAAACTTAGCCCTTTGATGACTTGTGAACTTCAACTCCCAGAATTCCTCAGCCTGGCTGAGGAATTCTGGGAGTTGAAGTTCACAAGTCATCAAAGGGCCAAGTCTAAAGACCCCTGATCTAAAGCTTCAGGAAGAGGGATGGGGCACTGCTTCTTCCCTGGCCCTCCTGGTAGAAGCCAATCCTTTTACAACCCCAACTTTGATGGATCGGTTGTAGCTTAGGAAAGCTGTTTTACACAGCCTACCGGTAGTCCTCGACTTATCACCGTTCACTTCTGTGACCGTTCAAAGTTAGAACAGTGCTGAAAACCGTGGTGGCCATTTTTCGTACTTACGACCGTCCCCACGGTCACCAGGATCAAAATCCAGACGCATGGCGACATAGTCATATTGATGACGGTCGCAGTGTCCCGGGGTTACGTGATCTCCTTTTGTGACCTTCTCAGTGGGGAAGCGGCATTCACTTAACAACCGGGTTGCTAATTGAGGAACCCCAGTGATTCGCTTAAATGGCCGTGGCAAGGAAGCTTGGTAAAACGGGGCAACATTCACTTAACGAATGTCTCAGCAGCAGAAGCTATGGACGTTAAGTCGAGGACTACCCATAAACCCATCTCCTTTCCAGAGTTGGCAGACGCTTTGGTTCAAGAAATAGCGGGTGTACCAGGCCCACTCAGAAGCCTTACTTGACCCCCAATGCTAAAGCCCACCGGTCAGAGTGGTGGGGAGCCGTGATGTTGGTTGAGGGATCTGGCCCTACAGATTACATTTGCTTCCCTCTCAGCAAGATCAAGAGGCACACAAATCGTCTTGGGATTCCTGCCAGATTCCCCCCGTTAACACCGGGAAGCAGTTTGGGATAAGTAAGTGTGACTGGGTCCAAGTCATTCAGGGAACTTCGTTGGTTGGGCATGATTTGAATCCGGGTCTCCGGCCTCTTAGTGCAGCCCCGCCTCCATCTAGCCACCCCGACTGGTGGGCTGGGAGGGAAGGGCTGACCCAAATCCTGCTCTGTGGCTGAGAAGGGATTAAAAGGGGAGTCTGCCCACCTCTAATACGACTTCTTTATTTATCGCTGATGGAAATTCAGCTGGGGCTTCTTCTGCCTTAACGTTTGTCACAAAATAATCCTGCAAGTTTATGAGTGATTGGTCCGGTGTTCACTCACAGAGCCAAGAAGGGGTAAAGCATCAATCTCTCTAGTTAAACCAGTTTCAAACCGGGCTAAATACGGTGGGTTTTCAGCACAGAATGGGAAAAGGCACCATCTTCCACACCTTTTTAGAGGCCTCACCTTAGCCTAGTTTTATAGTGATACCACTTAAGATTTATCTACTGCTTCACAGCCCTCTCTAAGCCGTTTACAGAGTCGGCATATTTGCCCCCAACGGTCTGGGGTCTCGTTTTGCCGACCTCGGAAGGACGGAAGGCTGAGTCAGCTTTGAGCCCGTCAGGATCGAACTCCTGGCAGTGGGCAGAGTCAGCCTGCCAACGCTGCATTCTAACCATTTGTGCCACTACCAATTTAATTCTTCAATCGGGGGTCAAGCACCGTATCATTTGGGGCTTGAAGATATTACAACCATCTTAACCCAGGGGTAGGCAAACTTGGCTCTTTTATATTACAACCGTCTTAACACGGGGGTAGGCAACCTTGGCTCTTTTATGACTGGTGGACTTCGACTCCCAGAATTCCCGAGCCAGCCATGCTGAGGGGAAAGGGAGAGGTTTCCAAGCTGAGCCAGGCTGGCTCAGGAATTCTGGGAGTTGAAGTCCACGAGTCATGAGGGTGCCAAAGTTTCCCTCATGCTGGCTCAGGAATTCTGGGAGTTGAAGTCCACAAGTCATGAGGGGGCCAAAGTTTCCCTCATGCTGGCTCAGGAATTCTGGGAGTTGAACTCCACAAGTCATGAGGGGGCCAAAGTTTCCCTCATGCTGGCTCAGGAATTCTGGGAGTTGAAGTCCACAAGTCATGAGGGGGCCAAAGTTTCCCTCATGCTGGCTCAGGAATTCTGGGAGTTGAAGTCCACGAGTCATGAGGGGGCCAAAGTTTCCCTCATGCTGGCTCAGGAATTCTGGGAGTTGAAGTCCACCAGTCATGAGGGGGCCAAAGTTTCCCTCATGCTGGCTCAGGAATTCTGGGAGTTGAAGTCCATGAGTCATGAGGGGGCCAAAGTTTCCCTCATGCTGGCTCAGGAATTCTGGGAGTTGAAGTCCATGAGTCATGAGGGGGCCAAAGTTTCCCTCATGCTGGCTGCGGAATTCTGGGAGTTGAAGTCCACCAGTCATAAAAGAGCCAAGGTTGCCTAGCCCTGGTCTAGCACTTTTCATTTGTGGCTTAAAGCTATTACAACCGTCTAGTGCTTTTCCTATTTGTGGTTTAAACTTAAATCTCAAGCTTTTAGCCAGGTCCGGCCTCTTTTAAATCTTGTTTTCTTCTGTTCTACGGTGGGCTATTTGTCTGCCCTGCCTCAACTAAGGAGGGAAGAGTGTGGGGGGGGTGGGGGGGGCCTTGGAAGGAAAGGCCACAACGCTCCTGGCCACCCTTCCCCTCCCTCCCCCGGAGGTCTCCCTCGCCAGCCCAGACCTAACTCAACCCCGCCCAGCTGGTGCGGCCTCTTGAGAAGCGGGCCGAGCAAAAACGAGACATCAAAGCAACAAGCCGTGGCGGCCGAGCGCCAGTTTTTGTACCGTGGAACGATGGTTTGGCTGGACGCAGGAGCTGGAGGAGAGGGCTTGGTCGGGCGAGCCAGGGATGGCCTCCCTCTCTTTAGATAGGTTAAAACGGAGGGTTATCTGCACCGGGATGGGTAGGGTTTTACCGCTGGATGGAGTGGCCGGTTGTAGATCCAAGGTCTTCCTCTGAGTAGAGAGGAAGACGGGCATTACCAACAGGTGGGGAAAGGACGCGAGTCCTGCTCGGGGCTGGGGGGCAGAGCGTATGGGGAGGCCCCTCCATCTCCAGACCAAGCTTGCAGTCCGAGATCTCGGCGTGGGGGAGAAAAAGCAGAAGAAATCCATCAATGCTATCCATTTTCCCCATTCTCACGTCATCGCAGAAGCTTCCCTAACCTGGGTTGGTTACAGCCTGGGCCAGTGGGATGGAACTTCGGCCCCCGGGATGGCTAAAGGCGGTCCGAGGACTCTCCTCCCCAGCGTGCCCTTCCCGTCAACACCTCGGCCCTCCCCCCAAAGGCCCGCAGGGCGTACCACGTCACGCTCCGGGGAGCTGGGCCGGGATCCCGGCAGCCCGTTCTTGGTGGGGGTCTTGGCTTCCTTCTTAGGGAACTGGATCTTCTTTAAGTCCAGCCGGTCGTGAGTGACCCATTCGTCCAGCCGCTTGTTAACTGGGAGGTGAAGGAAAGACACGGAGGTTTAGTCCCGCTTTAGGAAAAGACTCGCAGTGGTCAGGAGCCAGTTTGGTTACTCTAGGGGTTAGAAACCAGGAGATGGTGAGTTCTAGTCCCTGCCTTAGGCATGAAAGCCAACTGGGTGACTTTGGGCCAATCACCAGGAGACGGTGAGTTCTAGTCCAGGCTTCAGCATGAAAGCCAGCTGGCAGACTTTGGGCTAGTCCTTCTCTCTCAGCCCTACCCAACTCACAGAATTGATGTCGTGGGAAAAATATGAAGAAGGAATATTAGAGATGTTTGTCATCTTAGTTGTAGAAATAATAAAGGCAGAATATATATATATATATATTCAGCCTGAAGATGACGAATGAGACTTCGTCGAAACGTTGCCAAGACACTTCAAATTCTACGTGGGAGAAAACCCAAAGAACCAAAGACCTACATACAAACACCCGCGAAAACCTCAGAAAACATATATATTTTGATACAAACAAGCCTATAAATAAGAAGTTACTAAGCTTTCGTCGGCCAAACTGTTACGAAGTAAAAAAACAAAACAAGTTCTACCCTAAATAGCAAATCTCCAGCAAGACATTCATAAATATCTTGGGTTTTTCCCCCTTTCCTTTCTTCAATCTTTTCTGTGCTTCTCACGTCAGGTGACTACTCAATATTTTATTTTCTAAACAGCACACACGTGGCCAGGAACAGGCCGAACTGCCAAAGCCCAGATTTATCCCCAGCCCTCCAGATGTGTGGGGCAGTCTGGGGAAGGGCTCATTGGGGAAGACCAATCTAGACACCGGAACTGGTGTCTTGATAACAAGCCAAAATCTCCCACTCCTGGGGGGGGAGGGCTTTACAGGTAGACTATAACTGAGGCTGAAATTTAAGTCGCTAAGTGAGACAGTTAAGTGAATTTTGCCCCGTTTTATGACCTTTCTCGCCGCCCTTGTTAAGCAAGTCACACTGTGCTTGTTAAGTTAGTAACCCGGTTATTAAGCGAGTCAGGCTTCCCCTTTGAATTTGCTTATCAGGAGATCGCAAAAGGGTACCACGTGACACCACAACAGTCATAAATATGAGCGTCTGGATTTTGATCACGTGACCACAGGGGGAATGCTGCAACGGTCACAAGTGTGAAAAATGATCCTAAGTCACTTTATTCAGTGCCCTTGTAACTTCGGTCACTAAATGAACAGTTACAAGTCGAGGGCTGAACAATTATCTTAACTTCAGTTTCATCGTGGTCTGGATAGGATTCTAAGGGCCCTCCGCTCACTTCTATAATCTCCATCTGGAAAAGACCGTGGCAATATTTTCCGTCCCAATTATTCACGTCTGTTTCGTTTACTCACAATCAATATAGTGAACATAGAAAAGCTTTCGGCCATTGATGTCTTTAACACTCAGGATTTCAGCCAGTGCTGTGAAATGAAAAGAGAGAAAGCAGATTATTTTAAGAGAAAACAAACTCGATAAGGTTTACAAAACTCTTAAGTACCCCAGAAAACTTCACAACCAGGATGTGAAGAATTCAGGCGTTAAGAGGTAAAATTGGCCACTGGTTGCAAATTGAGGACTCCCTGTATTTTATTTATTCATTATTTTTTTCTTATGCTGCCCGTCTTCCCTATCAGGTGACTCTGGGCAGCTTAAAGATATAAAAGAAGTAGAAGAATGATTAAAATATTAAAACCGCACAGATAAAAGATTTTAAAACTCCGAGTTGTCACTAAATGAACTGTCGTAAGTTGAGGGGCACCCGTACTGTGCAATTCCCACTGGAATTGGGCAGCCAATACATTTAAATCCGGGGTCTTCAAACTGGGCCCTTTGATGACTTTGTGGACTTCAACTCCCAGAATTCCTCAGCCAGAGACGCTGGCTGAGGAATTCTGGGTGCTAAAAGTCCACAAGTCATCAAAGGGCCAAGTGGGAAGACCCCTAATGGTGGACTTCAACTCCCAGAATTCCTCAGCCAGCGTGCCTGACTGAGGAATTCTGGGAGTTGAAGTCCACAAGTCATCAAAGGGCCAAGTTGGAAGACCCCCGGATTTAAATGAAGAACAGAGAGGTCCAGCGTGCTCTCACCACTATACCGTACTACCTTGGTTCTAATCTTGGGGGTCCCTCCAGTGAGAGTCTCCCCCTCCCTTTAAATCCTTCCTCCAACAAAGTCTGAATGGGATTTGTAGTCTCAAGGGACCGTTTCACGTGGCCCCGCCCTCCCGTACAAGCCCCTCCCATCCCTTCTCAAGCCCCGCCTCCGCCTCCTTAAACCCGCCCCCCCTTACTCACGCCACTCGTCCTCGTTTTCTTGGTTACGGCGCAAGACGGGGAGGTTACACCCTTCGGTCACTTCCTCCTGCAAAAAAGGGAAATTAGGCGGGCGCTCCAGGCTTCCCCCCGGCGTCCCCTCCCCGGCTCCTCTCCCGTTCCCTCCGCTCCTCACTCACCACCTCCGCCATCTTAGGCTCTCGCCGTTTGCCGGGGCCTTCTCTTCCGGCATCTGCCGAAACTACTTCCCGAGAGCGGAACCACTTTTTCCGGTATCTGTTCAGGCCTACTTCCGGTTTCTGGAGTCCCAACATGATGCGACGTCGCGGCCAAGCCGAGGTAGAAGAGTGGGCGTACCATAGAGAGGAGCAGCCTAGCTCGCCAGGAAGAGCCTGGAAGTGAAGGGAAGCGGAAGTCAGCGGGTAGAGTGAGACCCGGATGCGGGTAGTTCAAATGTTTTGAGGCTCTTGCAATGGAGCTCAGTGCAGTGTTTCCAAACCTTGACCACTTTTGTTGTGTGAACTTGAACTCCCAGAATTCCCTAGTCAGCATGGCTGGCTGGGGAATTTTGGGAGTTGAAGTCCACACGATGTCAAATTGTCACGGTCGTGAAACACAGTTCTAGAGGTTATATAATTGACAAAATAAGGATTTATTCCTGGGTAGGTGCCAACTGCGAGGCCAAAGTGGGCAGCTATTCCAGGAAGGTTGTTAGACGTTGCCAGGCTGACCTTGCAGCTACAAGGAGGTCTGGGTGCGAAAAACACAGCAAGCTTGCAAGGTTGCACAGGACGTTTCATCCGACTGCAGAATGAAAAAACCAAATAATCATTTATCGGTCGGAAGAAAGGCTGCTTCACAGGACTCATTTCAATCAATTCAAGGCGCCTTGGAGGGCGCCTTGGAGGTCTTCTAGTCCAACCCCCTGCTCAAGCAGGAGACCCTATACCAGGGGTCTTCCAACTTGGCCCTTTGATGACTTGTGGACTTCAACTCCCAGAATTCCTCAGCCAGGCACGCTGAATTCTGGGAGTTGAAGTCCACAAGTCATCAAAGGGCCAAGTTGGAAGACCCCTGCCCTATCCCATTTCAGACAAGTGGCTGCCCAACCTCCAAAAAGCATTCATACGCCCAGGGAGGAGACACGGGGTGAGCGGCGAGGCATGCCAAATAAGCATTCTAAAAAGCTGCATTCACACAATACGCGAAACCGGCAAGTCTTTCCACTTGAGGCTCGGCCCGTTGCATGCACGCCCTTCCTGGGCTAGCCCACCGCAAGAGCTGGCGCCCGCGACTTTGAGCCGCCTTCGGACCTACCAGCCGCATTCCCACGAGCAGCCTAAACCGACTTGCAGACTCAGTTCATTGCGGAGCGGCCTTTTGCGTGTCGGCCCAAGCCGACTCGTTCGCGGCGAAGAGGCTGACGGCGACGTACACCATGCATCGTCCGAACCCGCCCGGCAGCCAGACACGGGATCCCGCCCGTCGTCGGCGCTTTTGGAAAAAAAAAAAATGTCTGGGTGGAGAACTGGCGCCCCGCCCTCCGCCCCCGCGATTTGCATAAGGGGCGCGGGCAGACCGTGGGCGGGCCTTTCCCAGCAGGCGGTCGCGTCACGTGGGGCAGGGTGTTTCCTTTGAGCTGGATACATTGTAGCCGCCGTCGCCGTCGCCGTCGCCGTCTCCGTCTCCGCCGCGGCCTCTCCGCTCCCTCTGCCCGCCGCCGGCCCGAGCCCCGGCCCGTCTTCCCGGGCCTCGGGGAAGCGCCGGCCTGGCCTCGAGGGGGGCTCCGGGCCCTCCGAGCCGCTGCTGCGTGGCTGGCGAAGGCCTCTGGGCCCCTCCCGCGCCCGCCATGGGGGACCCCCTGCCCCAGATGCCGCCTGCGCTGCCTTCCACCACCATGGAGGGTGAGTGAGCCCCCCCCACATCCCTCCCCCCTTAGAGTCCCCCCTTTTCCCCCCCTCCCTCAGAGTCCCCCCATTTCCCCCTCGGACTCTCCCCCCCCTCTGTCCCCCCCCACATCCCTCCCCCCTTAGAGTCCCCCCTTTCCCCCCTCCCTCAGAGTCCCCCCATTTCTCCCTCGGACTCTCCCCCTCTCTGTCCCCCCCACATCCCCCTAGTCCCCCCCTTTCCCCCCTCCCTCAGAGTCCCCCCATTTCTCCCTCGGACTCTCCCCCCCTCTGTCCCCCCCCACATCCCTCCCCCCTTAGAGTCCCCCCTTTCCCCCCTCCCTCAGAGTCCCCCCATTTCTCCTTCGGACTCTCCCCCCCTCTGTCCCCCCCCACATCCCTCCCCCCTAGAGTCCCCCCCTTTCCCCCCTCCCTCAGAGTCCCCCCATTTCCCCCTCTGTCCCCCCCACATCCCTTCCCCTGGAGTCCCCCCATTTCCCCCTCTGTCCCCCCCACATCCCTCCCTCTGGAGTCCCCCCTTTCCCTCCCCCCTAGAGTCCCCCCATTTCTCCCTCTGTCCCCCCCTTTCCCTCCCCCTCAGAGTCCCCCATTTCCCCCTCTGTCCCCCCCCACATCCCTCCCCCTAGAGTCCCCCCATTTCCCCTTCTGTCCCCCCCACATCCCTCCCCCTGGAGTCCCCCCCTTTCCCTCCCCCTCAGAGTCCCCCTATTTCTCCCTCGGACTCTCCCCCCTCTGTCCCCCCCACATCGCTCCCCCTAAAGTCCCCCCCTTTCCCCCTCCCTCAGAGTCCCCCCATTTCTCCCTCGGACTCTCTCTTTCTCTGTCCCCCCCACATTCCTCCCCCTAGAGTCCCCCGCTTTCCCCCTCCCTCAGAGTCCCCCCATTTTCCACTCTCCCTCGGACTCTCCCCCTCTCTGTCCCCCCACATCCCTCCCCCTAGAGTCCCCCCCTTTCCCCCCTCCCTCAGAGTCCCCCCATTTCCCCCTCTGTCCCCCCCACATCCCTCCCCCTGGAGTCCCCCCTTTCCCTCCCCCTCAGAGTCCCCCCATTTCCCCCTCTGTCCCCCCCACATCCCTCCCCCTGGAGTCCCCCCCTTTCCCCCCTCCCTCAGAGTCCCCCCATTTCCCCCTCTGTCCCCCCCACATCCCTCCCCCTGGAGTCCCCCCTTTCCCTCCCCCTCAGAGTCCCCCCATTTCCCCCTCTGTCCCCCCCACATCCCTCCCCCTGGAGTCCCCCCCTTTCCCCCCTCCCTCAGAGTCCCCCCATTTCCCCCTCTGTCCCCCCCATCCCTCCCCCTGGAGTTCCCCCATTTCCCCCTCTGTCCCCCCCACATCCCTCCCCCTGGAGTCCCCCCTTTCCCCCCTCCCTCAGAGTCCCCCCATTTCCCCCTCTGTTCCCCCCACATCCCTCCCCCTGGAGTCCCCCCCTTTCCCCCCTCCCTCAGAGTCCCCCCATTTCCCCCTCTGTCCCCCCCACATCCCTCCCCCTGGAGTCCCCCCCTTTCCCCCCTCCCTCAGAGTCCCCCCATTTCCCCCTCTGTCCCCCCCCATCCCTCCCCCTGGAGTCCCCCCCTTTCCCCCTCCCTCGGATTCCCCCCTCTCTGTCCCCCCCATCCCTCCCTTTGGGGCTTTGCCCCTCCCACCCAGGCACTTGCGGCTGAGGTGGAGGGGACCCCCTTCTCCTTTTAGCCCCCCTCCCCACACCTTGTTTTCTCCCCTCTCTTGATGGAGGGGGGAAAATCAGACCTCCCCCCCAAAAAAAAGAGGGCCTGCAGTCTGGATGAGGCCATAACTTGTTACAGTTTCGCCCTCCCCCCCCCTTTGCTCTTTACACCAGAGAAAGTGTCTTGCTGGCTTCGGTTTCCATTTATTTATTTAGAAATTCTGCCCCCCCTTCCCCAAAAATTGCCCCCTTTCACTTTCTCCCTGTTATCATTTTTCTCTCTCAGTTATATTCCTCCTTTTTGTCCCCCCTCCTTTATTCCACCCCCCAGGAAATGATGAGATTAATGGGCAGGTTCATTATCACCATCACACACACACCATTTAGGACCATAATTGGGGCTAGAATTTCTGTTGCTAAGCAAGGCAATTGTCAAGAGGGTCCCACTTGATTTTACAACCTTTTTTTGGGGGGGCTGTACTACGGTTGTTAAGTGGATCATGGGGTCTTTGAGTGAGTCTGGCATTCCCCGTTGATGTTGCTTGTCAGATCGGGCTGGGAAGGTCTGCAAATGGCCATCACACAACTCTGGGGTGCTGCAACTGTTGTAAACGAATTGGGGGTTTTCTGGGGGATGTAAAGAAAGACCAGGCAGGGACCCCATGAGATCATCTGGAAGGGTCTCTTGATTCACCCTGACCTTTGCATTTGCTTCAAAAGATTATCTCGCCATCCTAACTTGGGTTCTTTGTGTTTAACGGAGGCTGTGCAGGTGCGTTGGGAAACTGCAAATCCCAGAATTCCTAGGAGGGGGAAAAAATGGGAACAGCAGCTAGGAATTGTGGGAGTTCTCTATTCCAGACTGTTCCGTTTCCTAGAAGGCGGTTTTACAACACTCAAGTTCTTATTTTAACTCTGCCTTTTGTGCCTCTTTGAAAAGCAGCACTTGAAAAAATGTTAACAATATCCTCAAATCAAGCTTGAGTGATTTACACACCCACAAAAGACAACACACGCCTCCTTGCTTTAACCCATTTAGTGTCTGCCTTAAAAAATGCACCAGATGTGTGGCTTCTTCCGGGGAAAAAAAGTCATCTGGCAGGTTGCATTTTGAAAGATTCTGACTTACCGGTACTTAGCTATTTCCTTGTTTTAATCTCTTGTGGGTTTTTTTTCCCACTTTGGGGGAATTTAAATCTTACTTTTTGGACTGTTTGAATTGGCTTTTAAGCTGCTGGCTGTTGAGCGGCAAATGGGTGACTAAAAGCATGGGGCCAAAATTTGTATTCCTGGTTTTATTTAGGAATTTCATTCTTCCGCGAAGTTGTGCTCTGATTTTCTATTATTTTTTAAGCAGGGATGTTTACATATCTACAGCATATATCGATATATTTATATGTACATGGGGCTACCTTTGAAAAACGTTTGTAATGCAGAATGCAGCCGCGCGAGCAGTGTTGGGCTTGCCCAGAAATGCCCACATTTCGGCATCACTCCGCGAGCTGCATTGGCTGCCAATTGGTCTCCGAACCCAATTCAAAGTGTTGGTTATGACCTATAAAGCCCTACATGGCATCGGACCAGGTTATTTACGGGACCGTCTGCTGCCTCATGAATCCCAGCGGCCGGTTAGGGCCCACAGACTCGGCCTTCTCCAGGTCCCGTCAGCCAGACAGTGTCGCCTGGCGGGGCCTAGGGGAAGAGCCTTCTCTGTTGCGGCCCCGGCCCTCTGGAACCAACTTCCCCCCCCCCTGGAGATCCGTGTCGTCCCCACCCTCTCCGCCTTTCGTAAATTGCAGGCCTGGGGCAGTTAACATCTTGCCCCTAGCCAGTGTATGTCTGTGTGTATGTTGAATGATTGGTTGTTTTTTTTTTTTAAATTAAGGGGTTTTATATACATGTATTTTTAAATGTTGATTTCTATTATGTTGTGAGCCGCCCTGAGTTCTCCGGAATAGGGCGGCATAGAAGTCAAATAAATAAATAAATAAATAAATAATAATAATAATAATAATAATAATAATAATAATAATAATAATAATGTATATCATGTAAACACAGACACACATGCATTTATGGTCTATACATGTATATGTGCATGTAGAAGGGGTGTGTGTATCTTTATATCTATCTAAAGTGTTCTTAATGTCCTAATTGTTTTATATTGTTATTTTATGATAGTCGCGGACCAGAATGGCTTGATAGTGAGATGGGGGGGGCATATAAATTGTTATATACAAATACGGGGAGACCTCAACTTGCAAACAATACATTTAGTGACTGTTTGAAGTTACGGCGACACTGGAAAACATGATTTTTTTTTCACACGGCCCTTGCAGCATTCCCCACAGTCATGTGATCAAAATTTGGACCCTTGACAACCGATTCATATTTATGACGGTCGCGGTGTCCCAAGGTCACGTGATCCTCTTTTGCCACCAAAGTCAATGGGGAAGCCGGTTTGGCTTAACGACCGTGTTGCTAACTGAACAAATGCAGCGACTGTCTTAACGACCGTGGCTGGAAAGGTGGAAAAACGGTGCCAATTTCACTTGAACGAATTGCCTCGCTGAGCGACAGAAATTCTGGCCTCCGTTGTGATCTTAAAGTCAAGGACTACCTGTAAATTATAAGTAAACCATGTATAAATTGATATATAAACAAATTAGGGTGTCTGTGTGTGCGCGCTGAGTCCTTTGGAGCTCACCTGGATAAAAATATAGATAATGTATCTTTTAAAAAAAATAATAAGAGGGAGAAGGCAAAAGAGATTTTTCTGATTTTTTTCCCCCTCTTTTCTTGGTGGTGACTACGATCAGCCAGCTTTAGCAGAAAGCAGACCTGGAAATCACCTATCCACAGATAGACTGTGGCTGACCTTGGAGGTTCTACTCCTCCCAAGGCCTGTGTGAGGTCTGAGGGCTGTGACTTCATACCTGTGTGATTTTGTTATTTTTCTCCTTTTGTGCTGCGGCTCTCAGTAAATGCCTAAAGAAGTTGGAACGTGTTTGTTTAGTTAATTCAGAGGCTGCCTGAATTCTCGGTGACTTTGGATACCTTAAAATAATTCAAGAAAAGCAATAGTTTAAAATATAATGAACGTCCATATTTATAAAATTACAGTAGCAACCTTGTCCCGCATTCATGATTATTTAATTTGTTTTGTACTGTTGACTACACAGCTGCCACTAAAATCCCATGTAAAATAATAATAATACTAGCAATAATAATAAATTAAACATGCTGCTTGACTCTCGACGATTCTGTGCCAAAATTCAACAGTATCAAGGAATTTAAATGATAATGCTGTCCTCCGAACGGATCGCTTTTAATTCCAGATTAAAACAGACGTTTTTGCCCAACGCGCATAAATGTTAAGCTGGTGACTGTAATAAAAAAAAATCTATCAAATCTTTTCATCAGTAATAGGGTGAGGCAGGAAATAAAACAAATCAAAGTATCAAAGTAATGAGCGCGCCATAAACCTCTGCCTAAAAAGTCCACCTTTATGCAAAATCAAGAGGATAGAAGAGAGATGAAACGGAAATAGTTTTGCACACAGACTGGGAAGTATACTAGTCCTCAAGTTACGGCCACAACTGAGACTAGAATTTCCATTGTTAAGCAAGGCGGTCGTTCCGTGGAGTTGCGCTCTGCTTTATGATCTTTTTTGCCATGGCGATTAAGCAAGTTGTTAAGTGAACCACGTTGTTAAATGAATCACGTTTTCCCCTATTGACTTGACTCGTCGTAAGCTGGTTGGGAAAGTCGCAAATGGCAATCCTATCACCCTGGGATAGTGTGACTGTCACAAAGGCAGGTTGGCTGGAAATTCTGATCACCTGACCGTCAGGAGGCTGTGACGGTCGCAAGTGCGAGGAGCGGTTTGTAAGTCAACATGTTTCAGTGCTGCTGTCATCTCCAGCAGCCACAAAAGGAACGGTTTTAAATTGAGAACTAGATAACAGTCCTGCAATCCTAAATATTCAAAAAAAAGATATTCAGGCGCTGCTTTTTTTTTTTTTCCTCGGTGGAGAATTTTCCCTGCTAACAGGTGCACTTTATTCTCACAACAGCCCAGCAAGGTAGCGTAGGCGGGGAGACCAACAAGCCTAAACTGACTGAATGGTTCAGATTAAGGGCGATGAAAATTGTACAGGTAGTGGAGGCAATGGAGCCCAAGATCTCTGCTGCTAAGTAATAATAATAATAATAATAATAAAGTTGGAAGGGACCTTGGAGGTCATCTAGTCCAACCCCCTGCTCAGGTAGGAAACCGTGGCCTCTACCATTTCAGACAAATGGCTGTCCAGTCTCTTCTTAAAAACTGGTGAGTCTCGTCACGTTTTGCAGCCTAAGTGAATCTGGCTCCGCTTTGCTTGTCAAGACGGTCGCAAAAGGGGATTACGTGACGCTGCAACCCGTCATAAATCTGAGTCAGTTGCCCAAGCATCTGAATTTTGATCACAGGACCGTGGGGAGGCTGCAACAAAGGCCGTAAGTGTGGAAAACGGTCACAAGTCACTTTGTCCAGGGCCGTCATAACTTCAAACGGTCACTAAGCAAACGGTGGTAAGTTGAAGACTGCCTGTATTCCAGCCCATCAAATCTAGCTGTCCAGCTGGAAAAGCTGAACCTGTTGGATTTTTGGCTGAGAACATCAGGCTTCACTGGTGAAATCCTGCACTTTTTCTAGACCAGACTTAAAATGTAAGGTGTGTGTGTGTGTCATTCACTGTATGTTGTGTTGTGGCCCCCAAGTTGTTTCCTCTGTGAGGAAACCTTGTGGAAAAGAGGCCCTTCAGCTCTGCAACTGTCATTGACTGGACCCAGTTTCTAGTCCTCAAGAATTTGGCTAAAGCTGTGCTGTTCTTTCAGTCACCTCCGTCAAATTTGTACTAATATCCTACAGCCACCTAGCTAGACTGCCAGTCTGCTAAAGTAGCTTGGCTGCTCTAAGAGGCTAATTGTTTGTTGTGAGGGGGTGTGTATCTAGTATGTGTGACTGCGAAATCTTAGGAATGTGGAATATAGCCCAGCCAGGAGTGCCATTCGGCTCTGCAAAGTTCATTGGCTGGAACCAGTTTCCTAGTCCTCAACGGCTTCACAACCCAGTGAGGACGACAATGTCTGCTGAAATTTCACAACTCAAAGGAGCTACGGGGAATGGGTGTTGCTGTTTAAACTAGGATTAAAATTTAAGCCAGGTTCAAACTAGCAGGGTATGCTGCCATTTAAACTAGGATGAACATTTAAAGCAGACTTAAAATTTAAACTAGCCTTCAGACTAGCAGGGCTTGCTGCCATCTAAACGTGGATTAGGACACGGGGAACTGGGAAGGACATGGAGCTGGGAGAGAAGCAAATGTGTTGCTCAAAATTAAGATGTCAACATCCCCTAGTTTGTTTTGGAAGTTGGTGACTTCGAAACACAGTTGGGATTTCAGTTTCCAGGATTCCCAGGACATGGAGAGGACAAGGGCTACACGGGTCGTGACCCCGTGGGTCATTCGTCCCCAGTTGCTAAAAAGAGAAGAACACAGAAGTCCATTTGCAAAAGGATAAAAACAAAGAATGCGGTTGGGGAGATATTTGACCTGTGTTTAACACTGCTTAATAAAAAGGAAGAAGCCCTGATTCTCTTCCCTGGCTTGGTTGCAAAGAGATCCGAAGTTCCTCCGGGTTTCCGTTGCCAGAAATTGAGGTGCAAAAGACTGAATGGAAAAAAAAAAGTGGTTTTTTTTGGGGGGGGTTGAGGAATCCAGTTTCAGAGCTTGACTTTAATTGTGGAACCTGCTTGCTGACAGAAGCCAACATTTCGATAGGGAATCCAGTTCGGATTATTTAACACACTCACATATGATCGGATGGGGTGAAAAACCACAGCAGAATCTCTTCCCCATCTCCATTTCCACGTTAAGGCCGTCTTCTCGGTCTTCTGAACCAATCCCAGAGCTTTTAAGATGGGTGGACTTCAACTCCCAAAATTCCCCAGCCAGCCTGCTTTAAATGGACAGACTTCAACTCCCAGAATTCCCCAGCCAGCCTGCTTTAAATGGGTGGACTTCAACTCCCAGAATTCCGCAGCCAGCCTGCTTTAATAGATGGAGTTCAACTCCCAGAATTCCCCAGCCAGCCTGCTTTAAATGGATGGAGTTCAACTCCCAGAATTCCGCAGCCCACTCTAGATCTTCTGTAGAGTCCATTCAAAGGAGTAAATAAGAGCAAACTTCAAAAGTATAATTGGGGCAGCAAATTGCTGCAGCTCGTTGGAAAAAAAACAACATTCTTTTAAGACGTTGAAGTTCTTATGGTTGATTATTTCCCTTCACCTCTGACCCTGGCTTGTCAGTCTGTGAAATATTTGAAAGCAAAATTTCTCTCCGACTTCCTCCTCCTTCGGCTCAGCAACAACTTCTCTGCTTCTCTTTTCAAAACCCCCTTCCTTTTTCAGTAGTCTGTACAGGTAGTCCCAGTCCCGTTGCTAAGCCAGGCAGCCATGAAGTGAACGTTGCCCTGTTTTATGACCTTTCTGCCAGTGTCGCTAAGCAAATCACTGGGGTTGTTAAGCGAGGCATGGGCTTGTTAAACGAATCTAGCTTTCCCCCCCCCCCCATTGACTTTGCTGACCGGAAGCTAGCTGGGACGGTTGCATATGACCATGTGACCCCAAGGATTTATTTATTTATTTGTTTATTTAATTTGACTTCTATGCCTCCCTATTCCGGAGAACTCAGGGCGGCTCACAACATAATAGAAATCACCAATAAAATACATGAATATAAAAACCCCTAAGTTAAAAAAGAAAAAACCAATCATTCCACAAACATACACACAGACATACACTGGCTAGGGGCAAGATGTTAACTGCCCCAGGCCTGCCGGCAAAGGTGTGTTTTAAGCAGTTTACGAAAGGCGGAGAGGGTGGGGGCGACACGGATCTCCGGGGGAAGTTGGTTCCAGAGGGCCGGGGCCGCAACAGACAAGGCTCTTCCCCTAGGCCCCGCCAGGTGACACTGTCTGGCTGACGGGACCTGGAGAAGGCCGACTCTGTGGGCCCTAACCGGCCGCTGGGTTTCATGGGGCAGCAGACGGTCCCGTAAATAACCTGGTCCGATGCCATGTAGGGCTTTATAGGTCATAACCAACACTTTGAATTGCGTTCGGAGACCAATAGGCAGCCAATGCAGCTCACGGAGTGATGCTGAGATGTGGGCATTTCTGGGCAGGCCCAACACTGCTCGCGCGGCTGCATTCTGCATTACCTGAAGTCTCCGAACGTTTTTTCAAAGGTAGCCCCATGTAGAGAGCATTGCAGTAGTCGAGCCTCAAGGTGATAAGGGCATGAGTGACTGTGAGAAGGGACTCCCGGTCCAAATAGGGCATGAAGAATCATCTTAAATACAGGCCGGTTTCCAAGCTTCCACATTTGGATCACATAACTGGGATGCTGTGATGGTTGTATGTGTGAAAAACGGTCCTAAGTCACTTTTTTTCAGTGCTGTTGTAACATCAAGTCACTAAACAAAGGGTTGTACATTGAGGGTGACCTGAAACGGGGCAGAGGGAATGGATTTTATGGCCAAAAGCAAAAAAAAAAAAAGCTTGATTTTTTTTCCCCCTGAAAACGTTCTGACAATACCTAAACCCAGGTTGAGAAATGCAGTGGTTGCTAGCTGTGAAAAAAAAACAATGGAGCGATAGTTGGTCTCGGTAAAAGGTATTCCTGAATTCCGGGTGTCGACCAGATCTTTCCAACCATGAGGACTAGCGTCCTTCTTTATTTCTTTCATTTATCTTCACCTCAAACTTGTTGAAATCTGGCTGAGGAATAACCCTCTCTGGACTCATGGAAAGCTCCATGTTTAATACCGTTCATGGTGGCTTGGGATTTGGAAACCCAATAATGCTGGCTTAATTCAACCAATGATGGTTTAAATAAAGATTGCATTCAAACTGCCCAGAGGTTGCTGGGAAAAGCTCACAATCTGTGAATTGAGGAGGAGGAGGGTGGAGGAGGAAAGTAGCTGAGCCCCTGCGGATTGGACCGCCATTGAATTTAAATTTAAAGTGTGGCAAAACACACTATTTCCCCCCTCCCTTTTTTTTTCTTTCAGATCTCCTTCCTTTGCTTTTTCCAACAAGCTGGAGCCTTCATGGTAAGTTGCACATCCCAACGGTGCTGTTAAATAATAATAATAATAATTAAAAAAAAAACCTTCCCCAAATAATGCCTACGCATTATCCAATCCATAGAAAGACAACTTCAAATGCCAGTCACCCCAAGCAATTGACAGGACATACCGAATCTTTGGAAGGGGTTTAATGTGGCTTGTTGGGATTGTGATTTATCCTGTTTGCTAAGAAGCAAACCTCTGGGAATTTAAAACTCGTGCCTAGATTGATTTTGAGAATAAGGTAGCCTTTTTACATCTATTGGGATAGGGTTTTTTGTGGGCGGCATTGGAACAAATGAAATAATTCTATTTTTTTAATAATAAATCTTTTCTTGTTTACATTCCTGTTGATAGGGCACTGCAGCCAACGTTGAATTGCATTTCTAGTTTTGGGGAAAAATGGGCAGTTATTGCGTAATTCTGGGATTTGCATAATTGTAAACAAATGATAGTTTAACCCAGGGTAAAGTCGGCTTTGGGATTTGATGGCAATTCAGATATACCCAGAGGAGCTTGTGAACATTTTCAGTGGGGATATTAAATGAGTTTTTAGTGGTGGGAAGAAATTAAATAGAAGTTTAATTCAATAGAAAAGAAAGCAATGTTTTGGAGCTAATCAGTGTTTTAAAACAGGGGTGGGGAAGCTACCCCCCCTTTATGACCTGTGGACTTCAACTCCCAGAATTCCTGAGCCCCGACTTAACGACCACAATTGAGCCCAGACTTTCCGTTGCTAAGTGAGACCGTTGTTCACTGAGCTTTGCCCCATTTTAGGACTTTTCTTGCCCCAGTTGTTAATTGAATCACCGCAGTTGTTAAGTTAATAACTCGGTTGTTAAGTGGAACCGACTTCCCCTTTGACTTTGCTTGTCTGAGGGTCGCTAGAGGCGATCACGGGACTCCGGGGACACTGTGACCGTCCTAAATATAAGTCAGTGGCCAAGCGTCTGAATTTTGATCACGTGACCGCGGGGAGGCTGCAACGGTCGTTAAGTGTGAAAAATGGTCACTGTTTCAGGGCCGTCATAACTTTGAATGGTCGCTAAGTCGAGGGAGTTGAAGTCCACCTATCTTAAAGCATGCCGGCTGGGGGATTCTGGGAGTTGAAGTCCACCCACCTCAAAACAGTTTTGCTGGGGGATTCTGGGAGTTGAAGTCCACCCAATCTTAAACCATGCTGGCTGGGGGATTCTGGGAGTGGAAGTCCACCCACCTCAAAGCCATGCTGGTGGGAGAATTCTGGGAGTGGAAGTCCACCCATCTTAAAGCATTTTTGCTGGGGGATTCTGGTAGTTGAAGTCCACCCCTCTTAAAGCATGCTGGCTGGGGAATTCTGGGAGTGGAAGTCCACCAATCTTAAACCATGCCGGCTGGGGAATTCTCGGAGTGGAAGTCCACCCCTCTTAAAGCATGTTGGCTGGGGGATTCTGGGAGTGGAAGTCCACCCATCTTAGAGTCGACCCGGTTGCAAAACACTGATGTTACAGTAGTCCCATCCCCTGCCTGGAAGGTGCAAGAAACCCAATTAAATCCTCTTTCAGACGTGATTTAATCCAAGCTCTGCTTACAAAGAGATGGAGAAGCCGCTGGTTCTTTCACTGCGGGGAGGGGGGGGGAAATAAAATAAATCTCCTTGCCAGGAAATGTGTTGTGCCTCTCTCATTCATGACCATCGGTTGTAGATCCAGCCAGCTTCGGGGATTTCCCTTTGTCGAGATTGCTTTTGAGTGTTTCTCTCTTTTTTTTGTTCGTTTGTTTATTTCTTCGCCCGGGTGATTCAATACTTCCTTTTTTTTCTTTTGGCTTCCAAACAATGCAAAGAGGAGGAGAGCTTGCTTGCTTGTCTTCACGGCTGCAGAGGGCAGCCAGACCAGGCCTCGAGCTGGTGATTTAGTGGCAGGTTATTCAAAAAAACGAGAGGCCAAAAAAAAAAAATTCCAATATTGCTCAAAGTTGGGATTTAAGGAAATCCCCCGTTGTCAGGCAGGAAGCGAGGCCTGGCCCGCTAAGAAAAATGTGCCATTGTGTACCATCTGGAGAAGGACGGGGGAGGAGGCCTCTTGCAAACCAGAGTGGTGTTTTGTTTTTATTATGTTTTAATCTCTTTTAGGGGCAATTTGTTCTTTTGGTTTGTTTTTCTTTCTCCGTTTTCTCCCCTCCCTCCCAATCTTTATCTACCTCCTCCTGGGTGGGGGGAGTCAGAGGCACTGATTTCAAATCAATCATTGGTGATTGATTTGATTCTGATTGAATAGACACTCCGGCTGATATATGGGGGGGAATGCGGTACAAGTTGTCCTGGACTTAACAGCAGCGTTTGTGTTGCTAAGTAAGGTAGTTGAGTGAATTGCACCGGATTTGACAACCTTCTTTTTTGCCAATGGTTGCTAAGCGGATCGCTGTAGTTATTAAATGAATCATGCAGTGTGCTGGCCTGGGAAAGGGGTTGTCTCCTACAATATTAATCCTTCCTTCCTTCCTCCTTCCCCATCTCCTTTCTTCCTTCCTTCCTTTCCTTCCTTCCTCCCCATCTCCTTCCTTCCTCATCTCCTTCTTTCCTTCCTTCCCCATCTCCTTCCTTCCTTCCTCCCCATCTCCTTCCTTCCTTCCTCATCTCCTTTCCTTCCTTCCCCATCTCCTTCCTTCCTTTCTTCCTTCCTTCCTCATCTCCTTCCTTCCTTCCCCATCTCCTTCCTTCCTTCATCTCCTTTCTTCCTTCCTTCCTTCTTTCCTTCCCCATCTCCTTTCTTCCTTCCCCATCTCCTTCCTTCCTTTCCTTCCTTCCTCCCCATCTCCTTCCTTCCTCATCTCCTTTCCTTCCTTCCCCATCTCCTTCCTTCCTTCCTTCATCTCCTTTCTTCCTTCCTTCATCTCCTTTCTTCCTTCATCTCTTTTCTTCCTTCCTTCCTTCCTCATCTTCTTTCTTCCTTCTTTTCCTTCCTTCCTCCCCATCTCCTCCCTTCTTTCCTCATCTCCTTCTTTCCTTCCTTCCCCATCTCCTTCCTTCCTTTCTTCCTTCCTCATCTCCTTTCTTCCTTCCCCATCTCCTTCCTTCCTTCCTTCCTTTCCTTCTTTCCTTCCCCATCTCCTTCCTTCCTTCCTTTCCTTCTTTTCTTCCCCATCTCCTTCCTTCCTTCCCCATCTCCTTCCTTCCTTTCTTCCTTCCTCATCTCCTTTCTTCCTTCCCCATCTCCTTCCTTCCTTCCTTCCTTTCCTTCTTTCCTTCCCCATCTCCTTCCTTCCTTCATCTCCTTCCTTCCTTCCTTCCTTCCCCATCTCCTTCCTTCCTTCCTATTCTTTACTTCCTTCCTTTTTTTCCTTCTTTCCCTTCCTTCCTTCCCTCCTTCTCTCTCCCTTTTCCCCTACTTTCTCAATTCTTTCTTTGCCTTTCTTTCCTTTTTTGTTTCCTTCTCTCCCTTCTCCCTCTCTCCTTCCTTTTACCTGTTTCTTTTCCCCCCTTCCCTTTCTCCTCCTCCTCCTCTCCCGTGCTCTCTTTCCTTATTCTCTTTTTCCCCTTTCCCTTCTTCTCTTCCTTCCCTCCCTCCCTCCAAGAACCTGCTCCCAGCAGCGCCCCCATGCTGGAGATCATCGAGCAGCCCAAACAGCGTGGCATGCGCTTCCGTTACCAGTGCGAGGGCCGCTTGGCCGGCTCCATCCCGGGGGAACGCAGCACCGACACCACCAAGACCCACCCCACCATCAAGGTCAGCCTTCCCTGCTCCTCTTCCCCACCTGCCCAGAAAGACACACGTTTCCCAGAAGCCTTTGCGTCGGGTGGCTTTTAAAACTCGGCCCCCTCTGAGGCTGTCCGGGCGGAATGAAAACTTACCGGGATGTCATAGCAGGTTTGCCCTGTAGATGGGGATGGTGAGCATCCTTCCTGCCATCCAGCTGGGTGGAAAGGTTTCCTCTGGACATGCTCACTCTGGTGGGCAGCCATTTTGCGAATGCGCTCCCGTGAAACCCAACCTTTCCTTCAGGGAGGAGGAGCAACCCCAAGACCCGTTTGCCTGGCCCACATCCCAACTCTTTTCCTTCTTGTGCCCCCAGATTCATAACTACCAGGGTCCGGGGAAGGTCCGGATCTCCCTGGTGACGAAGGAAGCCCCCCATCGGCCTCATCCCCATGACCTGGTGGGCAAGGACTGCAAAGAAGGCTACTACGAGGCCGAGTTGTCTCCGGAGCGCTCTATTCACAGGTGCGTCCCCTGGGCTTGGTGCTTCTTTCACGGGATACCCGGGCAAGGAGCAGGAATTGGGAGGTAGAAATTGGAAGGACATCACTTCTTGGTCTCTTTTCATTTCCCGAGTGGAGCACTCTCACGCCTGCCTTTGTCCCCAGCTTCCAGAACCTGGGAATCCAGTGCGTGCGGAAACGGGATCTGGAAAAGGCCGTGACCAAGCGGATTGAGACCGGGAACAACCCGTTCAGCGGTAAGGAAGGCTGAGCCATTTGCGTTTGTGTATGTATGTGTGTGTGTGTGTGTAATTGCATTAAAAATGTGGAAAACTGTAGCAATCTTGAGTTCAGAGTCATATTTTTCATAACTTTCTAAATCTCCTGATTGTCTCCTTTCCTTTTTCTCTCCACTTCCTCCCTCAGTGCCGAAGGAGGAGCTGAAAGATTACGACCTGAATGCGGTCCGACTCTGCTTCCAGGTCTGGATTCGAGATACGGGCACGGGGCACTTAATTCAGCTGCCCCTGGTGGTCTCCCAACCAATCTATGACAACCGTGAGCGATGGCCAAAAGCGGGGGGGTGGGGGAGAGGCGGGGGGGGAACGTCGCTTGGTTTAGGGGAAGAGATTTGAGTGGCAGATCCACCAGCAAGTCATAAGTGTGAGGACCAAGCATAACTCACTTTTATACATTGCTGTTGTCGCTTTGAACAGCCCCTGAAGGAATGGTTGTAAGCTGAGGCCTATCTGTCCTTTAAAAGTGCGTAGAGTCAAGGCCATGGTTTTCCCAGTTGCAATGTACGGCTGTGAAAGTTGGACCATAAGAAAGGCCGAGCGCCAAAGAATGGAGGCCTTTGAACTCTGGTGCTGGAGAAGACTCCTGCGAGTCCCCTGGACTGCAAGGCAATCCAATCGGTCAGTCCTAGAGGAGATCAACCCCGACTGCTCTTTAGAAGGCCAGATCCTGAAGTGGAAACTCAAGTCCTTTGGCCACCTAATGAGAAGGAAAGACTCACTGGAGAAGAGCCTCATGCTGGGAAAGATGGTGGGCAAGAGAAGAAGAAGGGGACAATGACAGAGAAGGAGGTGGCTGGATGGAGTCCCGGAAGCAGCAGGCGTGAGCTTCAATGGACTCCAGAAGATGGCGGAGGACAGGAAGGCCTGGAGGAACGTTGTCCATAGGGTCGCAAGGGGTCGGACACGACTTCGCAACTAACAACAACAACAACAATGAGAAAAAAGGACTCCCTGGAGAAGAGCCTGACGCTGGGAAAGACGGAGGGCAAGAGAAGAAGGGGACGACAGAGAATGGGGTGGCTGGATGGAGTCCCGGAAGCAGCAGGCGTGAGCTTCAATGGACTCCAGAAGATGATAGAGGACAGGAAGGCCTGGAGGAACGTTGTCTACGGGGCCGCGATGGGTCGGACACGACTTTGCAACTAACAACAACAACCTGTCCTTTATTTTTTTTAATCTTTCTGCAGGTGCGCCCAATACAGCCGAGCTGAAAATTTGCCGCGTGAACCGCAATTCGGGGACCTGCCTGGGGGGAGACGAAATCTTCCTTCTCTGTGACAAAGTGCAGAAAGGTAGGCCTTCTCCCGACACCCCTTCGCTTCCTTTGATGGAAGCGAAACGCCTTCAAGGAAAAACGACGAAAGCCCAGTTGCCTTTGGGGGGTGGGGGGGAGAAACATATTTGGGAACTTCGAGCATGCGGGTTTTATTTATTGCGCATTTTCTCTCTCCCGAGCGTGTTTATTTTCCGACGCCTGGCCTCATGTTTTGAAAGCGGTTGGTCAATCCGGGGAGAGGAGCGTCCTCCCACCATTCCTTTCCCACCTCTGCTTCTCTTTCCAGAGGACATTGAAGTCCGCTTTTTCAAGGATTCCTGGGAAGCCAAAGGGTCCTTCTCGCAGGCCGACGTCCACCGGCAGGTGGCCATTGTCTTCAAGACCCCGCCCTACGCGGACCAGGCCATCTGCGAACCCGTGACGGTCCAGATGCAGCTGCACCGTCCCTCCGACAAGGAAGTTAGTGGCTCCATGGAGTTCCGTTATCTCCCGGACGAAGGTATCCCGTTCGTTAAAATGTTTACTTGCTGTTGGGAAGATCAGGGGAAAATCTCTCTTTAGTCTGTTGCCAGCTTGGGGTGGGTGGGTGAATATTACAGCTGTGTCATTGGAGGAGTGTGTAAACTAGGCGCAATCCATTCAGAGGTATATTTTGGCATATTCTTGGCTTATCGGCGAGCATATATATAGTAGGTTGTTGACACTTTGAGTGTCTGCTGAGGGCAGGATAATTAAAGGAAATCTTTTCTATCCATAAAAAAATAAGTTGGTTTAGTAGTTATGGAAACCAGAGGCTATGAATTCTAGTTCCATCTTAGGCATGGAAGTCAGTTCTGTCCCTTTGGGCCAATCACCAGGAGACGGTGAGTTCTAGCCCCGTTTTAGACATGAAAGTTAGCTGGGTAACTTTGGACCAATCACCAGGAGACGGTGAGTTCTAGTTCCACCATGGGTCTGAAAGCCAGCTGAGTGATTTAGGGCCAATCACCAGGAGACTGTGAGTTCTAGTCCTGCCTTAGACATGAAAGCCAGCTGAGTGATTTAGGGCCAATCACCAGGAGACAGTGAGTTCTAGCCCCATCTTAGACATGAAAGTTAGCTGGGTAACTTTGGGCCAATCACCAGGAGATGGTGAGTTCTAGTCCCACCTTAGCTATGAAAATTAGTTGAGTGACTTTGGGCCAATCACCAGGAGATTGTGAGTTCTAGTCCCACCTTAGGTCTGAAAGCCAGTTGATTGAGGGCCAATCACCAGGAGACAGTGAGTTCTAGTCCCGCCTTAGACATGAAAGCCAGTTGGGTGACTTTGGGCCAATCACCAGGAGACGGTGAGTTCTAGTCCCACCTTAGCCATGAAAATCAGTTGAGTGACTTTGGGCCAATCACCAGGAGATTGTGAGTTCTAGTCCCACCTTAGGTCTGAAAGCCAGTTGATTGAGGGCCAATCACCAGGAGACGGTTAGTTCTAGTCCCGCCTTAGACATGAAAGCCAGTTGGGTGACTTTGGGCCAATCACCAGGAGACGGTGAGTTCTAGTCCTATCCTTGGCATGAAAGTCAGCTGCTGGACCTTGGGCCAGTCAGTCTGAGTCTGACCCACCTCACAGGGTTGTTGTTGTTGTTGAGAGAAAAAGAGGAAAGAACATTAGGTGCTTTAAGTCAGTTCTGAAAATAATAAAGGCATAATTAAAAAAAATAATATTCTATCTAAACTGACTTTTCCCCTCCCCCCTCCTCCCTTTGGCAGGCGATTTCCATCGTATTGAGGAGAAGCGCAAAAGAACACTGGGCATGTTCAAGAACTTCGTTCAGAAAACACCTTTTGCAGGTAAAAAGTTGGCAACGTTTAAAGAAAGAGAGAGAAGGGGGGGTCAGCCCCATTTGAAAGAGCTAACCTGGGAAGTGGGGAGAGCCCCATGGATTTGGTTGGGGCTCGGCAGGTGAGCAGGACATCCTTCAGGGGGTTTGGACTACAGTGCCCATCAACTCAGACCTGGTCTAGTATGTCAGGGAAATAAAGTCATGGATGGGAACCTTGATGAGACGTGAGGACCTCCGTGATTTCAAGAATAAGGTGATCAAAAAAGGCTGTTATTCTGAATTTTTATCTCAGGTTATTGAATTTCTACCTCAGGATTTTTTTGTTAGGGATCATAAAAGATAAAATGCAGCAAGCATATAGTTGAGGCTTGACATGAGGTGTGAAGAATGTTTACCAAACCAGACGTTAACAAAGACTAATACCTAATGTTGTATGTTGTGTTCTATGATGATTGCTTCTTAATATGATCTTATGTTTAATGATGATTGCTTTAATATTGAAAAAGTGGAGTGAATTTCTACCTCAGGTTATTGAATTTCTACCTCAGGATTTTTTGGTTAGGGATCACAAAAGATAAAATGTAAAAAGGTATATAGTTGAGGCTTGAAGTGAGGAGTGAAGAATGTTTACCAAATCAGACGTCTACAAAGACTAATACTTAGAGTTGTACTACAGGTTCTATAATGATTGCTTCTTAATATGATCCTATGTTTAATGTCGATTGTTTTAATAAAAAAAAATTTATATTTAAAAAAAAAAGGCTGTTATTCTGTTAAAATAAAGGTGGACTTCAACGCCCAGAATTCCTCGGCCAGCTGAGTGATTTAGGCCAATCGCCAGGGGATGCTGGTGCAGGCTGGGGAATTCTGGGAACTGGAGTCCACAAGTCTGAACAACTGCCAAAGCTGGACACCCCGGTTTAGAAACAGAGCTAAAAGGAAACAGGAAAGCGGAGGCCGTGAAGAAGCCCAGATGTTTGCCCTTTCAGCCCAACTCAAAGGAACGGTGGTTTTCCTTTCCAAACCACCAAAATTGCTCTTTGAAATAACAGGCTTATTTTTTTTTAAATAATTTTTATTAAAGCAATCAACATCAAACATAAGATCATATTAAGAAGCAATCATCATAGAACATAAAGTACAACATTAAGTATTAGTCTTTGTAAACGTCTGATTTGGTAAACATTCCTCCCTCCTCACGTCAAGCCTCAACTATACGCCTGATACATTTTATTTGATTGGTGTTTCTCTTATATATAGTCTATCCACTATTTCTAGTCTATCACATATTGTTCACTCGAGCGATCCTTCAAGTATGCCAAAATTTTCGCTATTTCTGCCAAATGTATTACTTTCAGAGTCTAATCTTCAATAGGTGGTAATTCTGGCCTCTTCCAGTATTGTCCCACCAGCAGTCTAGCTGCTGTGCCCAAATTCAGAATTAAATTCGTCTCAGTAGTAGTGCAATCTTTTATGATCCCTAACAAAAGATCCTGAGGTAGAGATTCAATAACCTGAGGTAGAAGTTCAATACGCTTTTTCAATATTAAAGCTATCAACATTAAACATAAGATCATATTAAGAAGCAATCATCATGAAACATAAAAATACAACATTAGGTATTAGTCTTTGTAAACGTCTGATTTGGTAAACATTCTTCACTCCTCACGTCCAGTCTCAGCTATACGCCAGATACATTTTATTTGATTGGTGTTTCTCTTGTATATAGTCTATCCATTGTTTCCAGTCTATCATGTATTGTTCATTTGAGCGATCCTTCAAATATGCCGATATTTTCGCCATTTCCGCCAAATTTATTACTTTCAAAGTCCATTCTTCCATGGGTGGTCAGCCTTTCTGAAGCCGACATTCATGGTTTAAGGCTGCTGTTTTCCTTCCTCAGCAGTAGGGACCACAGAAGCACAGTCTCCACGCCGCATTGCCGTTCCAAAACACGGAGCAGGCCGGCCTAATACCAGTGGTGAGTTCCACCTTGTTCCCAAATGTTTTCGGACACAGCCGAGAGTGGTCTGGAAGGATTCGGAAGACTTCGTAAACCTGGATTTGGGTGCAAAATATGCAACTGTACAAGAGAATATTTGTAGCTAAGGGGTTGAACCGTAGGGTCCCTTGGTGCTCTCTGAAGCGGGGTGGTTTTCTTGCAGACGTTTCATAACCCAGCTAGGGAACGTCATCAGTGCTAGTAGGGAGGGGGGCTTTGAGGAAGAAAAGGGAAAAGAGGAGGATTGTGGGGTCCTTGGTGCTCTCTGAGCTTGTTTCCTTGCAGACGTTTCATGACCCAACTAGGGAACGTCATCAGTGTTAGAAGGGGCAATCCCCACTCCCTTTGAGCAATGAGAACAATTGATCGGTGGAATGGCTTGCCACCAGAAGTGGTGGGTGCTCCATCACTGGAGGTTTTTTAAGAAGAGATTGGACAGCCAATTGTCTGGAATGGTGTAGGGGTCTCCTGCACGAGCAGGGGTTGGACTAGATGACCTCCAAGGTCCCTTCCAACTCTATTATTCTGTATTTTCTCTATTTCCCTCTCTTCCCTCCCCCGCCTTTCTTTCCCTGCTTGGTTCTCTTTTCTTGCTGGGGAGGGAAAGACCCAAATGGGCCTAGTTTCCGAGATGGGTCATTTCTCCGCTGTAGGCACAGTGAGCAAATTTCAGCCGTCGCTCATGTAGGATTCGAAACTCTACGCCAGTCTCCCAATTTTGAAGAAAGCCCCTGTAAGCTTCTCATTCGCTCTGGCCACAGCCCAAATTCCTTAGTAAGCCAATGCTTTGCTTCTCCCTCCAGGCATGCCAGCCTTTCTAGGGGCATCAAGCCAGTCGCCTCTGCGCCCAATTCAGAAGCCACAAATCCTGACTCAGCCTCCTGCCGGCTTCTTCGTCGGGTCCAGCCACTCCACACCACCGCCTCCGGCGGCCGCTGCCGCCGCCGCCTCCAGCTTCAGCACTGTCAACATGGAGGACCTGTCGTGCCTGGGCGTCTCCCCGCAGGCGCCGCCCTCCTCCATGGACACCGAAAGCAGCATTGCTGACGCCTTCCTGCACCTCCACTTCGAAGGCGGGGATCCCCTGGGGGGCCTTTTGGATGACGCCCCCTACAGCAGCCTGGAAAGCATCAACACCACCGAGTTCCGGCAGCTGCTGAACGAAGGAGCCGGCCCCATGCCGCTGCCAGGGGACCACCAGGCGACTCTGCTAACCTACCCAGAATCCATCACTCGCTTGGTCAGCCAGCGGAGGGCGGGCGGGGAACCTGGTGGGGACGGTGGGGGGCCCGCCGGTTCGACCAACAACAGCTTCCTCAACGGCCTCTTGGGGACCCTTCCCGCCGAGGACAGCTTTTCGTCCATGGTTGACCTGGATTTGAACTCGATTCTCAACTCGTAAAAATCCCAGGGGTGGCCCGCTTGGTCCGGCCGATTGGAGACTCGCAAGTGCGCTCTTCAGCCTACAGGGGCGGGTTTCCGGCTATTCTTGGGGACGTGGTGGGAAGGGTCAGCCTTCAAAGGGGGTGGGGGGTGGTCTTGGCCTCTGCAAATTGGACGAGATGTTCTGGGTCACCCCCAAAACCCCCATACGCCTCCTCTTTGGGGAGCTGAAGACATTTGTTGAAATACTGCGGGTTTAAAAACAAAAGAGGGTCCGACTTCTTGTCTCCCACTTGCCCCTTTTCCTACTCAGCTGGCCCAAGTTGCCCCCCCTTTAAAAAAACAAAACCTTGTAATAATTCCCTTGCCTTTAATGAGGCAGCCATCACTATACAGATAGTCCTCGATTTACAACCGTTCACTTTGGGACCGTTTGAAGTTACAACAGCACTGGGGGGAAAAGTAAACTTATGGCCATTTTTCACATTATGACCGTTGCGGCATTCACCTAAGGCAGTGGTGGCGAACCTAGGGCACGGGTGCCAGAGGCGGCACTCAGAGCCCTTTCTGTGGGCGCACGCGCCGTCGCCCCAGTCCTAGGCCTTCAGTTGGGTTTTATAAAACCTTTTCGCTTTAGGCCTCCGCCACCGTGCGCCAAAAAAAAAAGGTTCAATCAATCAGTCAATTTCAACTTCTCGCGGGGAAAAAAAAGATCTTGCAAAGTTGGAATTGATTGATTGAACTTTTTAGTCCCACCCAGTCTGCCGTTACCACCACAGCCCCGCCCACCCAATGGGCCACGCCCACCCAATGGGCCACACCCACCCGGCACCCGACGATGCATAAGTGGGTTTTGGGCTCCAGTGTGGGCATCAGTTGAGGACTACCTGTCTAGGACTGACGCAATGCCTGTTATGTTTTTAACAAGGCACAGGAACTTTGATCGGGGTGCCTTTTTGTACACAAGACTCATTTTGTGCCTTAAAAATGCCGTCGCAGCTTTTCGGGCCAGACTAAATGCTGGAATCTTCCCCCAGAGCGGGATGTGAAGTTTTTAAACAAAGGCACAAGAATTCTGACATGGTTCTTGTTGGGCTTTGCAACTGTGTGTTGGCTAGACCAGACAATGAAGGAGGACACAGAAGGAACGGCCACTTGATGTTCAGGCACCCTAAGAAAAATTAAAGGGACTTCATTCACGTAATAATGCACTCAGTTTGGTTAACAGGAATTTGGCTTTGTAGAAATGTCAAAGTTTCTACTAACTGTGCTGGCTGGGTTAACACAACACCCGAAGCCTCAAAATATTTGAGGTATAGAGGGCGTTGTGTGAATGCAGCTGGCACCCCAAAAGGATAATTGGCTTTTTTTTTTTCCCCTGCCTGCTTTCTGCTTTGAGCAAAAACCCAGTTAGGAGAGTTGCAAAGTTTGTCCGTTTAGGCCAGATGGAGGAGAGGAACAACCTACACCTCCTCTTCGTTGTGTGGATTCTGATGGCATCCCACACCCGAATCCTGCAAGATGCAAAAAAGGGAGCTGCAACACAACCCTGCTGCCTTATTTCTTTTTGTACTATGCAACTGTTTTTTGTTTTTTTTAAAGCGGGAGTGGATGTTTAAAACGTAGTTAACCTGCTGTTACTTTTTTTAATGCGTTTCTTTGCTCTTTTTTTTTTGGTAATGTAAATTGACCGTACTTGTTTTGTTTTCTCCTCACTGTAGCAGGTTCTAATAAACTAAAGCCTCAGCACTGCTGTGTAGTAAGGTGTGTGTTTTGGGCTGCATGGGTTCCCCAAGGTTTTACAGGTAGTTCTTGATTGACAACAGTTTGTTCAGTGGCCGGAATGACAAGAACACTGACAAAAGTGAGCTAAGACTTGTTTTTTCACACTTACAACCGTTACATCATCCTCGTGGTTGTGGGATCAAAATTTAGACAATGGCAACTGGCCTGCATTTATGACGCTTGCAGTCTCCTGAGATCATGTGATCCCCCTTTTACGATCTTCTGACAAGCAAAATCAATGGGGAAAGCAGAGTCACTTCACCGTGTTACTTACAACTGCAGCAATTCATTTAACCGTGGCAGGAAAGAATTCCTCCGCCACTATCCATGGACAACTCCCAGAAGCTGGCTGGCTGGCTGGGGAATTCTGGGAGTTGAAGTCCGCCCCTCTTAAAGCATGCTGGCTGGGGGATTCTGGGAGTTGAAGCCCACCCCTCTTAAAGCATGCTGGCTGGGGGATTCTGGGAGTTGAAGCCCGCCCCTCTTAAAGCATGCTGGCTGGGGAATTCTGGGAGTTGAAGCCCGCCCCTCTTAAAGCATGCTGGCTGGGGAATTCTGGGAGTTGAAGCCCACCCCTCTTAAAGCATGCTGGCTGGGGGATTCTGGGAGTTGAAGCCCACCCCTCTTAAAGCATGCTGGCTGGGGAATTCTGGGAGTTGAAGTCCGCCCCTCTTAAAGCATGCTGGCTGGGGAATTCTGGGAGTTGAAGCCCGCCCCTCTTAAAGCATGCTGGCTGGGGAATTCTGGGAGTTGAAGCCCACCCCTCTTAAAGCATGCTGGCTGGGGAATTCTGGGAGTTGAAGTCCACCCCTCTTAAAGCATGCTGGCTGAGGGATTCTGGGAGTTGAAGTCCACCCCTCTTAAAGCATGCTGGCTGGGGGATTCTAGGAGTTGAAGTCCACCCCTCTTAAAGCATGCTGGCTGGGGAATTCTGGGAGTTGAAGTCCACCCATCTTAAAAGTTACCACGGTCGCTAAACGCTAGAGCTACCTGCTTAATATAGCAGAGCTGTGATAGTCAAAGGGACCTGATTTCCACTTCAACATTCAGTTTTTACGCTCTCTAGGCCATTAAAAGCTGAATTGAGGAAAGCCTACGTTCCCTCCATGCAAAACATTAGGGCCTCTTTGTTCCCTCTGCTCCTGGAACAGCCAGAGCTTTCCTTTCCGACACTCAAAAAGAATTGAGAACTTCCCCAAACCTTTCGCAACCTGGGTTCATCTCAAAGGTGCTTTTTCAAACTTGGACTCATCTGTAAATTCCAAAAGTAAACTCTCAGGAGGAGGGGAGAGGAATGCCTTTTATTTTCAGTCTAGTTACAGGTGAGCGCAGCCAAGAACCACAAAAATAAAAATTCAAATACTTTTGAGCAAAGATGAAAAGAAATATTTAGCCTATCTCTTGCCTAGCGTTTTTCCACTTCACGTATCCGTCAAAACGTAGTTATTCTTTTTCCCTCTGATGCTGCATTCGGATTTTGATATCTCTCTCTCGCCCCCCCCCCACTTCCCAAACACCTTCCTAGATGGCAGAAATTGCACACCGCAGCCAATTACTTTGTACTGCTGGCGAGCCATTCTGCAGGAAAAGATTGGTAGGGATTATCTGTTCGGCTCCCCCTGCAATACAAAGACAGTTCCAAAGCCGATCGGCTCGTACAAGGTTGTGCAGTGTACACAGTTTAGCGGTTCAAATGGTAAATGCAGAGGTCCACTCGTAGTTGTCAGAAAAATGGGGTTTTCAGCTTCTCGGCCGGAACGAACAGCCCCGTGGATGGAGGCAGAAATCCCATCGATGCAAGCTTTGATCCAGCCCGCCTGCGGTTGGGCAAATCTACCACCTCTGAGAAAAAGAGAGTCAACATTGCACAGTGGGATTGTGTTGTCCTCAGTCTTAGTGTGGGAGCGTTAACACGCTCAAGAACGGGCGTTTTAAGTCACTTCGCTGTTGCTCACCTTGTTTGTGATACGTGAGCGTCGGGGGACGCATTCCAGATCAAACCTGCTTTCGTAAATGGTGGGGCAGAGATGCCAGCGGTTGTCGCGGTAGATGCCCAAGTAGGTGTAAGCATCAGGCTTGTAGGATAAGAGGCACTTGACCCCCGTGGCCCGGATCACAGAATCGGCCACCAGCACTTGCTCTTCGTTGGTGAAATCATCTGTGTACACGCAGATCACATGTTTGCGGTCCGAGTCGGGGCAGCAGGGGCTGACTTTGGCCACCCCGATTCGCCCTTCCAGGACTGCCCGGGCGATGCCACACCAGGCGTGGTCCACTTTGAAGCCACTATCCAGGTGCATCAGCCACTTCCCGGTCAGGACCCGCCGGTTAAGGGCCAGTTCCTTGATCGACTCAAAAGTCACGTGGCGCCCGCTCAGCTGTAAGTGTTCCCAGTCCTCTTGCAGCCCTATGACATCGCCAGCTTCTGGAGAAAAGCTGGAGCTGTAGATGGCAATCCAGCCCACTGGCTCAGTGTTGCACTCCGGGTTTCCATAGCGAGAGACGCGGGATGGTTGGTAGGTCTGGAGCCATTCCTCGAATTCAGCTTTGGGGGTCTTGCGGGCGTCAAAGACCACCCAGGAATCCATGTCTGCGGCCATGGCTTCGGCAGCCAAATCCTCACTGGCAAAACACCCATCCTTCCCAGTCTCGTCATGCTGGCTAGCCATGGTTTGGCAAGGCACCTGGTGGGAAAATGTTAAAATCAGGAAGGGATCAACCCACTTCAGGCCACCGCTGGGAGCCAAGTCTAAATGGGCACTTGGTCTTTTCAGCTTAACCTGGGTTTCCACAGCACTCTGTACACTCCTATTGTAAGCCAGGTTTAATCCTGAAGTTACCTTCCCCATTTGCTCTTCCCTTAAGAACACTCCCAAGGGAATCATCTTAAAAGTTGCATTCGTGGCCAAGATTCATCTGTAATTGGGCTTTGATTTAAGTTGTTCAAAATTGCTGGGCAACCCACAAGGGTCTATAATACTTAATTACAGAAACTGTAGGAGGAGCAATTTAAAAAAAGCCTAGGAACTAGACTTAAAGGCTGGAATTATGAAAACCGCAGTTCCAAAATATTAAGAAGACACCTATTGGCAGAAAATTGTTGTAAAACCTTTTGCAGGGGGTAAACAATGCAGAAAAATGGGTGTCATTCAAGTGAATGGGAACGAGAGTTTTAGGATATATAGATAATTCTTAAAGCCTCTTAATTTTAATAGGAGTAATAAAATACCTAAAGTTTTTCAATAACAGTAGTAATGCATAATGACTCGTAATTATAGTAATAATGCCTAAATAATCCCTAAATAATGTTTAGTCTCCCAATATACTATAGTAGCAGTAACACCTATAATAATAAAGGTTTTCCATCAATGATAATTAACACCTAAAGTCTTCCAACAATAGTTATAATACTGAGTTTACTAATAGTAGTATTAATGTGGAGCTTCTCAGTAATAAAAGTAATGTCTAAAGTCTAATAATGCCTATTCTCCCAATAATAATAGTAGTAATGCCTATACTCCTAATAGTAACACCTAAAGTTTCTCAATAATATTAATGGTAATAACATCTAAAGTTTTCTAATAATGCCAAGTCTCCCAATAATACTAGGGTAATAATGCCTAGTTTAATAATACTAGCAGTAATAATGCCTAGTTTCTGAAAAATAGCAATAATGTCTAAAGTCTCCTAATAATGGCATTAATACTAATACAGATAATCCTTGACTAACAACCCCAATTGAACCCAAAATTTCTGTGGCTAAGTGAGACATTGGTTAAGTGAGGTTTGCCTCATGTTACGTCCTTTCTCGCCACAGCCGTTAAGTGAATCACCACCGTTCTTCAGTTAGTAACATGGCTGTTAAGTGAATCTGGCTTCCCCATTGACTTTGCTTGCCATAAGGTTGCAAAAGGAGATCACCATGAGCGACCGTCGTAACTCTGAGTCAGTTGCCAAGTGTCTGAATTTTGACCACGTGACCATGGAGATGCCATAATGGGTGTAAATGGGAAAAACGGACCTCAGTCACTCTTCAGTGCCGTTGTAACTTTGAACAGTCACTAAATGAGCTATTGTAAGTCGAGGACTACCTGTAAAATCACCTAAAGTCTCCTAATAATACTAAATTAATTACTTTGTTATTAGAAAACCTTAGGCCAGGGGTCTTCAAGCTTGGCCCTTTTATGACTTGTGGACTTCAACTCCCAGAATTCCTCAGTCAACTTGGCCCTTTTTATAGCTTGTGAACTTCAACTCCCAGAATTCCGCAGCCAGCATAGCTGGCTGAGGAATTCTGGGATTTGAAGTCCACAAGCCATGAAAGGGCAAAGTTTGAAGACCCCTGCTTTAGGCATTAGTACCGTATTATTGTTGGGAGGCTTAATGTATTTAATACATTAAGTTAATGTATTAAATGTATTTAATGTATTAAATGTATTAAATGCTACAATATACTAACCACAGGTTATAATCGTAATAACGCCTCACCAGCTTGGGGAACACATTTAAGTCTTTTAAGCAGCGTTTGCAAAACATGAAAATATAAATCTTCCCTCATTTCTGCTCCCTCAGACAAGCCCCCTTCGCCCTCTTGCACGAGAAAAGTCATATAAAAATAAAACTACAGCAAGGACGGGGATGGCACCGTCCTACCTTGCAAGGCTGTGGTGAAGCAAAGCAGGCAGGAGACTCCACGGCGTGAGGGCAAAATTACCGAGCGTGCGGGATTACGACGGCCGCCATTCGTGAGGACCCATGTCTATACACCCCTTCCCATTTTCAGGCCGGCCCAGGGAGGGAGGGGAACCGAACAACGGGGGTCCACCCCCCCCACCTACACCCCAAACCCGCCCCCCAGTTTAGTCTTCCACAATCCCGTCCCCCGTTACCGTCACAACGGCCCCGGGCAAACGGAAGAACGAACGCGCACACCCCGGAAGTGGATGGGGGACCAAAATAGCGACGGACCGGAAGGCGTAAGGAACTGAAACGCGGCGGAGTAACCCGCCTCGCCCTCCTTTGCCTCTATTTTTATTACTTCTCTTTGGCCTCAGTATTACTTTGTTTACGCTTCTCATTATGAATTTGCATATTTAAGAATGATCCACTTCGGCCGAGACATGAAAGAACGGGAAGAAGGCCCGTCAAGCCAGTCGCTGCCATTTTGGTCGCCATTTCTCTATGGGCGCGTGGAGCGTCGCCGCTCTAGGATTTGACACGCCCAATAGCCCAGCCCACGCATCCATCCCTCTGTTTCCACATGGAGTGGGAGGCACTTCCGTTGTGAAACGGAAGTGGCGAAAGAGCCGGGTTCAGGCTGATGAAACTCAATGTTTCCCTACTATAGTAACTTTAAGAAATATGTTAAACTCCCAGAATTCCCTGGTCACACCTCTGAAAGTTGCTATGGTTGGAAAATGCTGGTCTCAGCTCTTGAAAACAAAATATATCGGTTAAAATCTATGTAACAATTCCTTCTTTCTCAGTTCTCGGCAGCCAGCCAAAGGCAATATAACATATCTTCCTGAAATAAATGAGTAAAAATATAAATACTATATAAATAAAATGTAAATTCTATTACAATAGCACATTCTCTCTACCTTAGCTTCACACAATAGCACTCAAGCCGTAAAAAGACATAGAAAGGGAAGATATGAAACAAACGATGAAAATAGCATGGTTTGGGATATGTTCCAGTTATGGAATGATTGCTGAACCATCAAGTTCAGCGTGTAATTAATATAAACGTGTGAGAAAGGAAGAAGTTTAAAAATAAAACGGTCACAATTGATTAACAATAGAAAGATTAGACAATAGCCAAGCCCTGCATGTAGGCACTAGATTCCAGGAGGCTTGGGTAGAAGACACACTTAACAAGACAAAAGGATGGCAGAGGGAAGTTCTAAACACTGTAACTGAGGGGGAGGGATGATGTATTCTTGCTAGGCGAATCGGACAGATTGTACCCCTGTAAGTCCTCTCAAATGGGACCTAAGGGGAGGGGATGGGGGTGTCGCGATAGGGGTGTATATAATGTTATGTATTTGAATATTTTGGTGTGGTCTCTGGGTTTAGAACTTCCTGCTGAAGTCTCTCCCCAGGATCCACCACGCTTTGCAAACCGCTTTTCTATTTTCTGCAGAATAAACTCTTTTTCTTACCAATCCAATTTTGTTGGTATTTTAATCACGTTTCCAACAAACGTGTAATTAATATAAACATCTGTAAGTCACAATATTTCACATTTGGTATGCTGGCTAGAAAATTCTGGGAGTTGAAGTCCATCAATCATAAGGCATGCTGGCTGGGGAATTCTGGGTGTTGAAGTCCACGCATCTTAAAGCACTCTAGCTGGGGAATTCTTGGAGTTGAAGTACACCCATCTTAGAGCAGGCTGGCTGTGGAATCCTGGGAGTTGAAATCCTATCTTAAATTTGCAAGGTTGGATCAAAGCTCACACCAACTCAAAGGACTGCAAAGACCCAACCAAGCTTTACTCCAACAATCAAGTTACTCCTCTTGTACAAAAACCAACATTTCCCCAAACCTATTCTCCAAAGCAGCTGAAGGCAAGACAAGAATCAACGGATGGAGACTAATCAAGGAGAGAAGCAACCCAGAACTAAGGAGGAATTTTCTGACAGTCAGAACAATTAAACAGCGGGACAGTTTCCCTCCGGAAGTTGTGGATGCTCCATCACTGGAGATTTTCAAAATGAGACTGGACAGCCATTTGTTTCAAATGGTAGAGTCTTCTGCTTGAGCAGGGGGTTGGACCATAAGACCTCCAAGGTCCCTTCCAATTTTGTTATTATGTTAAGCTGTGGAACCACTTGCCTTCAGAAGTTGTAGGTGCTCCATCAGTGGAGGCTTTTAAGAAGAGACTGGACAGCCACTTTTCTGGAATGGTATAGGGCAGGGGTAGGCAACCTTGGCTCTTTTATGACTTGTGGACTTCAACTTCCAAAATTCCTGAGCCAGCCATGCTGAGGGGAAAGGGAGAAGTTTCCAAGCCAAACCATGCTGGCTCAGGAATTCTGGGAGTTGAAGTCCACGAGTCATGAAGGGGCCATAGTTCCCCCATGCTGGCTCAGGAATTCTGGGAGTTGAAGTCCACGAGTCATGAAGGGGCCAAAGTTTCCCTTATGCTGGCTCAGGAATTCTGGGAGTTGAAGTCCACGAGTCATGAAGGGGCCATAGTTTCCCCCATGCTGGCTCAGGAATTCTGGGAGTTGAAGTCCACGAGTCATGAAGGGGCCAAAGTTTCCCTTATGCTGGCTCAGGAATTCTGGGAGTTGAAGTCCACGAGTCATGAAGGGGCCAAAGTTTCCCTTATGCTGGCTCAGGAATTCTGGGAGTTGAAGTCTACGAGTCATAAAAGAGCCAAGGTTGCCTACCCCTGCTATAGGGTCTCCTGCTTGAGCATAATAATAATAATAACAACAACAACAACAAAGTTAGAAGGGATCTTCAGGTAGAATAGAATGGAACAGAGCTGGAAAGGACCTTGGAGATCCTCTAGTCCAACCCCCTGGCCCGGCAGGAGACCCTACACCCTTTCAGACAAATGGCTGTCCAGTCTCTTCTGAAAAACTTCCAACGTTGGAGCATCCACAACTTCTCTTTGGACCAGGTTGACCTCCCAGGTCCCTTCCAATGCTGCTGTTACTCGGGCTAGCTAGTGCAAGGTTCGAGGTTTCCGGCGGCTTGCACCCGAGGGCCCTCTGCACATGCTTAGAGGAGGAGGAGGAGGAGGAGGAGGCATTCTCTCCTACCCACCCTAACCTTTGCCCGCGTCCGGGGCTGCAGATGCATGGGGCTTGCTGCGGATGGAGGAGGAGGAGGAGGTGGAAGGGCGGCGCTAGGACCGCGCGGGGGCGGCCGGCTCCTCCCAGGCTGCTGCCGCTGCCGCCGCTGGAGCCTCGTCCGGTGCGGGGCTCGCGACAGGCCCGGGCGGAGCGGCCGCTGCTGCTGCAGCCGCCGGCGCGACGGGAGAGATGCCGAGCAAGAAGAAGAAGTACAACGCGCGCTTCCCGCCGGTGAGAGCCCGATCGGCCGCCTCCCGCCCCCGGGCAGGCAATTGCACCAGCTGGGGCGCCCCGGACGGGATGGGCGCCCCCCCTCTCCCCGGCCCGGGAGGGGGAGGGGGAGGAATAAAATGGGGGGGTTGATTGCAACCACAGGGAGACCCTCTCCTCTTTTGGGGGGCGCCCTCTGCCGCTTGGCAGCCCCCTAAGCCCCCTTTGCAACTCTCTCCTCTCCTTGGGCAGCCCCCTCCTCCTTTTAAAGCTCCCCTTTCCTCCCTTGGCGACCCCCTCCTCCTTTGGCGACCCCCCTTCTTCTCCTTTTGGAGCCCCCCCTTTTAAAGGACCCTCCTTTGCAACCCCTCCTTGCTTTGGAGACCCCCGTCCTCTCCCGTCTTGCAGCCTCCCTTTCGCAAGCCCCCCGTCCCTGCAAGCCCCCTCCTCCTTTCGCAAGCCCCTTTTTCAGTATGCCTCCTCCCCCCCCCTTGGGCACCCCCTCCCCCCCTCTGTGCGGCCCCTGCCCCTCTTTCTGCCGTGCTCCTTTTTTGCAGTGGATCCAGGAACTCTCCCTCTCCCCCCCCCGCAGGGTTTCCTTCGCCCCCACCTCCACTTCTGTGGAGTGATGCGCCCCTTCCCCATGGCGCTTCCTGGGGGGGCCATGAAAACCAGCCCCCTCCCCTCTTCTGCCGTGCCTGTCTTGCAACTATCCCAGCTGCAACAGCTGTTTCTTGCCTCCGGGTTTTCTAAGCTGCCCCCCCTCGCAGAAACAGATGTTGGAGACTCTTTTGCAGTGGGGGGGAGACACCCCTTGCCCCCTTCCTCCAGGGGCCAAGCTGAGGCATTCACTGACCCCATAAAGGGTCTTTCCACCTCTGGCGATTCTCTTGGTTTATTGGCTGTCTTGTCCTGGTAGGTAAACTAGGGTTTGTGGCTTCAGGATAGCACATCGCCTTCCCCATGTGCTGTTTGGGTACCCCCTGTCATTTCCTACAGAGCAGTAGAATTGATCAGCCTGGCTGGGGATTATGGGCGTTGCACCCTGCGATGGCAGGTAGAGATTATAAGGATTATGGTCCAGCGCCATTTAAAGTCTCAAATTATTTTGATAAGGTTCACCTTACTTAGGCGGCCTTCTTCGCTGTCCCTGCCTGAATAACCATTATAATAATCTTTTTATTATTATTATTTTGCTACCTATTAGGACCCTAAAAATATTTTGGTGTTCCCCTTGAATTCTTTCCCGTTGGATCAGGCTGATGTTTTTAGTAATCCTTCTAGCGCACAATTGCCGTTTTCTTGTTTCTTGCTGATCCCGGTCAGGCTACAATGAATCCTCAACTTACGACAATTCATTTCGTGACCGTTCGAACTTACAACGGCACGGGGAAAAAAGTGACGTGACCGTTTTTCGCCCTTGCGACCTTTGCAGCGTCACGTGGTCAAAATTCAAACGCTTGGCTACTGACTCACATGTTATGACGGTCGCAGTGCCCCGGGGTCATGTTTGCAACCTTCTGACAAGCAAAGTCAGTGGGGAATCCGGATTCACTTAACAACGGTGTTACTAACTGAACAATTGCGGTGATTTCCCTTAACAACCGTAGCAAGAAAGGCTGTAAAGATGGGAGCAAAACTCACCTAGCAACTGTTTTGCTTAGCAAGAGAAATTTTGGACTACCTGTATTACGACTCATTGTGTTTTTATTTCCAGTAGCTTAAAGGGGGGAACCCCAGTTTCCATTTTATTGGAAAACCTTATTTCCCATCCTTAGGATGTTATAATGGCTTATATTAAACTATGGTTTGTTTTAGCTCTGGTTTACTACGGGAACTTCAATCGCTTGGGCTTAGTCTGAATTGGGCCATAATGCGGTCCATTGGTGGCTTAGCTGTTACGCCGAGTTAAACATTTGGTGTGTAAATTGTGGCTTGTGGCAGAGTGCCTTGGGCCACCCACCGACGTGTGGTTAAGTCAACAAACCTAGGTTAAGCCATGAGCACTTGGCTCTCCTTAATACAACCTGGTTTTTTTTCTCTTTATGTTTGTCCATCTTTCTTTGTTTACACTCACCTTAAAATAAATACATTTGCCGGATCTGTAAACAACCTGGTTGCGTCTTAACTCTTTCCTGGTTCCGATATTAGCTTTTATACCTCTGTTTTCTGAAGGTGTAAAAGGATTTTTTTTTCCCCTTCTATCTACTTGATGTCTAGGAAGATTCTCCGTCATCCAGGTCATCGTGGTATCAAAAATGCTTTTTATTTTGGAAAAGGCAACCTGGACGGATTTTTCTTCTGGTTGTCCTCAGCCTACGACCACAACTGAGCCCAAAATTTCTGTGGCTAAGTGAGACATTGGTTAAGTGAATTTCCTCCCATTTTGCAACTTTTCCTGGCCACCGTTGTTAAATGAATCACTTGCAGTCGTTAAGCTAGTCACACAGTTGTTAAGTGAATCCGGCTTCCCCCCATGGATTTTGCTAGTCAGGAGGTCACAAAAGGAAATTACGTGATACCCCCCCGGGACACTGCACACCATCGTAAATAGGAGCCAGTTCCAGCGTCCAGATTTTGATCACGATGCTGCAACGGTCATAATTGTGGAAATTGGTTGTAAGTCGCGTTTTTCGCTGCCGTCGTAAGCTCGAACGGTCACTAAATGAATTGCTGTATTCTCTCCTGGTGTGCCAGCTTTTCTGCTTTATTCCATACAGTAGTGGCTGAAATTGTGGAAACCTTTCGGAAAAAGTGTATTTGTGAGGTTTGGTGGCTAATAACACCAGTTTTTTGGGGGAGCAGTACCATAAAGTTATATAGCAACGGAAAGATCATTTAATCAAGCATTTAATACAACAAAGTTTGTTCAATTATCTGTATTCTGTGAAAAGTTATAGCCAAAGAGCCAGAAAAAGGAAGCACAACTTGCTTAGATTGATCTCAGGGAGCTTTCCTTCATCCGACGTTAGCCAATGAGCATGGGTGTTTAGAGAGCCAATCGGGTGTCCTCTTGTTTTGCCCATGAGCCAATCAGATCACAGTTGGATTCGGTTATCGATGTCCCGTATTGCAGCTGAGCGGAGGATATTTGTCAGTGTGTGATGTGATCGCTATCAAGTTGTGGGGTGTTTTTTTTTGTGTGTTCTTTCCTTGAGCGAGCTTGCAAAACGTCATAAAATTAAAGCCATGGTGCAAAGAGCTGACTGGTCGCCCAGCAAGCGATGTAAAATAGTATTATTAAGCGAACAAGGCTACAGCTACAAAGAAATTAGTAGAAAAATGGGTGGGAACATAACCAAAGGTGGCATTTCTAAGTTTTTGAAGAGGTATAAGAAGACTCAGTCACTACAAAACCACACTGGCAAAGGCAGGAAAAGGTGCACAACAGCCAACGACGATAGAAGAATTAAGAGGCTGTGCCTACGAGACAGAGGAAAATCATCGGGGTGTATACAAGATGAAATGGCGCAGTGCAGTGTGAAGCTGAGTGCAAGGACTGTTCGGCGCAGATTGCAGGAATTTGGCCTAAAATCTAGAATTCCACGAAAAAAGCCACCTATATCTGTCAAACCAAGCTTGAAAGGAGTAAACTGGGCTAAAACCCATGTTACTGTAAGTATTAACTGACATGGTGATCGTTTTTGTGTATCTCGTTTTTTATGGGGATCATTTTTGTATATCTCATTTTTTTCTATGGGGATCATTTTTATCTATCTGGCTTTTTTCTACGTGTTTCACTTTTCTTCTTTGTAACTGCTATTCTAACAGCAAATCCTTCCTAAAAGTTATTGCATTACATTCTTGATTACATTATCTTTCCATTGATATATATAATTTTATGGTGCTGCTCCAAAAAAAAAAGTGGTGTTATTAGCCATCAAACCTGAAAAATACACTTTTCCCAAAAGATTTCCACAATTTTGGCCACTAACTATATGAATCAATGACATTTCCTTTTTGTTTAAAGAAAGTATCTCTTAGCAACTGCTGAGCCCGGTTACCTTGTAAATTGAAAATAGGTCTTTTATTTCTGTGGGTTTGGGGACAGGAGGCGACCGCCAGACTGGACATAAATCACTCTTTGGGGGGGGGCAGAGTTTGTCATCCTTATTTTGTTTGATTTCTTATTAAATAAATAGAAATATTCTCGGTAGTCCTCAACTGGACAATGGTTTGTTTAATGACTGTTTGAAGGTACAGCGGTACGGAAAAAAGTGACTGAGGATACTTTTTCAGACTTACGGCCGTTGCAGCATCCCCGCGGTCACGTGATCAAAATTAAGGCCGCTTGGCAACTGACCGGCAGTCATGACGGTTGCAGTGTCCTGGAGTCGTGTAATCTCCTTTTATGACCCTCGGAGAAACCAAATCAACGGGGAAGCCCAATTCACGTAACAACCAGGTTACTAATTTAACGACTGCAGTGATTCACATAACAACAGCGGCCAGAAAGGTTGCAAAGTGGGGCAAAACGCAGTTAACAAATGTCTCACTTTACCAATAGAAATATTTGGGCTGAATTGTCGTCGTAAGTTGAGGAGTAACTGTAATTGTTGTGATTGTATATGTTGTGAGTCGCTCCGAGTCCTCGGAGAGGAGCGGCATACAAATCCGAATAAAATAAATAAATAAAATAAATAAATTGGCTTTATTGTTGCCCGTTGTACCCGGGTTTCCAATTTTGAGCCCAGGGAAGATGTGAAAACAGGAATCCGCTGATTAAAAACAGCTGGTTGGCAGGGGTGAAAAAAATGAGCTCTTTAAAAAGAAAAAAAAAGTTTATTATGAGATTAAATAGAAATAGAAACGGAAGCCAGGGAACGGAAAGAAGGGAGAGGTGAGATAAGAAGAAGAAGAAAAAAAAACCAGTGACTTTCCATTTTTTTTTTGTCAGGGCATAGCCTTGAACTTCTGCTTTATATTTCTCGCTCTTTGAAACCATTTCTATAACAACCCAGTAATTCTGGTCATCATAACCTCAAAACAAGAGTTTCATCTATTTTTTTATTTTATTTTTTTCAGTCTCAAGGACAAAAAGCCAGAAGCCGTTTTCCAAGTAGAAAAGAAAGCTAAGATTAGGTTTCTTCTCTTTTTAATTAAAGTCCAATTTAAAAGTCCGTCATCCTCTTGATCATCCGTTCTTCCGCTGTTGAGAATCCGTTCGTCTTTCCCTCGTGGTGCACACATGTGGTCCTCGGCTTACGACCGCAATCGACCCGCACCCTTTCTGCGACTAAGGGAGACCGTGATTAACTGAGTTTTTGCCCCATTTCCCGACTTTCCTTGCCACGGTTGTGGCATTTGTTCAGTTAGCAACATGGTTGTTAAGTGAATCTGGCGTCCCCCCCATCGACTTTGCTTGTCAGAAGCTCACAAACGGGGATCCTGGGACCCCAGGACGCTGCGACCGTCATGAGTCATCGCGTAACCCTGGGGAGGCTGCAACGGTCGTAAGTGTGAAAAAGCGGTCCTAAGTCACTGTTTTTCAGCACTGTTGGAACTCTGAACGGTCACTAAACAAATTGGAAGTCCAGGGCTACCTGTATTGACCTATTTCGAAGATTGTTTATTATAGAACCAGTTAATAAAACATTTCTCTCTCGTTTCCCCATTCCTCTTTCTTCTCTCCCCCCCCCCCCACAAACATTTTAAAGGCTCGGATTAAGAAGATCATGCAGACGGATGAAGAAATTGGCAAAGTTGCTGCTGCAGTCCCAGTGATCATTTGTATTCTCTTTGTCCTCCTGTGGGCTGGATGGGGGGTGGGTGGGTGATGTGGGGTAGCAGGAGGTCTTCTGTGTTCTGGAACTGCAGGCATTCTAGGACTGGGGGGGGCTCCTTGGTGGTTTTCCTGCAGACGTTTCACGACCCAACTAGGTAACATCATCAGTGCTGTAGGGAGGGGGAGTTTGAGGACGAGGACGAGGAGAAGGAGGAAAAGGATTGTGGGGTCATGGATGCTCTGAGCTTGGTGGTTTTCTGGCAGACGTTTCAGGACCCAACTAGGAAACATCATCAGTGCTTGTAGACAGCAAACCCCACTCCCTTCTAGTACTGATGACGTTACCTAGTTGGTAATGATGGTGTGAAGACCGTCTGCCTGGACTGGAGGAGGGAATGGGGTCGCTCTTGCTGTCCCCCTTAACTCTGGGCTGCAGCGCGGGCGCTAGAGCTGTTCCTGGAGTCGCTGTTGAAGACCGCCTGTCACGTCACCCAGTCCAGGAACGCCAAAACGATGACAACGTCTCACCTGTGAGTATATCGGCTGCAGATCCCCTCTCTTTTTAGGAACAGATGCCCCCTCGCTCGTCAGAGCAACTGCCATCGTTGTAGGCCTTGCTGAGCACCCAAGGGACTGAGCTTACCAGGGCTCTCCCTTCTTTGTAACCATGAGGACTAGAATCCGGTCTGAGGCTTCAAGGGGAAGGGCACTGGCTGGTTGTAGAACAAGGCAACGTTATGTTATTTTTCTCCAGAATTAAGGGCAGGCTAACCACGGGCCCTCTCCAACCTCTGGTTGGCTGGGGAGGATGGGATCTGTGATCCAGTGCCTCCGGCCAGCTAAAGAGCCCGTCATTTTTGCATGCATCCAATTCGCTCCACTGTCGTCAAAAGAGGCCAGATTAAAGTCACGGCTTCGACACGGATCTCTACTTCAGGTCAAGCTTTGATTTTCTACAACTTGGCTTTGGACATCCCTGCTTGAATTAAGCCACGATGACCAAATGCCTGATTTACATGTAAAGGGCGCAGCTACAACTCAGTGGGTTGAGAGAGACTTGTTAAAGCTTTGAGGAACTTCTGTGAGATTAGACAAAGGGGAAAAAAAATAACATTATTTAAGATCCAGATTGTTAGCAGCAAAAGGAACATAACATTGGTTTATTATTTGATCGAGGTTAAAATAGATAGGTTGTCACATCTGGCAACCCTTAATGGAATTTGGCTGATCAGAGGTGAACAATAAACATTTGGGTTTTAAGAGGTAATTGTTGTGATGACGAGGGAAGTTCTTTCTTTGGGAAGTTCTTTCTTTATACGCTTCTTTTATTTTTCATTCCTAACTTCTGAGTTTTTCTTTCCTTTCTGTTTCTCTTTCAGTTTCTGTCTTTTCTCCACTTCGTATTTTTAATTTTTTCTTTTTTTAAGTCGGCCTTAGTTTTTTAGAGTAACGGAGTGGTTTTTTACTAACATTGTTGTTAGAAAAATAAAATAATAAAAAATAGTATCTCGAGGATTTGGAACCTGCTGTTCATGCCTAAGATGGCTTCCTGGGTACAGATAGTCCTCGACTTACAACAGTTCATTTAGTGATCGTTTGAAGTTACAACGGCCTGGAGGAAAAAATGACTTAACGGCCGTTATTCACACTTACAGCATCCCCGTGATCAGGGGATCAAAATTCAGACCCTTTTTCACACCACCGCTGCAGCGTCCCCGGGCTCACGTGGCCAAAATGGAAAGGTTTGGCCACTGACTCGTATTTATGACGGCCGCAGTGCCCCTGGGGGGGGTCACATGACCCCCTTTTGCGACCGTCTGACAAGCACAGGCAACAGGAATGGCCGTGTGACTCATTTAGCAACTGCAGTTATTCATTTAACAGCTGTGGCAAGAATGGGGCAAAACTGGGGCAAAATGCACTGTACCAACCGCCTCGCTTAGCGACAGAAACGTTGGGCTCAAACTGTGGGTCGTAAGTTGAGGACTGCCTGTCATTAGAAATACGTAATACGTAAATCATTTGGAATTCACTGTTCACTGATAACGGATGCTTCCTGGGGGTGCCACAAACCCCTTGCCCTCCTCCAAAATGGGGAGCAGATCTCTGCAGATTTAAAAAGCCAGCTTGGGTGGGCCAAATCCGGGTAATGCGACCGTGTGAATTTTGCAGGAAACAATGCATAGAACAGGAGCAGCAGTTTGATTTCCTGAAGGATCTTGTGGCTTCCGTCCCCGACATGCAAGGCGACGCCGAGGACAACCACCTGGAAGGGGAGAAGGTTTCCCGCAGGTAGGTCGTGAAAATCGACCCCTGGCAAGCGGCGATGGAAAGATCGGGTGGATCCGGAACCTTCCGGAACTCCCTTCGAGCGAGATGGGAAACACAAGTAGTCCTCCACTTAACAGCGGTTTCGTTTAATGTCTGTGGAGATTCTACATCCTCCCGTTCCTAGTTGTCCCAAAGGTGGTTTTTTTCATGAGGCAACTTGGACTTTTGTTTTTCTTTGAAGACGTTTCGCTTCTCCTCCCAGAAGCTTCTTCAGCTCTGACTGGATGTCAGGGGAATGGAAGGATTTATATTCCTTTCTGGTCATTTGCATTCTTGTAGAGAGTCATTGAGGCCACTTGGAGGTTTACCTGTGTCCTCAGGGTCGCCTGAGTAGTGCAAACGAGTGTGGAACACAGACCTTTCAGCAGTTCCAAGAAGGATCCACACCCACTTGTACCACTCAGGTAAACTCTGAGGACACAAGTAAACTTCCAAGTGGCCTCAACGACCCTCTAAAAGGAGGTAAATGACCAGCTCTCTGCAAGGAGTATAAATCTTTCCATTCCCCACCATCCCAGTCAGAGCTGAAGAAGCTTCTTGAATGAGAAGCAAAACATCTTCAAAGAAAGAACAAGAAAGTCCAAGTTGCCTCATGAAAAAAGCATCTTTGGGACAACTGCTTAGTGACCATCCGAATTTACAATTGAAAAAAACAACAACACACGACTGTTTTCAAACTTAACAGCCGTTGCGGCCTCTGCGTGGGTCACATGATCAAAATTCCAACAGTTGGCGGCTGTCTCCTATTTACAACGGTTGCAGTGTCCCCGGGTCCCGGGATCCCCTTTTGCAACTAGCAAAGTCAAGGGGGGAAGCCAGATCCACTTAACGATTGTGTGACTGACTTAATGACGGCAGGGATTCACGTAACCACCCTGGCAAAAAAAAAAGGTGGTAAAAATGGGGCAAAACTCACTTAACAACTGACTCGTTAGAAACAGACCTTTGAGGCTCAGTTGTCGTAAGTCGAGGACTGCCTGTATGAAATTAAATGTATGGCTGGAAGGCTGAGGGATCCATGTGAACATTTTGGATGCCTGGCTGAGGAATTCTGGGAGTTGAAGTCCACAAGTCATAAAAGGGGCCAAGTTTGAAGACTCCCCTGACTTAACAGCTGTGGCAAGGGAAATCGTGAAATGTCTCAGTTAACAAATTTGGGGCACCGTTGTGGTTATAAATCGAGGACTTACTTGTTTTGGTCCACCTTTTTTAATAAAACCTTTTTTTTTTCCCCTCTTCTGCGGCAGGGGCCGGAAACCTGGCAGTGGACGAAGGAACGGCGGCACAGCGGGCAAAGGAAAGGATGCCAAGCAATCTGGCACAGACTCCGAGCAGGACGTAAGTTGGCAGCAAAGAGTGGAAGAGCGGCGTCTGTGTAATACAACTGAATACTTTATTATTATTATTATTATTATTATTATTATAACCAGATTTTATTAATTTTTTATAATCACAAGTCCTTCAGATTTTATCCGCCATATGTTGCCTGGGTTCCAACATTTAGCTTACTAATACGTGTTAAACTCCTCTCTCTCTCTCTCTCTCTCTCTCTCTCTCTCTCTCTCTCTCTCTCTCTCTCTCTCTCTCTCTCTCTCTCTCTCTCTCTCTCTCTCTCTCTCTCTCTCTCTCTCTCTCTCTCTCTCTCTCTCTCTCTCTCTCTTGTTTTTCTCGCCATTGATAAAATGTATCCCGTGTTCTAAAGCGGGGGGTCTTCAAACGTGGCCCTTTTATGACTTGTGTAAGTCGAGGACTACCTGTATAGCGGGGCTTGGACTAGAAGACCTTGAAGGTCTCTTCCAACTCTGCTATTCTGTTTTGTTCTGTTCTTTTTTTTACAGGACGATTCAGAAGACAGCGAAAGCAACGGAGAAGAGGAAGCTATGCAGACGATCCCCTCTACACAACCGGCTACACATCTCTCTTCGTAATTAACATTCTTCTCATTTTTCTCCCTTCTCACAGCTGCTTGCTGTCCCCTAGCTGGCTGTCCTGACTAATTCAGGACTAGAACTCACCATCACCTGGTTGATTGGCCCAAAGTCACTCAGCCAGCTTTCATCCCTCAGGCGTGACTAGAATTCACCGACTCCTGGTGATTGGCCCGAAGGCACCCAGCTGGCTTTCATGGCTAAAATAGGACTAGAATTCACAGTCTCCCACTTTCTAACTTAGGGCCTTCTCCACTAGACCAAATGGCTCTTTTAACTTAATCCCACAGGGACAAGTATCTTGATTTTTCGGCGGGTGGCGCCTAAAACACGGCTGATTATTCTCTCTTTTTCTCTCCTTCCTACAGACCCCCTGCACCCTATCTACATTTTACACCCCCTCCCATATCTGCTGTCCCCTTGCCCGTACCGGCTCCAACAGGAACAGTCCCAATTGCACTTCTGCCCGCATCCCTGGCGCCGGTCCAGGCAGGTGAAGAGGAAGACTATGACTCTTAACACCCAGTTCTGTTTTCACTGCTGCCATTCGGGGTGGGAGGGGGGTGGGCGGGAGGGGATCCTAGCGGGTTTGAAAGGGGCTGTTCTTAAATTTATTAAAAAAGAGAAAAGTCTTCAAGAGGTGATCATGGGATTTATTTATTTTTTTCCACACACCTGGGAATGGCAGGAGGAATTACAGGTGGTCCTCGGTTTATGGCCACCGTGGAGGCCAAAATTTCTGTTTGCCGAATGAGACGTTTGCTCCATTTCTACGACCTTTCTTGCCACCGTTGTTAAGTGAATCGCTACACGGTTCTTGAGCGAGCCTGGCTCCCCCATTGACTTTGCCTGTCAGAAGGTTGCAAAAGGAGATCCGGGGACACTGCGACCGTCATAAGTATGAATCAATTGCCAAGTGTCTGAATTTTGATCACCTGACCCTGGAAATGCTGCAATGGTTGTTAAGTGTGAATTGAAACGTGGTCGTAAGCCCCTTTTTTTTCCCATGCCACTGTGATTAGCCACTTAACAAACTGTTGTAAGTCGAGGACTATCTATACTACAGCTGTTCTAATGGGCCTACTCTCCTTTTTAATCAACAATTCAAGCCAACGTAAAATTGGAGGTGTTTTCCCGGCAAGGTAGGGAGTAACGACTCCATTAGCACAACACGTTCAACCTGCTTTGTGGTTCAGCCCCTTTGCCACGTTCACAAACACACTGAGTCACCAACTTACCCAACCGGCTGGCTTTGCAACCGACGCTAAACCACACAGGCGGAAAGAAATCGGCCGGATTAAAACTACAAATACAGCTTTCACTGACCCCTTTTTTTTGCAAGCCGGGCTTTTTCCTGACCTCCAGAACAACCGGTCAGAAAAAGTAAGCTATTTTAAAAACAAATTTGCTAATTGTCTCCATTTTTCCAGCTTGGCTTTATTTTGTATGGGTAGTCCTCAACATACGACCGCAGTTGAGCCCAAAATGTATGTTGCTAAGTGAACACAAGGGCATTTTGCCCCCATTTTACGACATTTCTTGCGAACCGAAATGCTGCCGCTGTTAAATTAGTCGCACACAGTTGTTAAGCGAATCTGGCTTCCCCTTGTTGATTTTGTTTGTCAGAAGGTCACAGAAGGGGATCATGGGCCAGCGTCGTAAAAGTGAGTCATCGAGCATCCGAATATAAATCACGTGACCCTGGGGATGCTGCAACCGTCATAAGGGTGAAAAATGGTCATTAAGTCACCTTTTTCAGTGCCGCTGTGACTTTGAACGGTCACTAAACAAACTGTTGTAAGTGGAGGGTTACCTGTAAAGCAGTCCTTGACAACAGCCACTTGTTTAGTGACCGAAGTGACAGCGGTGCTGGGGAAAAAATGATCCAATTTATTTGCTGTCCACCTTGCGGTTCAGGTGAGAAAACATGGATGATGACCAGTCCTCGCACTTACAACCATCGCAGTATTCACACGGTTACCTGATTTAAATTTGGACCCTTGGCTATCAGCATGTAATTTAACACAGTTATGGCATCCCAGGATCTTGTGACCGCCATTTGCGGCCTTCACAGGAAAATCAATGGAGTAAACCGGATTTGCTTAGCAACCGCGAGACAAGATGGCCGCCGTGTAGCAGCTCTTTTAGTGAGCTCCTCATCCTCTTAGTTTTATATGGTTGTAAAATAGTTCATTTTTATCTCATTTTTAATCTAATAACAATTAGTAAAGTTAGTTTTCTTTTACTAGTAGTAGTCATTTTAGGATTTTGGAACTAGGATTAGATTTTAGAGGACAAGTTCTGGAATTTATCAGCTCCAAGTATTTGCCGATGAATACGGTAATAATAATAATAAAGTTGGAAGGGACCTTGGAGGTCATTTAGTCCAACCCCCTGCTCAGGCAGGAAACCCTATACCATTTCAGACAAACGGCTGTACAGTCTCTTCTTAAAAACTTCCAGTGTTGGACCACCCACACCTTCTGGTGGCAAGCTGTTCCACTAGTTGATTGTTCTCACTGTCAGGAAGTTTCTCCTTGGTTCTAGGTTGCTTCTCTCTTTGATTAGTTTCCATCCGTTGCTTCTTGTCCTGCCTTCCGGTGCTTTGGAGAAGTGGGAGAATGTTTTAAAATCCTTTAAACCACCCAAGCATGCCAAAACAAAAGATAACAGCAAAAACAAAAAGGGACTTGAAAGTTTAAAAGGAGACATAAATTGGATAATAATCATTTGGCAACTGCAGTGATTCATTTAACAATATATATATTTTAAAATAGACATTTTTAATGTTTAAAAAAATAAAAAGGAATGTTAATTTTTTGATTAAAAGCCAAGCTGGAGAAGAGATGAATTACATTTCAAGCACAGAAATCTTTAGTGGAGGGCACGGATCTCTCTTGGGGAGCCACAAATTATATTTTTTTTATAGTTGGTTTGCTGCCCATATGTCCCCCCCCGCCACTCCAAAAGCCATTTCTCAGAAATATACCCTGTTTCAAAAAAAAAGGCCAAAATTACATCTTGTTTAATTAAATTTTTCATCTATTTGAGATAAACCTATCTTCAAATCTTTTTTCCATCTAGTCTGCAATTGTAAATATGAAAACCAAGTATGGACTATACCTTCCTCACTTAGCATGTTCAAGGACTTTAATAATAATGAATTCCCTTCTTTAATTAGGAGTTTCTCATAGGGCACCACATCTTGAACTTGTACTCTATTTATATTCTCTATTTAATATATACTGATACTTTTTCCAAACACGCAACAGAGCACTTCTCAGTAGGTGCTCTTTGAAACTCCTATCCACCTTTTTATCATAAACTAAATATGCATGCCAACCATACAATAAACCATACCCTTCAATATTCAATACCAAAATTACATCTTGAGAGCAAGCAGAGCCGGGGTTTGATCCTGAACAAAAATGATTTTTTTTCTGGTTATTTTTAGAGGTGGAGGAAAATAAAAGGGGGCTTGGTCAGGGAAAAACTAGAGTATAAGTAAAGGGCTTCCTGCCTTGAGTAGGGGGTTGGACTAGAAGACCTTCAAAGTCTTCGACTTACGACACAGCTGAGCCCAAAATTTCTGTGGCTAAGCAAAGTTGTTAAGGGAGTTTGTCCCCCTTTTACAACCTCTTGCCACAGTTGTTAAGTGAATCACTACAGTTGTTAAGTTAGAAACATGGCTGTTAAGCGAATCTGACTTTGTTGGAAGGTTACAAAAGGGGATTGCATGACTCCTCCGGTACGCTGTGACCATCGTAAATATGAGTCAGTTGCCAAGTGCCAAGTGATCTTGGGGATGCTGCAATGGTCCTCAGTGTGAAACACGGTCATGTCACCTTTTTCAGTGCTGTTGCAACTTTGAACGGTCACTAAATGAACGGTTGTAAGTCAAGGACTACCTACAAAAAAAAATATCTTAAAAAGCCACATCCAGATATGATAACCTTTATTGTCATTTTTTACTGTGAGCACAATGGCATGTTAAAAATGAATTTGTTTTCTGCCTCTCAAAAGCGTAACACATGCATAACTCACATATAACCATGCTACATACATATGTATATACCTACACCCTTACATACAAATACATATAAATATCAATCATAATATTATTTAGATCTCCTAAGCAAAGTCCCTGAAGGAAAGCTGCAACATTTGATTATATCTCTCACGGATTATTGCAATAACTGTATCGCTTTCTTGATCTACCTCTCCTTGATATCTTCGCCCAGTTGGCTGGTGGATCCCTTCTCTGTTCAGCGGAGACGATGACCTGCTACGGGCGCTTGCAGGAGACCTTGGATTCCGAGCGCGGAGACAACTGTGGATTCCCAAGGGATGTTTTCTGGGACTGGCCTCTCCTCATTGCACAGACCTCTGCATGTCACAAGGCCAAAAGCTGCAAGGAAAGAAACCCAGGCTTTAGCAGGGCATCACCAATTGAGCAGCTGCTTCATTGTAAAACAAGAGAAGTTCAGCAACTTTTAAACCGGCTTCCCCCCAAAATATTAACCTGCCCTGCACTAATTTTTCATAAGAAGGGAAATCAATTAGAAGACACGTTCCCCAAGGCAGCCTAGTTTTACACCTCCATCTGTGCTTACTCACTGCATGCCTCTTTTCCGGAAGTTGTAGTTCCCCTTCAGCGCGTCAACACTTTAGCAGATGTTAGCTGCTGCTTTTACAGTTCCAAAGTAGCAGGATCCGCTCAAGAAATCCCTTCAGTGTTGGCCCGGTAATTTGCTTCCGTTACCTACCTTGAGGCCAATAATTTGCTTCCGTTACCTACCTTGAGGCCACTAATAACAAGCGTGGATTGTAAGGTGACTCCTCTGTATCGGCAAAGTAGTAGCTACTTTTTTAAAAGATAAAACCAGAGATCAAACTTTTAATATTTAGGAAGGAAAAAAAATGACTTGAAAGTAAGATCTGGGGTTATGCTCTGAATGCAAAAAGCTTTTTCTGCATAATCTATTCTCCTAGATGGATACTAATGGAAGCAGTGCCCCAAATATATTTTGGTATTTAATATATTTTTTTTAAATATGCCTTTGATGGTTTCTATGTTCTTCCCTTTGGGCATGTTTCTACTGGTATACAAAAGAGCCAGTCATGGCTGGAAACTCGCTTCAACTAAAATCAGGAAAAACACCGCCTGTTCTTTTTTTTTTTTTTTAGAAATTAAATCCGCTTTTTCAATATTAAAGTAATCAATATTAAACATAAGATCATATTAAGAAGCAATCATCATAGGACATAAAATACAACATTAGGTGTTAGTCTTTGTAAACGTCTGGTTTGGTAAACATTCTTCACTCCTCACGTCAAGCCTCAACTAAACGCCAGATACATTTTATTTGATTGGTGTTTCTTTTGTATATAGTCTATCCACTGTTTCCAGTCTGTCAAATATTGTTCATTTGAGCGATCTTTCAAGTATGCCGATATTTTTGCCATTTCCGCCAAATTTATTACTTTCAAAGTCCATTCTTCCATAGGTGGTATTTCTGGCTTCTTCCAATATTGTCCCACCAACAGTCTAGCTGCTGTGATCAAGTTCAGAATTAAGTTCGTCTCTGTGGTAGTGCAGTCTTTTATGATCCCCAACAAAAAAACCTGAGGTAGAAATTCAATACGCTTTTTGAAAATGGTTTGGAGTGTCCACCATATCTTCCTCCAGAAGGCTTTGATTTTCCTACATGTCCACCATACATGAAAATATGTAGCCTCCCCATCACCACACCTCCAGCATTTGGGTTGGGTGTCTGGATAGATGTATGATAGTTTTTTCGGGTCTAGATGCCACCTATAGAATATCTTGTAGAAGTTTTCCCTTAGCTGTTGCACTTTCGTAAATACTACATTTCTCACCCAGATTTCCTCCCACACCGCCTGTTCTAAGTTCATTCTCCACAAATTTTTGGAAGGAAGGCATCCCTTTAGTCTTGTATCAGATTTTTATTGCTAATATATTATTTCTCTTCTGCTTTGTTTCTTGGTATTGGGCTTCTTATCACCTCAGCAGGAGACGGCACTTGGCTGACCACGTTCAGTTCAAAAACGGCTGCTGGTTTGTGCCTGGATAGGAGAAGGCATTACACACACAGAGAGAGACACAATGTCGCAACCGCCAAACCTTCCCTCACCTTTTTTATTTTCATTATTATTATTATTATTATTATCAAATTTCTATGCCGCCCCTCTCCTAAGACTCGGGGCGGCTCACAACAACAATACAGCTACATATAAAATTTTTAATAATAAAGATAACATCCAATCCAAAGATCCATATATACAACATGCAAACACAATCAAATATACAATCAGCGATGGAAGCACCTGGGCAGCTTCGGCCCACCTGGCCGTGATGAGGCGCCTCGCGCTGCTTCCCGCCGTTTCCATGGCAACCGCTCCGGGAGCCGCGGCCGGGCCCGGATTGCGAGGTTGGGTGAGGGTGGGAAAAACAGCGGCGCGCGCCTACTGTGTGCGCACGAGCGCGAGCGCGCTCCCTTCCCCCGCCCAGCGCCACCCAAAGGACCTCCTGGCGAGTTTCTTCGCCGCGGCCACTTCGGCCCGCGATTGGCTGCTCCGAAAGCCCGTCGCTCGGATTGGCTGAGAGGCCTCTCTTCTCTTCGAGAGGGCGGGGGCATTTAAAAAGTCGGCGGGCTCCTCAGGTGCAAAAAGACTAGCGAGCGCGCTGCGGAGGCAGCAGACGCCGCTACCGCGTCTCTTTTCCCTCAGAAGAGACGATGCTGCGGGGCGCCGGGGGGTGGGTGGGTAAAAATGTCTCGCTCTCCGGCGCTCCCGCGACCCAAGTCCTCGAGCTCGAGGCCGGGCAGGGCCTTTTGAGCTTTTGAGGTAATTCTGAGACTTTCCTTACGTTGTAAGATACGGAGGGGAGCGTGAGTTCTTTAGCTAATGAATAGCCTACTCTCGCGGAGTAAGGGTAGCACCTGTGGTAATTTTAACCGCGGCGTATATTCTTAGGAGTTAAACGGCCAGCGGTGGCTGAGGTAATATCTCAAGGGTGTGTTATTTAAAAGGACGCCGATACCACAGGTCACTAAAGTTAGCCTTTCCCTTAGGGAATAATGTCATTCTAGTCCAGGGGAATAAGGATTAAAATTCGTTTTAAAGGTAAAATTGCCTCGAGAGCTGACGTTGCTCTCAGGAATAAAGCCAATTCTTGGCGTCTGGGGTCATTTTAGCCAAGACTCGAGTTCTTAGAGTAAAATTTTGGCGGAGCCTGAGGTAATTTCAGCCACCTGCCTTTAAAAAGGCGCAAGCCACCACAGCTGAATAAGAGTTAAAATTAGCTTCAAACTACCACAGGTGGATAAGAATTAAAATTCGTTTTAAAGGTTAAAACGGACTCGGGGACTGACCTTGCTCTCGGGAATAAAGCAAATTCTTGGCGCCTGAGGTAATTTCAGCCGTGTCCCATTAAAAAAAGAGCAAACTATCAGCTGAATAAGAGTTTTAATTTTAATTCTTATTAAAATTATTTAATTTAATTTTAATTCTTATCCACCTATGGTAGTTTGAAGCTAATTTTAGCTTCGAACTACCATAGGTGGATAAGAATTAAAATTAGTTTTAACGGTAAAATGGACACAGGAGCTGTGCTTGCTCTCAGGAATAAAGCGAATTCTTGGCGCCTGAGGTAATTTTAGCCAAGACTCAGGTTCTCAGAGTAAAATTTTGGCGGAGCCTGAGGTAATTTCAGCCACCTGCCTTTAAAAAGGCGCAAGCCACCACAGCTGAAGAAGAGTTAAAATTAGCTTCAAACTACCACAGGTGGATAAGAATTAAAATTCGTTTTAACGGTAAAATGGACACAGGAGCTGAGCTTGCTCTCAGGAATAAAGCGAATTCTTGGCGCCTGAGGTAATTTTAGCCAAGACTCGGGGTTCTCAAGAGTAAAATTTTGGCGGAGCCTGAGGTAATTTCAGCCATGCTCCTTTAAAAAGGAGCAAACCAGCAAAGGTGACTAAGTTAAAAGTAGCTTCCGAATAAAGTCAGAGGTAAGCATCGTCTTTTCAGGCAAAAAGCACTTCAAGAAAGAAAAGGTGAAAGTTAATTGTAGCTGTATTATTGTTGTGAGCCGCCCCGAGTCTTAGGAGCGGGGCGGCATAGAAATTTGATTAGATAGATAGATAGATAGATAGATAGATAGATAGATAGATAGATAGATAGATAGATAGATAGATAGATAGATAGATAGATAGATAGATAGATAGATAGATAGATAGATAGATAGATAGATAGATAGATAGATAGATAGATAGATAGATAGATAGATAGATAGATAGATAGATAGATAGATAGATAGATAGATAGATAGATAGATAGATAGATAGATAGATAGATAGATAGATAGATAGATAGATAGATAGATAGATAGATAGATAGAATTACTTAGGGGCCAGGAGCTGATCTGACTCTCGGGACTAAAGGTGAGGCAACTTTAGCCAGGGGCAGTTAAAAGGGCTAAAGGCAAAATTTAGCTTAAAAAGGCAAAATTGCTCCGGTATCTGGAGTTGCCCTTATTTTCTTGAATGAAGGCAACTCTTGGGACCTGAGGAAATGCTAGTCGAGGCTCAAATCCTTAAAGCGGGTGCCGCGACTTTTTTTTTTTTTTTTGCATTGCCGGAGCTGGGTGGGCGTGGCCTCCGTATGACGCAACCGGCTTTACACCCGCTTGAAGGATTTGAGCCTTGACTTTCTTGAATGCACACAACTCTTGGGACCTGAGGAAATGCTAGTCGAGGCTCAAATCCTTAAAACAGGGGTGTCAAACTGCCGGCCCACAAGCCGGTTGCATCATACGGAGGCCACGCCCACCCAGCTCCGGCAATGCAAAAAAAAACACCTTGCGACGTCACGTGACGTGGCAAGTTTGACACCCCTGCTCTAAAAGAAGCAAAACATGTAGAAGACCACTAGTTGCTCGAGGGAACAATGTTACAATTCATTGTATCTTGCCTTCTTTCACACGTAGGATAAAACGCACAAAAGCCCCTTTGAACTGCTGATTGCTTTTCTGGCCTCTGAACATCCACTGGTCATTTGGTGATGTTGATTTTTTTATTTTATTTTTTTAATTTCAAAGGCATGAATCCATGTAGATGAAGAAGAAGACATCAACAGTAAGACAGATGGTTTAATTCACTCCCCAGTATATCATGAAAGTGAGGAAGCCTGGCAAGAACTGTTTGCAACATGTTAACTACTGCAAAAATCTTTGGGCCTTGCTAAAGTTTACCTTAAGGCTTGCTTTAGCAGTTTTAAAAAAAAAACATAAAGTATCAAGGGTAAAAAGAACAGTCACAAGTTTGACAAACATGCCTAAAAAGTAGCAAAAAAAAATTGACTCAAGACAATTTTAGCTATTGCAGGGGTTCTCAACCTTGGCAACTTTAAGACTTGTGGACTTCAACTCCCAGAATTCCTCAGCCAGCTTTGCTGGCTGAGGAATTCTGGGAGTTGAAGTCCACAAGACTTGAAGTTGCCAAGGTTGAGAACCCCTGAGCTATTGGCTGTGGATCTTAGAAGCAGACAGCTACCAGCCTCCTCCAGTGCCTGAGTTGGCTCAGCCAATTTCACTGTGTACATGTTATACTTTGATAATAAAGGGTTTATTATTATTATTATTTATTAGTAGTACCAGCCAGACTTCTTAGAACCAAAAGTAAACCTGATGATGCAATTTATTATTATTATTATTATTATTATTATTATTATTAATTTAATTTCTATGCCGCCCTATTCCGGAGAACTCAGGGCGGCTCACAGCATAATAGAAATTACATACATATAAAAAACCCTTAAGTTAAAAAAAAACAAAAAACAAAAAAACAAAAAACCAATCATTCCACGAACATACACTGGCTAGGGGCAAGATGTTAGCTGCCCCAGGCCTGCCGGCAAAAGTGTGTTTTAAGCAATTTAATAGGAGGAATACCAATAAAGGAGAATATTTGTGGCTAACGATTGAAATGAGGCATCATTGCTGCTCTCTGAACTTGGCGGTTTTCTTGTAGACCAGGCATGTCCAAACTCGCGACGTCACGTGACATCATTTGTGGAATGTATCGGGCCGGTTTTGCCCTTGCTGGCAATGGGGTGGGCGTGGCTTCCACGTGCCACGTCTGGCCCATGGGCCGGCAGTTTGACACCCCTGTTGTAGACGTTTCTTTACCAAACTAGGGAACATCATCAGTGCTTGGAATGCAGTTTGCTCCCAGTTTAGGTTCTAGTGGCTCAGTGTTGGTGAAAATGATCTTGGAGGTTCTTTGTTGCGCTATTTGTTATTAGCTTCTTTGGCAGCTCCTTGATTAGGGTATTGTTAACTTCTTGATTGTTGGTCTGGAAATTTAGCCCTGGCAATGGTTCATAGAACCGAAAAGAAAACTTCAATGGCCCTTTTTAATGTTAGGTGTGGCCATTGACCTGTAAAAGATGTTATAGTTTTCTAGCTTTGCAGACTGAGCAGACGAAGTGCACTCTTCTGGCGAATATTCTTCAAAAGAGACAACATTGCTGGGCACGACTGAGGAAGAAACAAAGGAGAAAGAAGAAAAAAGAAGAAAAAGAGAGCAAGAAAATGTCTCCAGCTCAAGCCCTCTTAGTCTTCGGCTGTGATGGTGCCCTCTACGCTGACAGGTATGTTTAGTTGAGTCTTGTATTCTTTAAAGCTTTAGGACAGGGGTCTTCAAATGTGGCCCTTTTATGACTTGTGGACCAACTCCCAGAATTCCTCAGCCAGCGTGCTGGGAGTTGATGTCCACAAGTCATAAATGGGCCAGATTTAGAGACCCCTGCTTTAGGATATGGAGGGAGGTGGATGGTCTTCCACTAATTATGCCTAGGTAAGCAAGGGTAACACCTGTGTCTGGGGTAATAGTAACCACTGTGTATTGTGTGTTCTTAGGAGTAAAACCCCAATTCCAACTGAAGTAATGTTGACTTTTTTTATTTCAAAGGCACGAATCCAAAATGACCTGTAGACGAAGAAGAAGACATCAACAGTAAGACAGATGGTTTAATTCACTCTTCGGTATATCATGAAAGTGAGGAAGCCTGGCAAGTACTGTTTGGGCCTTGCTGAAATTTACCCTAAGGCAGTGGTGACGAACCTATGGCATGTGTGACAGAAGTGGCACTTTGAGCCCTCTTTATGGGCACGTGCGCCATCGCCCCAGCCCCGCCTCCCCCCGCGGCCTCCTCCTCACCAGCAGACCCCCGGAGGAGAATCACCCCTGGGTGTGGCCCGTGCGCAGCAGCCCAGCCAAGGATATGGCAGCCGGGCAGTGGGGACAAGACTCCGCCCTTGCACCCTGTTGTGTGCAGATGATGCTGTGGGGCGCAGGCGGAAGGCGTGGCTGCCATGGCACTACAGGACCGCCTGGGAGATCTGTGACGGGCCATGGAGGCGGTAGGTGGCCCTGCGGGATGGCAGAGTGGGACGGGGAGGCAGGCGGGTGGGAGCGGGGGCAGGGCGGTTTTTGGACACTCTAAAAGATCTAAAAGGTTCGCCATCACTGCCCTAAGGCTTGCTTTAGCAGTTTAAAAGAAATGGTCTTTGTTGTTAGCTTCTTTGGCAGTTCCTTGATTAGGACATTGTTTACTTCTTGATTGTTGGTCTGATGTTAATCATAGTGTTAATCTATGCATATCTCAGTGTGGATTGCTGGTGAGGAGGTGTCTTTTTTGCAAAATGGGTACATATTGTTTCTGTCTATTGATGGCTAATTTGTCAGAGTGACAGGCTCCTAGAAATTTATTAGTGTTTTTGGACATTGCTTGGTCTAGGACAGGGGTAGGCAACCTTGGCTCTTTCATGACTTGTGGACTTCAACTCCCAGAATTCTGGAAGTGGAAGTCCACGAGTCATAAAAGAGCCAAGGTTACCTACCCCTGGTCTAGGATAGTCAGTTTCCCAATTGGAACTATGGTTAGGTCTTTGAATTTGTTGTGAAATTAAAGACTTTTCATTATATATTCTGGTTGCTACCTGGTATTATGATTGATATTAGATTTCATACCTTTCTTCCCTAGCATAATTTTAGCCATGGCGATGGTTCTTAGAACCAGAAAGGAAACCTCAACGGCCCATTTAAATGACCAGCATGGCTGGTGATTAATAATAGATTTTATAGTTTTCTGCCTGGCATTATTTTAGCCATGGCAATGGTTCTTAGAACCAGAAAGGAAACCTCAACGGCCCATTTAAATGACCAGCATGGCTGGTGATTAATAATAGATTTTATAGTTTTCTGCCTGGCATTATTTTAGCCATGGCAATGGTTCTTAGAACCAGAAAGGAAACCTCAATGGCTCCTTTCTAATGCTAGGTGTGGCCGTTGATCTGTAAAAGATTTTATAGTTTCCTAGCTTTGCAGATTGAGCGGAGGAACAAGTGCACTCTTCTGCGAAATGTTCCTCGAAAGAGACGACGCATGCTGGGCACGGCAGAGGAAGAAACCAAAGAGAAAGAAGAAGAAAGAAAGAAGAACCAAGACAGCAAGAAAATGTCTCCAGCTCAAGCCCTATTAGCCTTTGGCTGTGATGGTGCCTCCTACACCGTGAGGTAAGTTTAGTTGAGTGTTGTATTCCTCAAAGTGTTAGGGTATGGAGGGAGGCAGATGATCCGTTATGCCAGGGGTCCCCAACCCCCGGTCGGTGGACCAGCACCGGTCTGCTGCATGCTAGCAAGTGGGCCACACAAACAAGCAAAGCTCCATCCTTAGGATGCAGGCATTATTCAAAACCACACCCCCTCTGGTCCACGGAAAACCTTTCTCCACCGCACTGGTCCTTGGTGCCCAAAAGGTTGGGAACCTCTGCATTATGCCTAGATAAGGAATGGTAACACCTGCATCTGAGCTAATAGTAACCATTGTGTATTGTGCATTCTTACGAATAAAACTCCAGTGGCAGCTGATGTAATCTTAATATTTTTTTTTTATCTCAAAGGCGTCTACTACACCATCTTAGAAGACAGAAGACTCAGTGTTGATGGTAAAAGTACAAGAAGAAGGAATGGAAAACAAGAATGAATATGGTTCTCCATCAAGAATACTACTTCACCAAGTCAATCACCACAGAGCTGTAGATAATAGATTTAATACCATTCTTGCCTGCTTGTAAATTTAGCCATGGTGATGGTTCTTAGAACCAGAAAAGAACCTTCAACAGCCTTTTTTAATGCTACTGTTGATCGATCATAGATTTCTGCCTGGCATAATTTTAGCCATGGCGATGGTTCTTAGAACCAGAAAGAAAGCTTCAATGGACCTTTTTAATTCTAGTTGTGGCCATTGATTGATAATGGATTTTATACCTTGCTTGCCTGGCATAATTCTAGCCATGGCGATGGTTCTTAGAACCAGAAAGAAAGCCTCAATGGCCCTTCTTAATGTTAGGTGTGGCCATTGATCTAGCAAAGAATTTATAGCTTTAGAGTCCCTGAGATTGAGGGGAGGAACATTTGCACGCCTGTTGCCAAATGTTTCTCAGAAGAGACACGGCGGCGGAGGAAGAAACAAAGACGAAGAAAGAAAAACGAAGAACCAAGACAGCAAGAAAATGTCTGCAGCTCAACCCCTATTAGCCTTTGGCTGTGATGGCGCCTCCTACGCTGTGAGGTAAGTTATATTCTTCAAAGTTTTAGGATATGGAGGGGGATGGATAGTCTCCCACTAATTGATGGTCCATTCTTCCTAGGAAAGTAAGGGTAACACCTGCATCTGTGGTAATAGTAACCACAGTGTATTGGGCATTCTTGGGTGTACAACCCCAATGGCAGCTGAAGTAACATTGATTTTCTTTTAAATTTCAAAGGTGTGTAGTGCAGCATCTTAGAAGACAGAAGACTCACTTGTCAGCCTGCAGTGTTGATGGTGAAAATGGAGGAAGAAAGAATGGAAGGCAAGAGTGAATATGATCTCCATCAAGAATGCTACCTCACCAAGTATGTCAAAACTGACCTTTAGAACAACCGCTGAAAATGGAAGTCACTTTCATGAACACACCACACTACACCTTCTAATCCTATCTGTGGCCGTTGATACCTAACAGAGATTCTAGTTTTCTTGCCTGTTGTGTTTTTAGCCCATTCTAGGTGTGTTCCATGATGTGCATAAGATTCCATACTTTTCTCGCCTCCTTACTGTTAGACCTGGCAATGGTTTTTAACACCCAAAAGAAAATGTCTATGGCCCTGTAATGTCGGCCACAGCTGTACTTCTTAGAACTTGAGAAGGGCCACACAAGCATTCCACTGAATGGAGGTGGATAATTATCGGCTCCCAGGCTCACTCAGTCCATGAGCAGATACTCTGTGAGACTCACACTAGAAGTCTCTCCGGGTCGCCCTGGGTGACCCTTTCAGTCCCTGAGTGGGGCAGCGAGGGCGAATCACACTGGAGGCGTCAGCAGCCCTCGGCTGGAAGCCTCTCCCAATCCCTGAGGCTCCCCAGATGAGTCTCAAACTGGAAGGGAATCCTTTTGGATCGCTTCCCTCACTGGCCAATGATGATCACGATCAGTGCAGTCGGTGAAACCAGAGAGACAAAAGAGAGGCACAATTCCTGATTCCATCTGTGCCGACCCCCATCTTTAGGCCTGGACCCTTGGCCACGCCTCCTTCGCCCCCTGCCACTCGGCTCAACCCACTTACAGCCAGCTTTCCTCCTCCGCTGCCCATTCTCCACGGCCAAAGGGAGGGGCAGTCCCAAGGGCTGGAGGGGGGCTGCTGTGATGCAAGATTTTGTTAAAGTGCTGTGGCCGCTCTGCAGATTTTGGGGCCTTGCAGCTCTGTCACCAGAATCGGAAGGAGGAGGAGTGGCAGCAGGAGTAGCAGCCGCAGGTGCCACTGGGGGGGGGGCAATCAGGCAAGAGTATGTTGGGGGGGGACGAGGGAGGGAGGGAGGGGGCCAAAAGGGGGCTTCACAAAGACAGCTTGACTTGCAACTCAAACGAAAGAGGAGGAGCAAGGCCGGAGCAGCTTCTGCCATTGCCAGGGGTGGGCTGGGGGGGGCGCACAGGCAAACAGCAAGGGAAGCCCGGGCAAATGGCAAGGGCTGGGGCTGATGGGACTGCGTGCGCCGTCATGGGAGGGAAGGGTGGGCAAATGGCAAGGGCTGGGGCTGATGGGACTGCGTGCTGCGTGCGCCGTGGGAGGGAAGGGTGGGCAAATGGCAAGGGCTGGGGCTGATGGGACTGCGTGCGCCGTGGGAGGGAAGGGCGGGCAAATGGCAAGGGCTGGGGCTGATGGGACTGCGTGCGCCGTGGGAGGGAAGGGCGGGCAAATGGCAAGGACTGGGGCTGATGGGACTGCGTGCGCCGTCATGGGAGGGAAGGGCGGGCAAATGGCAAGGGCTGGGGATGATGGGACTGCGTGCGCCGTTGGCAAGGGCTGGGGCTGATGGGACTGCGTGCGCCGTCATGGGAGGGAAGGGTGGGCAAATGGCAAGGGCTGGGGCTGATGGGACTGCGTGCTGCGTGCGCCGTGGGAGGGAAGGGTGGGCAAATGGCAAGGGCTGGGGCTGATGGGACTGCGTGCGCCGTGGGAGGGAAGGGCGGGCAAATGGCAAGGGCTGGGGCTGATGGGACTGCGTGCGCCGTGGGAGGGAAGGGCGGGCAAATGGCAAGGACTGGGGCTGATGGGACTGCGTGCGCCGTCATGGGAGGGAAGGGCGGGCAAATGGCAAGGGCTGGGGATGATGGGACTGCGTGCGCCGTTGGCAAGGGCTGGGGCTGATGGGACTGCGTGCGCCGTCATGGGAGGGAAGGGTGGGCAAATGGCAAGGGCTGGGGCTGATGGGACTGCGTGCGCCGTGGGAGGGAAGGGTGGGCAAATGGCAAGGGCTGGGGCTGATGGGACTGCGTGCGCCGTCATGGGAGGGAAGGGTGGGCAAATGGCAAGGGCTGGGGCTGATGGGACTGCGTGCGCCGTGGGAGGGAAGGGTGGGCAAATGGCAAGGGCTGGGGCTGATGGGACTGCGTGCTGCGTGCGCCGTGGGAGGGAAGGGTGGGCAAATGGCAAAGGCTGGGGCTGATGGGACTGCGTGCGCCGTGGGAGGGAAGGGTGGGCAAATGGCAAGGGCTGGGGCTGATGGGACTGCGTGCGCCGTGGGAGGGAAGGGCGGGCAAATGGCAAGGACTGGGGCTGATGGGACTGCGTGCGCCGTCATGGGAGGGAAGGGCGGGCAAATGGCAAGGGCTGGGGATGATGGGACTGCGTGCGCCGTTGGCAAGGGCTGGGGCTGATGGGACTGCGTGCGCCGTCATGGGAGGGAAGGGTGGGCAAATGGCAAGGGCTGGGGCTGATGGGACTGCGTGCGCCGTGGGAGGGAAGGGTGGGCAAATGGCAAGGGCTGGGGCTGATGGGACTGCGTGCGCCGTGGGAGGGAAGGGTGGGCAAGTGGCAAGGGCTGGGGCTGATGGGACTGCCGTCGTGGGAGGGAAGGGCGGGCAAATGGCAAGGGCTGGGGATGATGGGACTGCGTGCGCCGTTGGCAAGGGCTGGGCTGATGGGACTGCGTGCGCCGTCATGGGAGGGAAGGGTGGGCAAATGGCAAGGGCTGGGGATGATGGGACTGCGTGCGCCGTGGGAGGGAAGGGTGGGCAAATGGCAAGGGCTGGGGCTGATGGGACTGCGTGCGCCGTGGGAGGGAAGGGTGGGCAAATGGCAAGGGCTGGGGCTGATGGGACTGCGTGCGCCGTCATGGGAGGGAAGGGTGGGCAAATGGCAAGGGCTGGGGCTGATGGGACTGCGTGCGCCGTGGGAGGGAAGGGTGGGCAAATGGCAAGGGCTGGGGCTGATGGGACTGCGTGCGCCGTGGGAGGGAAGGGTGGGCAAGTGGCAAGGGCTGGGGCTGATGGGACTGCCGTCGTGGGAGGGAAGGGCGGGCAAATGGCAAGGGCTGGGGCTGATGGGACTGCGTGCGCCGTTGGAGGGAAGGGCGGGCAAATGGCAAGGGCTGGGGATGATGGGACTGTGTGCGCCGTTGGAGGGAAGGGCGGGCAAATGGCAAGGGCTGGGGCTGATGGGACTGCGTGCACCGTGGGAGGGAAGGGCGGGCAAATGGCAAGGGCTGGGGATGATGGGACTGCGTGCGCCATGGGAGGGAAGGGTGGGCAAGTGGCAAGGGCTGGGGATGATGGGACTGCGTGCGCCGTCGTGGGAGGGAAGTGGGGTCCTTGCTGTTTGCCTGTGCGCCCCCCCAACCCCCCTCGCAATGGCAGAAGCTGCTCCGGCCTTGCTCCTCCTCTTTCGTTTGAGTTGCAAGTCAAGCTGTCTTTGTGAAGCCCCCTTGTGGCCCCCCTCCCTCCCTCGTCCCCCCCCCAACATACTCTTGCCTGATTGCCCCCCCCCCCAGTGGCACCTGCGGCTGCTACTCCTGCTGCCACTCCTCCTCCTCCTTCCGATTCTGGTGATTCTGGCATCACAGCTGCCCCCCCCAGCCCCTGGGGTTGCCCATCACACACTGCCCCCCCCCGCAGCCCCGTGGCTCCTGCCTGCCACCCGATGGGCTGGGGGCTCTTTTCCCCCTCCAGCCAAAGAGCCAGCACAAAAGGTGTCTGGGTGAGTGGCCGGACTGAAGGATGAGGGGCAGCCGCTGGCCTGTGGAGAATGGCTGGGGGAGGGCAGCGGAGGAGGAAAGCTGGCTGTAGCAGCCCCCCCCCACTGGAAGCCTCCCCCGGCCCCTGAGGACCCCCAACTGACCCTCATACTGGAGGGGAACCCCTGTGGCGTGAGCACGGGTGAGTTGATGGGGCGCATTTCTCGGGCGAAAGGCTGCAGTGCTGCTGAGTCCATCCTGACTGACTCACAGAGGTGATGCCAAGGCACTCCTGACGGGGGTCTTCCAGCCCCTGAGTTACTACTCTGTGAAACTCACCCTGAATGAGTAGGCGGCCAGGCCAGTCCCCCTGGGAGGGGGACCCTTTCAGTCCCTGAGTGAGCAGCCAGGGCGAATCACACGGGAGGAGTCAACAGCGCTCAACTGCAAGCCTCAACTGCAAGCCTGAGGATCCCCAGCTGAGTCTTAAAGGGAAGGGAATCCTTTTGGATCGCTTCCCTCCCACCTTCCTACCCTGAGAAATAATGTCAGCTGCAGCCAGATCTCTTGGAACCAAAAGTAAACCTGGTGACGCACTTTAATACCAGGTATTGCCATCTCAATAAATTAATAACTAGTTTTTGCTAGGATGAGACATTATGTCCTCGAACTGGAAAATAAATCTGTGTGACCCTTTTAAATTCTAGATGTGGCCATTGAAACCCTGAGTAGATGTCTTGCCTGGCTTAATTTAGGCCCGATGTTGGTTCTTAGAACCAGAAAACATCTCAATGGCCCTTTTTAACCCTGGGTGTACCGGTGATTCATAATAGATTTTATAGTTTTCTGCCTGGCGTAAATTTAGCCACGACGACAGTTCTTAGAACCAGAAAGAAAACCTCAACCGCTCTTTTTAATGTCTGGTGTGGCCGGTGATTGATAAAAGATTTCTATTTGGAATAATTTTATCCTCTGCTGTTGTTTAAAATGTGTAAGTTATATTTTGACTGAGAAATGTTAATCGTGACACACAGTATGTGGCGATCACCTCAAGAATTTTGATTTCTTTTTGTCACACACATTTGTCTTTTTGTTCCTGAAATATCTCTCAGTGGGATTCACGCTTGGTAACGTTCTGTTTGACATGTATTTTTGTAATACAACTGAGTTTTACTCCTGATTTACTGTTGTTAAGTAGTTGTGATGCTTATGGTAGACAAGGTATTTTGTCTTTTGCCTGTTTTTATGTATCCTTTCTTATCTCCCTCTCTTCACCCAAGAGATACCTGTTGTGATATCCATGTATTTGAACACTGAAGTTGTGTTTTCTTTCGATGTCAACTGTGGTTACTTTTACACCTCACCTTTTTTTTTATATCACAAATGTCATTTTAAATTAGTGGACCATCATGGTATTGTATGGTTGCTTTTTGCAATTTTTATGATTATGTGACTTTTTATCATCCTTAAAATATTGGATGATGCTTTGATGTATTGTATCTTTAGAACTGTATGATGATTTGAAATGTACAAACTGCTGCAAGCTGTTAACTATCCAGCATCCTTTCCTGCCTTACCTTGGAAAAAACTGCCATGGACTTCCCTGGCCACAGGAGGGCCACACACACACACACACACACAAACACACACAGACCCCTCTTGCATTCAACAGGGAAGTCCTACACCAGTTGAACTTCTTCCAGCAAGTTTACTAGCCCACTCCATAGTCAAGGTTTTCGGGGAGTTTCAAGGGGCTACATAAAAAAAGAAATCGTTTTATTTATAAGATTAACGCATAAAACGTTTATTAATGAGATGATTTTGCCAAGGACATGAGCAGGATTTGAACTCAGAACCACATAAAGCAGGAGCCCCCCCCTTGGAAGCCGATATAATGACATGTTGATTAATAAAAAAGAATGATCGGATTCCTTTGCTGGAGCCTAGCCTTCCACAAGGGATAGTGGCCAGTTCGATGCACCGTGCAAGCCTCCCAAACACGTGTGAATCAGTCCCAAAGAGAAGGAGGCTCCTATGAATCCGACCTCGGGCCTTTCGGGTTCATGAAAAAGCTAAGAAAAAGGGACGAAAAAAAAAGTGCCGTGCACCACTTTTCTTTGGCCACGAGATGGCAGCATTGCTCCATGGTTGGGAAAGGAAGGCGGAAAACACCCGTTTAAAGTAAAAGAATTAATTCGGGGGCCTTCCAAGTTGGCCCTTTTATGACTTGTGGACTTCAACTCCCAGAATTCCTCAGCCAGCAGCACGTTGGAAGACCCCTGAATTAAATAAAAGTTTAAACTGATTAAAAGAATATTACACACTTGTGCAAAATAATCTTGTATTTGTTGCGACACACAAATGTCCTGATGTGGTAGCATTGAATTCAGGGGGCAGATGGACTGCGTGAGAATCAAAATAGGCATGCGCAGATGGGAGAGGACAAAAGGGGAGGAGCCAGACCCCCGAAATGGGCGCGTGTAACACATATAAAAAAAATATCTTTTAAAAAAAGTCGAGGAGCTCCATCCGGGGTCGTTCTGGCTCCGCCCACTCGCTTAGTCCCTCCCCTTCGGCTTGCATTCAACAGGGAATTCCTTCCCTAGTTGAATTTCTGCCTGCAAGTTCACTAGCCCACTCCATGGTCAGGTTTTTGGGGGGGGGGGTGCTGTCCCAGGGCATATTTTAAAAAGTCATTTTATGATTCATAACTTTAACACATACAACGTTTATTTTATAATCAGCTGAACTTGCCAAGGACGTGAGCAGGATTCCAACTCAGAGCCAGGTAAAGCAGGGGCCCTGGTGAGAAGAAATAACAAAATATTAATAAAAGAATAACAAAATTCCTTTCCTGGAGCCTAGCCTTCCACACGGGATAGTAACCAGTTCAGTGCACCGTGCAAGTCCTCCCCCCAAACACGTGTGAATCAGTCGTTAGGCAGGAAGGCTCGTGTGAATCCGACCTCTGGCCTTTCGGGTTCATGAAAAAGCTAAGAAAAAAGGAGAAAAAAAGAAGTGCCCTGCACCACTTTGGCCACGAGATGGCAGCATTGCTCCATGGTTGGGAGAGGAAGGCGGAAAAGACGCATTCCCCTTTCAAAAGAGAATAAAATAAATAAAAGTTTTAACTCATTAGGCCCAAGCTAGGCATTTGAAAGAATATCACACACTTGTGCAAAATGATCTATTGTGGTTGCAACCCACAAATGCCTTCATGCGATTGCGTTGAATTCAGCGGGAGTATCAAAACAAGCATGCGCAGATAGGAGAGGACGAAGGGGAGGAGCCAGACCCCGAAATGGGCGGGTGTAACACAGAAAAATGATTTTTTTAAAAGAGTCGAGGAGCTGTATCCGTGGTCGTTGTGGCTCCGCCCACTCGCTTAGACCCTCCCCTTCGGCTTGCATTCAACAGGGAATTTCTTCCCTAGTTGAATTTCTGCCTGTATGTTCATTAGCCCACTCCTTAGTCAAGGTTTGGGGGGGGATGTGCTGTCCCAGAGCATACTTTAAAAAGTCATTTTATTATTCATAACGTTAACACATAAAGCGTTTATTTTATCAGCTGAACTTGCCAAGGACGTGATCAGGATTCGAACTCAGAGCCAGGTAAAGCTAGGGCCCTGGTGAGAAGAAATAACAAAATATTAATAAAAGAATAATAAGGTTCCTTTGCCGGACCGTAGCCTTCCACATGGGTTAGTAGCCAGTTCAATGCAGCGTGCAAAACCCCGAAACACGTGTGAATCAGTCAACAAGGAAGGGAGGCTCGTGTAAACCCGGATTCACGAAAAAGCGAAGAAAAAGGAAACGAAAAAGAAGCGCCCTGCACCACTTTTCTTTGGCCACGAGATGGCAGCATTGCTCCATGGTTGGGAAAGGAAGGCGGAAAACACGCGTTCCCCTTTCAAAGGAGAATAAAATAAAACTTTTAACTGATTAAAAGAATATTATACACGTGTGCAAAATGACCTCTCTGTGGCAACACACAAACGCCCTGATGTGATTGCACTGAATTCAGCGGGAGATAGATTCCATTGAGAATCAAAACAGACATGCGCAGATAGGAGAGGACAAAGGGGAGGAGCCAGACCCCGAAATGGGCGGGTGTAACATAGAGACACGAAAAAGATTTTTTTAAAAAGTCGAGGAGCTCCGCCCACTTGCTGGGACCCTCCCCTTCAGCTTGCATCCAACAGGGAATTCCCTCAGGGTCGAGGTTTTGGGGGAGTTACAGGGGGTACATAAAAAAATCATTTTATTATTCATAACGTTAACATATACAACGTTTATTTTATGAGCTGATCCTGCCAAAGACATAAGAAGGATTCGAACTCAGAGTCACATAAAGCAGGAGCCCGCTTGGGAGATGATATAATCAAATGTCGATTAATAAAAGAATAATAAAATTCCTTTGCTGGAGCTTAGCCTTCCACACAGGATAGTAGCCAGTTCAATGCACCGTGCCAGCCCCCCCCCCAAACACGTGTGAGTTAATCACTAGGCAGGGAGGCTCGTGTGAATCGACCTCCGGGCTTTCGGGTTCATGAAAAAGCTACGAAAAAGCAACGAAAAATAAAGGCAGTGCACCACTTTTCCAGGCCCACGAGATGGCAGCATTGCTCCATGGTTGGGAAAGGAAGGCCGAAAACACGCGTTCCCCTTTAAAAGGAGAATAAAATAAATAAAAGTTTTAACTCATTAGGCCCAAGCTAGGCATTTAAAAGAATATCACACACTTGTGCAAAATGATCTATTTGCTGTAACCCACAAATGCTTCGTTGCCATTACATTGAATTCAGTGGGGATGTCAGAATCCAAGTCTATTTCATCTCTAGTTATCAACTATGGAAAACCCCATTTCTGCCCTCTCTGGATTCTGTCATAGGATGAAGGGGAAGGGGGGGGGTGAACAAAGGGGTTTTATGGCCCTCACTTCCTTCGGTACAACCTCAAAAGGGACTGAATGTGGATACCACCAAAAGGACTAAATCATAACAATGGGGCCATCAGCTTTCATCTGCTCCTCTCTGAAGTCTCCCTTCCGCTGGCAGTGAGGAAAAAGGGGGTGGAAATGTAATGCCTGGGATTGTCGCTGGAAAGATGGTGGGGTGGGGCTGCTGGGGACCCCTTAAAACCTTGAACCGTAGGGCTTGGGCCCCAGGTCCTGTCTAGAACGCCTGCAACCATTTTCTCTTAATAAAGGATGCCTGTTGGAAGAAATATTCCAAGAGTTCTGTCTTCTTCAGATGCAAAGTGGGGTGGGTCCTTACAGGGAGATTCCTTTGTGAATCCAAACAGGCATGCGCAGATAGGAGAGGATAAAGGGGAGAAGCCAGACCCCGAGATGGGCAGGTGTAACACATAAAAATGATTTTTTAAAAAAAAGTCGAGAAGCTCCATCCGCGGTCGTTCTGGCCCCGCCCACTCACTTGGACCCTCCCCTTCACCTTGCATTCAACAGGGAATTCCTTCCCTAGTTGAATTTCTGCCTGTAAGTTCACTAGCCCACTCCATAGTCATGGTTTTGATGGGTGGATGCTGTCCCAGGGCACACTTTAAAAAGTCGTTTTGTTTTTCACAAGGTTAACATATCAAGTGTTTATTTGATCAGCTGAACTTGGCAAGGACGTGAGCAGGATTCGAACTCAAAGCTACATAAAACAGAGACCCCCCCCTTGGGGGACGATATGATAAAATTTGGATTAATAAGAATACCAAAATTCCTTTGCTGGAGCCTAGCCTTCCGCGTGGGTTAGTAGCCAGTTTAATGCACTGTGCAAGCCTCCCAAACATGTGTGAATCAGTCACAAAGCGAGGAGGCTGGTGTGAATCCGACCTCTGGCCTTTCGGGTTCATGAAAAAGCTAAGAAAAAGGGAGAAAAAAAAGAAGTGCCCTGCACCACTTTTCTTTGGCCACGAGATGGCAGCATTGCTCCATGGTTGGGAAAGGAAGGAAGGAAAAACGCACTTTCCTCTTTCAAAAGAGGATAAAAATAAATCTTTTAACTGATTGAAAGAATATTACACACTTGTGCAGTCGCCATGTTTGTTTATTCCCGGCTTGGACTGAGCCGCGGTGAAGACTTTTCCTTCAACGCCTGTTTCAAAAGTTTCGTTAGTTGATAATATAGGATAGGATGAAGATACAAAAGTGAAAGACGGGGAAGGGAAAAGGGAGTAGAGAAGTCAGGTAAGGGAGGAAAAAACATCAACTTCAAACCTCAACTTTTTACTGATACAAAATAATATAAACAAACCACTTCAAGAACATCAAGTCTACTCTAATCAGTAAAAAAACCAAAAATCAAAATGTCATTTTTTTTCAAAGTCTAGAAGCGCTTCTAGCAAATCTACAAGGCAATAGCCATAGTGCTTGGACTTATATACCGCTTTACACTGCCCTCTCTAAACAGTTTCTTTTTCCTCCTTTTTTTTTCTTTTCAGCCTTTAATGCTCTATTGGATGTGGCTCCAGAAATCCGAAGTTTTCCCCCCAAAAGCTGGCTTTGGGAAGTCCATCCAGTTCAAAGGTATGAGACTATAGGATGTTGACTCCTTAGAGGTGATTTGACTAGAACAGTGGTGGTGAACCTATGGCACGCGTGCCAGAGGGGGGCACTCGAGCCCTCTCTGTGGGCATGCGTGCCTCGCTCCTTGGCTAAGTTTTCGCAGGAAAAAGCCATTTCTCTACCCCCTTCCTAGCCAAAACAAGCCTCCGGAGTGAGTGCGCTGTTTTCAGCTTTGAATTATATCAAATCGGACACCAGAAACAGACTAACCGATGACCTGAGTGCTGCATGTGTTGCTCTCAAACTTACAAAGTTATGAGCCAAGATTAGACAAATTACCAGCATGCATACAACAGCCAAAATCACATTAATCGTTCAAAAGCATGCCAAATGCAAACTTTTACCTTTCAGTAAAAAGTGGTTTGTATCTTTGAAAGCTTTTGTCATTGTGTTGTTTCTTTTAAGACAAAATATGTTAATATAGGAATTGTTTTTTGTTCTAAACTAAAATCTCAGTATTTAGATTAAATTGCCGCGTTGGCACTTTGCGATATGTAAGTGGGTTTTGGGGTTGCAGTTTGGGCATTCGGTCTCTCAAAGGTTCGCCATGACTGGACTAGGAGATCTCTGAGGTTTTTTTTTTCCAGCCCTACGATTCTACGATTCTATCTGTGCTAAAATAGTAAATCAGCTCTGGTTTTTATACCAGCTGCAGGTCCAAGACTCTGCCAGTCACCCTGCCTGATACCCTGTTTCAGAAAAAAAAAAAAAAGGCCAAAATTACATCTTGAGAGCAAGCAGAGCCGGGGTTTGATCCTGAGCAAAAATAAAAAAATTTTCTGGTTATTTTCAGAAGTGGAGGAACATAAAAGGGGGCTTGGTCAGAGAAAAATATATATAAAGGTTTTCCTGCCTGACTAAGGGGTTGGACTAGAAGACCTTCAAAGTCCCTTCCAACTCTCATTCTGTATTCTATTCTGTATTTTGCAAGAAAAAAAAAATAAGTGACCAGTATATCCCCAGTATCCCTGAACTGTGAGGTGAATATAGGCAACGACAAGGCCTAAAAACGTAAAAATTCTCCTGCAAGTCAGGATAGAAATGAATGAATGATCAAAATTAGAATTCTAATTCTTGGAATGGTCAGGAGCCAGCCTGAGCTGCGTTGGAGAAAGGCAAACTTTTGAAAGGTCAAGACGTGCCCGTTTAGCATTTCCTTGGGACGCCTCTCCCTCCCCCTTTACAGAGGACTAGCAACTTGAAAAGCAAAAGTGCCCCCAAACAATCAGAGCACCCCCCCTTCCAAAAAATACTGAAGAAGAAAGAAAGGGAAAATGGGTTGGAATGCCTTAGGAAGAACCATCGTCCCCTTTCATCTCACGGGCATGCCGAGCGTCTCCAGAACTCGGCTCCCCTTTTCCAGATAATCGGAACGTTGTAGCCAGAAGCTCTCCTTGTCTTTCATGATGTCGGCAAGGACGGCGCCCCCTAAGAACACCATATGTTTTCGGCGTGGGGGGTCCTCAATGCGAATCTTGAATTTCTGAAAGGGATGGGAGACCACCAGCATGAATCCTTCCCACGAGATCATGGTTCCAAGACTTGGGACCCATTCTCTCAAGTGAGCTTGCCTGAGGTGCATTGATTCAGAACGTGTGGCCCAAATAAAGGGTACAAACAATAAAAGAAGACACCAGAGTTGTAAATATTAGTACAAGGTAGTCCTCAACTTACGACGGAGCCCACCATTTCCGTGGCTAAGGGAGACATTGGTGAAGTGAGTTTTTGCCTCGCTTTACATCCTTTCTTGCCACAGTTGTTAAGTGAGTCACCCCTGTTCTTAAGTTCTTAAATTTCTGTTGTTAGGTTCTGTTGTCCCATTTTACCGCAGTTGCTAAGTAAACCATTGCACTTGTTAAGTTAGCAACACGGTTGTTAAGTGAATCCGGCTCCCCCCCCGTTGACTTTGCTTGCCAGAAGGGCGCGAAAGGGGGATCATGTGACCCCCAGGGACACTGCAACCGTCAGGAGTACATGCCAGTTGCCAAGCCTCTGAATTTGGATCACGTGACCCTGCAGATGCTGCAAGGGTCGTAACGGTGAAAAACGGTTCTAAGTCCCTTTTTCAAGTGCTATGGTAACATCAAACGGGTCACTAAATGAATCGTTGTAAGCAGAGGACTACCTTACATCGCTAGATGTCGGAAAGACAGTTCTCTTTCATCAAAATGTGAATAAAGGGGAGAGGATTTGGAATTTAATTTTGCCTGGCATCGTCCAAAATGCCAGGAGGTGGTCAGCCCCTTGGAGACTGGGCGTTGCCCCCCCTCCCACTCTGCATTGCCCACTTACCGACAGTTTTCCGACATCCCCGTTTAACACCCGCTCCAAATACAATTGCTTGATCTCACGCTCCAGGCGGGACGGCAGTCCAGGGTACATGGTGGAGCCCCCCGAAAGGACGATATGTTTATAAAACTCTGCTCTGTGAAAAGACGGGGGGGGGGGGGAAGCAGAGGAGGAGGATCAGAGACTGCAGCCGTGTAAGGACCAGAGAAAACTTGGTTAATATAATGAAAATAAACCAGACCTGCTTCTTTCATTGTTTAGCATTTAATGGCAACCTCCTGTTTAACTTTATTAAATCTGTTTAATAAAATAAATGAACATGAGCAATGAGAATCCCCCAGCCAGCATGCTTTCAGAGGGGTAGACTTCAACTCCCAGAATTCCATGCTTTAAGATGCCAACTGCCTTTTTAGCTTTATTTAAATGTGTTCAATAAAACAAAAATAAACTGCCAGAATGCCCCATCTAGCCCGTTTTCAGAGCTCTAGCCAGCATGGTTGAAGAGGCCAACTCCCGTTTAATTTTATTAAAGTTGTTCAATAAAGTAAAAATGAACTCCCACAATTCCCCATCCGGCACACTTCTAAGAGATTTGGGCTTCAACTCCCACAATTCCACAGCCAGCTGTGCTGGATGGGGATTTCTGGGAATTGAAGTCCACCCATCTTAAAAGTCGCCAAATTTGAAAAACCAGGGGATAGAATAGGGGTAGGCAACCTTGGCTCTTTCATGACTCGTGGACTTCAACTCCCAGAATTCCTGAGCCAGCATGAGGGAAACTTTGGCCCCCTCATGACTCATGGACGTCAACTCCCAGAATTCCTCAGCCAGCCTGGCTCAGCTTGGAAACCTCTCCCTTTCCCCTCAGCGTGGCTGACTCAGGAATTCTGGGAGTTGAAGTCCACGAGTCTTAAAGCGGCCGAGTTTGAAGACCCCTGATTTAGACACTAGATATTGTTCTTTGCACTCTCAACCAGATGAGAACTCAACTCTAGTGCAGGGGAGGCCACCTTGGCTCTTTTATGACTCATGGACTTCAACTCCCAGAATTCCTGAGTCAGCTACGCTGAGGGGAAAGGGAGAGGTTTCCAAGCTGAGCCAGGCTGACTTAGGAATTCTGGGAGTTGAAGTCCACAAATCAGAAAGCGGCCTAGGCCTAGGCCAGAGGTAGGCAACCTTGGCTCTTTTATGACTGGTGGACTTCAACTCCCAGAATTCCTGAGCCAGCCATGCTGAGGGGAAAGGGAGAGGTTTCCAAGCTGAGCCAGGCTGGCTCAGGAATTCTGGGAGTTGAAGTCCCCGAGTCATGAAGGGGCCAAAGTTTCCCTCATGCTGGCTCAGGAATTCTGGGAGCTGAAGTCCACCAGTCATACACAAGCCAAAGTTGCCTACCCCTGGTCTAGATGGTCCCAAGACGATGCCCCTTACCGGGTATCCACAGCAGATGCTTGGATGGTGTTGAACAGCAGCTCAGCCATCCCCATTCCTTCCACGTTGATGAGGTGAGGCTGAAAGAGCGCTTCGGGGGCTTCAAAGCGTTCCCCCCCAAGTTTGACCACCCGTCCATCTGGCAGCTGGAAGAGGAGAAGGGAAGGATGGACGCCTCTAAACACACCCCAGAAGTGTGGCCACCTGCAGCAATCACTTCCAACACGCACCTTTGCTTTTTATTTTTTTGGGGGGGGGGGCTGTGTTGTCCTAAGAGCTTGTGCATTCAGAAGACCCTATCGATGACAGCAGGGCTGAAATGATGGGAATAATGTCCAATGGATATTAAAAAAAAAACAAAACTATTGCTCTATTTTAAACATTATCTGTAGAGTGTCTTAGAGAGGACTTTGCGGAAACTAGAAAGAGAGTTAGCAAGCCAGGTTTTATGGCTTGAAAACAGGAAACATTAGGGACATGGCCTTGACTCCCCGCAGTGTGAAGGGAAGGAAAACTGTACTCAAGTTTTCAAGGTTGTGTTTCTATAACCTAGTGCAGGGGTGTCAAACTGGCAACGTCATGTGACGTGTCGCGACATATCGCGACTGCCCGACAGTTTGACACCCCTGCATGAGATTAAAAATAGGTTAAAAAAGCAGAAAATATGGCCTTAGGTTAAAAAGTAAAAAATACAGTAGGTTAAAAATGGGCTAAAAAGTAAATATATATATATATATATACCTTGGTTTAAAAAAATAGATTGAAAAGTGAAAAATACAATGGTTTAAAAACAGGCTAAATGTAAAAAAAAAATTCTTGGGTTAAAAAATAGATTAAACAATTTTAAAAAATCACTGCGTTAAAAAATGGGTTTAAACGTTTTGACACCCCTGACCTAGTGTTTCCCAATCTCAACAACTTTAAGAGGGGTGGACTTCAACTCCCAGAATTCCCCAGCCAGCATGTTTTAAGGTAGATGGACTCCAACTCCCAGAATTCCCCTAGCCAGCGTGCTTTAAGATGGCTGCGCTTCAACTCCCAGAATTCCCCAGCCAGCGTGTTTTAAAGTAGGTGGCCAACACGCAGAATTTCCCAAAAGCTTGCTGGCTGAGGAATTCTGGGAATTGAAGTCTCCACCTCTTAACGTTCTGGCTGGGGAATTCTGGGACTTGTAACTCATCTCTGGCCTGACTTGGCCTACCTTCAAGGGCTGACATTATGTATCACCACAAAGGCCACTACCGTATAGGATTCCACCAGCACTGTCGTCTCGCGGGCCAGCTGTTGTTCCTGGTCGATGTTGTAACCCACATAACACAATTTCTCTTTCATCATCCTGACCGTCTCAAAATCCGCCGAGTGGTTGAAGGCGTAGCCACGAAGTAACAAGAGCTGGCGGGACGGAAAGATAACATGACAAAATGGTACGTTTTGATTTTCTGGGTGTCAGTTTCACAACTGTCCAAACACAGACTTGAGTTGTCACTAAAATGATCCATGGGGAGATCAGCAAAAATGCCCAGTGCTCACCTTGATGAGGTATCGTGTGATGTCACGCCCTGCAATATCCAGCCGGCGGGTGAGGTGGGGCAACGAAAAGCCCTCGTAAACGGGGCAGATGTGGGTGACCCCATCTCCAGAGTCCACCACCACTCCGGTCAGCAGACCTGTGAAGGCGAGAAGCTTGAATCAATAAAGGAGAATATGTGTAGCTCATGGTTGAACTGAGGGGTCCGTGGTGGTCTCTGAGCTTGGTGGGTTTGTGCAGACGTTTCATGACCCAACTAGGGAACATGATCAGTGCTAGAAGGGGGGAGGAGGAGGAGGAGGAGGAGGAGGAGGAGGAGGAGGAGAAAAAGGACTGGGATTCTTGGTGCTCTCTGAGTTGGTTGTTTTCTTGCAGACATTTCACAACCCAAGGAGGGAACATCATCAGTGTGGGAAGGGAATGGGGTGTGTGGGGAGGAGGAGGAGGAGGAGGAGGAGGAGGAGGAGGAGGAGGAGGAGGAGGAGGAGGAGGACTGTGGGATCACAGAGGGACCAGATTGTCCATTGCTAGGCCAGGTTTTCAAGAGGTTTCCTTAGAAACAGTCTGAAAATTCATTGGACTCCCTCCACACACCTCATTCAATAGTGAAAACCAACACAATGTCAAGTGTAATGTAGTTTAGTTGCTCTGTGACGTAGCCTGTTGTGTGACCCCCACCCGCTTGGTTTGTTGCAGGTATTGTGTGAACCCAGAAAATGAGTTAATTCAATAACCAGATTGACAAAATTGGCAAAGCCCAGGGTTTGTGGGTAAAGGCTAAATTCCGTTTCTCCACCAAAAGCTGACTTACCCTGAGCGTAGAGTGTCAACACAGCTTGGATTGCAACATAGACACCATCAAACTGGTAGGTTTCAAACATAACCTGGATTGTTTGGGGAAAGACAAGAAGAGAGCATTCCATAAATAGGCCACTTTTATAGTCGCCTACAGCCTTGAATAAATCGTTCAAGGGCTGCCCGTAACCTCGCTGGGTTTTCTTATCAAAACAGGAAGCATTAATTGTCTTATCCATTTGCTTTACGACCCTCATGACGTAGCACCATAATGGGCTCTATTACAGTTGTAACTCAGGGACTACCTGTACACACAGACACACACATATACACACACAATTTAAAAAATGAAAGATAGGTAATATGCATTAAAAAAGATGGATGGATGGATGGATGGATGGATGGAGATAGGAGAGAGATAGGGGTGAGTGGGTGGGTGGTGGATGAATAGATAGATAGATAGATAGATAGATAGATAGATAGATAGATAGATAGATAGATAGATAGATAGATAGATAGATAGATGTCAAGGACCATCTGTATTATCCCAGAGAGCAATCTGCATCTCCCAACACATACAAACACAAACATACACAAAAATGATAGATAGATAGATAGATAGATAGATAGATAGATAGATAGATAGATAGATAGATAGATAGATAGAGACAGAGAGAGAGACAGAGAGAGAGAGACAGACAGACATGGGTGAAGAAGATGGAGATAGATAGATAGATAGATAGATAGATAGATAGATAGATAGATAGATAGATAGATAGATAGATAGATAGATAGATAGATAGATAGATAGATAGATAGATAGTGTTGTGAGTGTCCCTAGACCAGCTTGGGAAGTATCAGAGGATGAGGATCAGCAGCCAGGCCCCTCTGGGTGTTTTCCGCTCCCGGCAGCCGAGGAAGAGCAGCCAGGCCCCTCTGGGTATTTTCCCCTCCCGGCAGCTGAGACAGACAGGGAGGAGATTTACAGGCAGTCTGGGTCAGATTCGCAAAGTGAGGGGTCAGATTTGGAGCAAGAAGATAGATGGCTTGATCCGAGATCCGAAGGTTTGATAAACGAAGGTGTCAGTTAAGTGGGAAAAGGAAGTAATGAGGGGAAGTGACGTATCGGACACTATATTAGAAGGGGACAGAGAGACTACGCCTTTGTCACGAGCAACGTTAATCAAGGAGTAGCCTGATATCTGGAGCCGTGCGTTTGAATTCAGTCTTCTGATGTTTTGGAAATCTACGGGAGAATAATGAGGCCTTGGACAATGTGATAAAGAAAGAGTGAGTTAATTGGAAGGTGTGGAAGGAGCATGTTTTAATCTAAATGTAAATAAATGAGACTTGGCTGTTTCTGCCAGCAAAATGCCAGCAGCGTGCTTTGAAGTGAATTCTTTTGAAATGTGTTAAATAAACCTCTTAAAGACATATTTATGTGGATTTTAATGAGCTGAGTGGGGCCAGACATAACAGATAGATAGATAGATAGATAGATAGATAGATAGATAGATAGATAGATAGATAGATAGATAGATAGATATGGATGGAGATAGACAGATAACAGGTGGTTGAATAAATAAATATATAGACGTTTGATAAATCAATGGAATTGGTAGATAGTGGATAGATGGATGGAGGGGTGGATGGGTAGAGAGAGAGAAAGAGGTTTGTTAATGTTTTCTTGGTTAACAAACATTTTAGACAGTACATTCTTCTGCAGATAACACAATGGATAATATGGATAATAAATACCATGTGTCACAAAAAAAGTGGCCGGAATAAAAGACTGTGATTTGTTCAGATAACCTTGATCGAGTCCTTCACTAGGACTCTCGGACAGCCCCCCCCCCCGCCCCGTCCTGCTTACCTCAATGATCTTCTCTCGGTTCTTGGTGGGATTCAGAGGGGGCTCTGTGAGCAGAATCTTACAGTTACGGGGGTCAATGTTGAGTTTCTCCGGCCCAAAGGTGTGGTCCCACAAGGAGATCATGTCATCCCAGTTGCGCACAATCCCGTTCTCCATGGGGTAGTTCACCTCCAACATGGAACGCAGCTTGCTGGCATCATCGCCCACCATCAGGTCCTACCAGGGATGAAAGCCACAGAGGTCTAGTATCCAAGTTACAACCACCATGCCCACCCATGTGAATGAGTGGACAAACACAGAAACACAGAGAGCAGAAACCCCATTTCTTGCGGGCAGAAGGAGATACACAGAGAGTAGTACAGAGAACCAAACATCTGGGAGAAACTGGGCAACAACAAAGAGAACAACGTAATTTTAGCCAAGGAGAGTAAAAAACTAGAAAGAACGGACTCAGCCTTAACTGAATCTTAAAGGGAGCAGAGGAGAAAACAACTGTTGGGTTTTCGACTTTCTGTTATAGTCTACACCAGTGTTTGTCAAACCTGGCAACTTTTAAGAGGGGTGGACTTCAACACCCAGAATTCCCCACTCAGCATGCTTTAAGAGGGGTGGACTTCAACTCCCAGAATTCCCCACCCTGCAGGCTTTATGATGGGTGGACTTCAACTCCCAGAATTCCCCACTCAGCATGCTTTAAGAGGGGTGGACTTCAGCTCCCAGAATCCTCCAGCCAGCCTGCTTTAAGAGGGGTGGACTTCAACTCCCAGAATTCCCCAGCCTGTAGGCTTTACGATGGGTGGACTTCAACTCCCAGAATTCCCCACTCAGCCTGCTTTAAGAGGGGTGGACTTCAGCTCCCAGAATCCTCCAGCCAGCCTGCTTTAAGAGGGGTGGACTTCAACTCCCAGAATTCCCCAGCCTGTAGGCTTTACGATGGGTGGACTTCAACTCCCAGAATTCCCCACTCAGCATGCTTTAAGAGGGGTGGACTTCAGCTCCCAGAATCCTCCAGCCAGCATGATTTAAGATGGGTGGACCTCAACTCCCAGAATTCCCCAGCCAGCACAATTTACGATGGGTGGACTTCAGCTCCCAGAATTCCCCACCCTGCATGCTTTAAGATGGGTGGACTTCAGCTCCCAGAATCCTCCAGCTAGCATGCTTTAAGATGGGTGGAACTCAACTCCCAGAATTCCCCAGCCAGCACAATTTACGATGGGTGGACTTCAGCTCCCAGAATTCCCCACCCTGCATGCTTTAAGATGGGTGGACTTCAGCTCCCAGAATCCTCCAGCTAGCATGCTTTAAGATGGGTGGAACTCAACTCCCAGAATTCCCCAGCCAGCACAATTTACGATGGGTGGACTTCAGCTCCCAGAATTCCCCACCCTGCATGCTTTAAGATGGGTGGACTTCAACTCCAAGAATCCCCCAGCCAGACATGCTGAGGAATTCTGGGAGTTGAAGTCCACCCATCTTAAAGCATGCTGGCTGGGGAATTCTGGGAGTTTATTTTTATTTATTTTATTAAACAAATTAAAGTTGCCAAAGTTGGGAAACACTGGCCTCCACCAATAGAGTTCCAGTATTTCTGTTTTATGATCTGGCCAACCTCAAAGGGCTGATACCGGTAGGTAGGTACATAGATGGGAGACGTAGAGTATTGGTAGAGAATCGGATGGTTATGATCCATGATCAAAAAACATAAGTGAGTGATGTGGGCAAGTTGCTCTCATTGGCCAGCTGCAAAACAACACAGAATAAAATAAAACCGCACAAGTTTTGCTCACTTGCCTTCTTTCAGCACAAGTCTCAAAGCACCCATTTGGCAAAACCTCCTTCCTAATTATCACTCACCTTGATCTCAATATTGCCAACTTTAACGCTGGACCGAATAATAGGACGTCCCACCAGAGCTGGGAAAATATGCTCTGGGAAATTGGATCCGGCATAACCACATTTCACAAACTGCAAAGATGGGGGGAGAGGAGAGAAAAGAAATTGAATTTATTTTATTTTTGGTCCTGCAAGAAAATGGCAAGAAAAATGAAGGCGTAGAGAAGGTGGTATTAACACTTCACGCGACCTTGATTCTATCCCTCTGTTAATGCAGCCTGGGACTGTGTTGGCTTTTTTGGCAGCTGCAGCACATGGCTGGCTGGTGCCATGATAGCAGCCTTCCAATATCTCAGGGGCTGCCCCAAAGAAGAGGGAGTCAAGCTATTCTCCAAAGCACCTCAAGGCAGGACAAGAAGCAACGGATGGACACTAACCAAGGAGAGAAGCAACCTGGAATTAAGGAGAAATTTCCTGATAGTTAGAACAATGAACCAGTGGAACTCCTTGCCTCCAGAAGCTGTGGATGCTCCAACAATGGAAGTTTTTAAGAAGAGACTGGACAGCCATTAGTCTGAAATGGTGTAGGGTTCCTGCCTGAGCAGGGGGTCGGACTAGATGACCTCCAAGATCCCTTCCAACTTTATTGGTCTGAAATGGTGTAGGGCAGGGGTAGGCAACCTTGGCTCTTTTATGACTTGGTGACTTCAACTCCCAGAATTCCTGAGCCAGCATGAGGGAAACTTTGGCCCCCTCATGACTCGTGGACTTCAACTCCCAGAATTCCTCAGCCAGCAGGGCTCAGCATGGCAACCTCTCCCTTTCCCCTCAGCATGGCTGGCTCAGGAATTCTGGGGGTTGAAGTCCACGAGTCATAAAAGAGCCAAGGTTGCCTACCCCTGATATAGGGTTTCCTGCTTGAGCAGGGGGTTGGATTAGATGACCTCCAAGTCCCTTCCAACTATTATTATTATTATTATTATTAATAATAATAATAATAATAATAATAATAATATCTTTACATGATTGTCCACTAAGACTCCAAGATCCCTCTTGCAGTTACTGCTATTGAGCCAAATACCACCTCCTCTATCTATACTCTCTGTGCATTTCAGTTGTATCTGAATTATTAAATATGCAGCTTTGCCTATTCAAGGTATCCCCTATAATAAAATTGAGGAAGTAGAGGAGGAAATAAAATGAGGAATCGTGACACTTGTGGCTTGCAATCCGTTGGCTGAAAATGGTTTATTTTTACAAGAGGGAGGGTCCAAGATAAAAGACGGGAGCAGGGAACGGGGCTTGAGGGAAGCTAGTGGTAGCCGGGGGCCCTGAATTTAAGCATGGATTAAGCTGCCAGAGGAAGAATCCAAAGGCTGCCCAGAGCCCATTCCTCTGAGCACGTGTGTGTGGATATCAATCCTTTTTCCAGGGGCAGAAATAAGAGACTAGTCCTCACTGTGCTCAGTCAATGGCCTACTAGGGGAGTAGAAATAATTCACTCAACAGCATCAATAATAGAGTAGACAGATCAAAATCCAGGCCTCATTTCCATTTCATTAAAAGGCAATACAGCTTGACATATTAACCATTCATTTAGTGACAACACTGAAAAAATGGGACTTGGGACCGGTTCTCGCACTTACAACGGTTGAACATTCCCACTGTCACATGTTCGGGTGCGGGGGAAGCCGGATTCATTTAACGCCCACGTGATTCACTTAACGACTACATACATTCACACACACAAAAAGATGGTTAAATCAGGGGTGACTCGGTTCAACAGCTGTCCCGCCTTGCTTAAAAATGGGAACTCAGATCCCAATTGTCGTCCTAAGTTGAGGACTAGCTGTGCAGCCAGTCTGCTAAACCAGGGATCTCGAAGTATTTAATATTGGTCTGAAATCTGAAAGTCGTAGCAAAGGCTGAAAGCTAAGAGGGACTTAAAAGTCTCAGAAATATAGATAACAGCCTAAAATCTTTTTTTTTTTTGTGCCCCAGTCAGCTTTGGATTCAGTTCTTGCAAGTCCGTTTAAAAACGCAAATGCATATAAGAAAAGATATTAGATCTATGCTTGTCCCTTACACTGGGGGAGGCGGGGTTGACCATTGCACTAAAAGCCAGCCATGAGGCCTAGGAACTTGACTTTAAAGGAATGATCCACTCCTTGCTTCTGGGGGGTCCATCTGGGGGTGGAGGAAAAAAAAACTTCCTGAAATCTTGGACAGTGGTTGTCTATCAGTACAAAAAAAGGAAAAATCTGTTGGCTCAGTATTTTGACGGCATATAAATCCATTTCTGTTTTTCCTCCGGAAGAAAACCAATTTTGCAAAAAACAACAACAACAACTCCATTTTCAGTGGCAAGTAGGAAGAAAAAAAAAATTACGATTGAGCCACTGCAGAACAGCATTTCACACACACAAGCAAACCCTCATCTGGGTTTAATGCATCCGGGCGAAGTTAGAATAGAAATCTGCATATCCCTTCTAAAGCTTTTTTTCCCCTTTCTTTTTCTTTAAAAAATAATAATAATAACATCGGAAAGAAAAGGAGCTATTCCCCTGGTTTTTTTAAAAAATAAAATAAAATAGAATAGAATTGAAAGACAAGGAGTTATTCGCCAGCTTTTGATCTGAATCATGATTTATTTATTTATTTTTAAAGCTGTGTTCAGGAAGCGGGTTCGGGCACAAAGCATGTGGCAAAGCTGAAAGGACACGCGGGGGTGGCGAGTCACACACCCAGCCCCGAAAACACAGACTGTCTTGTGCAAATCCAGGATCTGTTTTCCTCAAGTAACCCCCTCACACCCGAACGAGAAGTTCACACATTAGCCAAGCAAATTCTGTTGTGCTGACTGGGCTCGTGTGAACCCAGGATGGGAGAAAAAAAAAAAAATGCTTTCGCGGTTAGGATGAACTCACAACTCAGTCTCCGGATGCCGTGCGTGGTGCTTTGGGGTGCATCGTTCACACCGGTGAGCATCAGCACAACCGGAGCATTGTGGCACCCGCTTGTGCAACACACCTGCTTCGCCACACCAGAACAATGACCTTCAAAGGTCATGGGTGTGTGATACACTTGGATAGGTTTTTATACCTTCTGCCTGGATACCAGTCTTTGTGTCAATTATAGGGAGTTCTCATTTTACAACTGTTTGTTTAGTGACCGCTCAAAGTTACAGCAGCAGTGAAAAAAGTGACTTATGACCTTTTTTCACATTTATGACCGTGGCAACATCCTCAGGGCCACGGGACCACAATTCGGATGCTTGGCGACTGACCCGTATTTATAATGGTCGCCGTGTCCCGGGATTTATCTGATCCTCTTTGGCGACTTTCTGACAAGCAAAGTCAATGGGGAAGCCAGATTCACTTAACAACCGTGTTGTGGTCATAAGTCAAGGACTCCCTGTATTTGTCATGAGAACTCTGCACGTCCGCAGAGACCTTCTTCTTCTAGAATGATGAATCTCATAACTGGGTACGTTCACCCAGTCGGTTTCCAAAGAAATCTTTAGGCATGGTTATTTGGTTGCAGGTTTTTAACAACACTTTTGTTGTCTGCACACAATACACACACACACACACACACACACACACACACACACTTAAGGACTACTGCCCCTGTAATATTGCTCGTTTTGGAAGAAGCCAAGGGCTGAATGGGACAGGCACATTGGCCCTGGGTTCAAGCTCCCTCTTAGCTTTGAAGTTCCCCATGCATTGCAGGACCAACCTTTGACCTGATTGCCTTAAATCACAGTTAATTGTGGTTTACTGAACTCAGTGTGCCAAGCTCCCATCTAAGCCACCTTGAATCTTTTCCGTTGTCTCCTCATAGAATAAAACACGAACTAACCGACACGTGAAATTTACAGATGAGTCCTCGGTGCTCTCTGAGCTGGGTGGTTTTCTTGCAGACGTTTCGTGACCCGACTAGGCAACATCATCAGTGCTAGAAGGGAGTGGGATTTGCTCTTTGTTAATATTCTAGTCAGGGCTTGCCCTGTCGGTCATTACAATAGAAACCCCACCTCTTACCTTGCTTGCACTGATGATGTCACCTAGTTTGTTAATGAAAGGTCTGCAAGAAAACATCCAAGCTCAAAGGCTCCACTTTTAAACTCCGCGCTAGGAACATTCTGCTTTATCGGCTACAGATCAGTGTCTGCTCCCTACAGGACAAACCATGGTTTGTTCAAGCCCCCATCAAGACAAGTGATAGTTGGAGGAATAAAGCAGCAAGCCTATGCACCAAATCCTCTCTCTCATTCTCATTCTCTCTCTCTCTCTTTCTATTTCTCTCTCTCTTTTTCTCTTTGACTGTCTGTCTCTCTCTCACTCTCTCTCTCTCTCTCTCTCTCTCTCTCTTTCTCTCTCTTTGACTCTCTCTCTCTTTCCCTGTCTGTCTGTCTGTCTCTCTCTTGCTCTCTTGCTTTCTTTCTCTTTGACTCTCTCTCTCTCTTTCCCTGTCTGTCTCTCTCTCTTTCTCTTTCTCTCTCTTTCTCTTTGACTCTCTCTCTCTCTTTTACCTCTGTCTGTCTGTCTCTCTCTCTCTTGCTCTCTTGCTTTCTTTCTCTTTGACTCTCTCTCTCTTTCCCTGTCTGTCTGTCTCTCTTTCTCTCTTTCTCTTTCTTTCTCTCTTTCTCTTTGACTCTCTCTCTCTCTCTCTCTTTACCTCTGTCTGTCTCTCTCTCTCTCTCTCTCTCTCTCTCTCTCTCGCACGCGCGCTCTCTCTTTCTCTCTTTCTCTGTTTCTCTCTCTCTTTCTTTCTTTCTCTTTCTCTTTGACTCTCTCTTTCTTTCTCAATCTTTCCCTTTCTCTCCCTCTTTCCCTCTTTCCCTCTTTCCCTCTGTCTGTCTGTCTGTCTCTCCCCAGCCTACTTTGCAGGGTTCTTCTGCTCAAGATAACAAACCACGGGACCCAAAATCCACGGCCATCCCCTTCAGGTCTGGCGGGAGGCAGGCCCCGAAGGCTGCGTTCCCACGACCGACTGAACCTGGACGCTAAAATCCTGCGATCGCCAAGCGCAGCAAAGAACCCGGGTTCAACGGAATTCCCACGTAGTAGCAGGTCGTGGGAACCCAGCCCCGCTCCTCCGCCCTTGCCCTGGGACCGAGCGAGGGGGCCCTCCGCTGCTCACCCCGGTGCCGTTGTCGCAGACCACCACCCGCCGGCCCCGGCTGTCCATCGTGCACTGCCTGGGCGGCGGCTGCCCTTTCGCTTCCGCCTCGGGCGATCAGGGAGCGGCGCCGCTCGGCTTCCAGGCAGGGCTGGGCTCGGCCGGGCTGGGCTGAACGCCGGAGCTGGGAGCAAAGCAGCCCTGGCCGTGATGCAACATCCTGGGCTGGAGGAACGGAGAGGAAGGGCCGAGAGGCCGCGGGCTGTGACCATT